>OX031011.1:13940008-13942508 GCA_943735925.1 Pollenia amentaria
CCTCAATGCGCAGAGGATTGTGACCTTTTCTCGCACAAAGAGGTAATTGATGTAAGTCGCACATTAAAAAAAACGCAAGGCACCAGGACCAGATGGGATCCCGAACGAGATCGTGTCCCTGGTGTGTGAGCTTTGGCCCGATATATTTAAGGATACTTTCAACCGTTGCACAGTGGCGCCATTTGAGTTTTTTCGTTGCAAAAATCATATCTTTTGAACAGAATAAGATAATTGAACAGTTTAAACAGCATATGATAGATAACTGTTCAGCCTATGAAATGAGCGTTTGGAAAGGGTGCTACGCTTTGTAGGGGCCTACTTATGGGTTATCAAAGTTAAAATTAGTAGAAAAATCAATTTTATGGTAACTAAAAAAAATTATTTTTACATTTTTAGATTGTTTTTATTTTTTTTCTTAAGGGTTTTATGTTTTAAATTATTACCCAACAAATTAAAAAAAAAATTATTTTTTTTTTAAATTTATTTTTTAAATTTTCTGTAAAATATTCATCACAATTCGTAAGAGAAGGTATATCTAAAAGACTAACCATTTCTAAACTATAATTATTTTGTAACTCTATTTGTGACTTCACATGCCGCAGGGAAGAAATAAGTGGATCGGAAGATGCTGCCAACATGTTGAAGAGGTCCTTATATTGCCTTACCCTTGATGCTTTGAATGTGTTCTGCAATCTATATTTTTTATAAAATTTGTTAAGAGACTCCTGTGCTTCTTCAGAAAGCTCTCCAATTGGCAAAGGCTGGTACTCAATTATATCTTTGCCATGCGCCAATATTTTATGGACGGTCGGGGTCAACTTCTTCTGTGGATACATTTCTGCTAAAAGAGATGCAGTTTTCGACGCATATTCTCCATATTTTGTAGAATTGACATTTTCTTTGCAGTTTAAAACATCCAAGATCGTTCCCAATCTTTTCACGATTTGATTGTCAATTCCAATGATTCTAGTTACTGCCTCATCATTTTCAAAAAATCTCCTAGAAGTGTTTCCATCGTTTGAGTTACCGTATCCGTGCTTGGGACAGTCTACTTTTAGTCCAACTTGTTTAAAAAAAGCCTCCTGTATTTGCTTCTTTCTGATCTTCTCCTTATCCTTTATTGATGTATTTTCATCGAAGTTTTCCTCCTCTTGTGGTAGGGTATATGCCAGTTTTAGCAAGAATTCCATACACCTTATCCTTGCGTGCATTGGTGACATTCCATATTCGTAATTCTCCTCATTTGTAGAATCGTTTAAATTACCAAAGTTCTTCTGACAAATAATAGTAAAAAATCGATAAAAAAATATAAAAATAAAACGAAAAAAGGGGTTTAAATAGGTTTTTGCTAAATTTTTACCTCCAAAATAATTCTGTCTATATATATGTATATGATAACTAATTGAAATATGTTATAATTAAGCAGAAAAAGATACTTATCTTAAATTCTTTACAACTAATTATATAAAATTGAGATGTAACATATTATATATGAAATAAATTGAATTGAATTGAAAAAAGTTCTTCTGACTCTTTTTGCAAATCGGGCATGACATTGTTGAGGTTGTTCCTGTCAGTTCGTTTACGACTTTTTCGTCAACCATGGTCAGGTGGAACTCGTAATTGCATTCAATATATTTTCCTTCTCCAATTTGCAGCTTTGTAGGCTTAATCTTGCTTATTTGTTCTTCAATGTCCTTCACCGTAGTCCTTATGAGTTCTGTCGATTCCCTTGCAAACTGAAACATTATTGGTCGGCAATAATGCACTGATGACGGTCGTGGATTTTTCCAGTGTAGGGAATCATCCGATTTTAGCCGCAAAGGAACAACAGATGCCATAAACATATTTCCATCCGATATTGTAGCGTCATCGGAAGATATCCTTTGCTTATAAACGCTTTGTCCGGATGATCCATCGCAGCCCCATTTGCTGATCAATGTCAACTTCTCAGGAAGAATTTTCACTTCCGTGAAAAACTTTGGTGTGGTTGACTTTCTAAACAGTTCAAATAATTTTAAATTGTTCAACGCCATGTTTTCAGTACTTAAATTGTTTAATGGTTTCAGTAATTGTTGCGCCAACTTTCAGGCGTAGACTAATCCAGGCATTATGCTTATTTTGCAATATATAGGCTTATGCTACCATGCCTAAAAATTTATCTGTTCCCTGCATACATATGGATTTAGGCTGAATAATGCAAATTTGATATTATGCACGTGTCCAAATAAGATTTGTGCCTACCTGTAGGGACCATAAGTCAATATTGTTCCTGACCATTTGTACGCCAAAGTATTGTTTATGTGAGGTACATACCTGCTAATTTCAATGAGTAGTTTTTTTCAAACTATTAGATCAAACTACTGTCAGTCAAAACATATAAGGGATGGACGCCATACAATTTCTGCAACCATGTCTTTTTAAACTTTTTTACCTCTAGAAGCCAAACGGGCACGTACGGGCAGATAAAAATTTTGAATTATGTAAAGAACTAATCAAA
>OX031011.1:13955008-13957508 GCA_943735925.1 Pollenia amentaria
CGTGTCTTCATAAATGTTTAATATAAATTTTTCCTTTTTATTATTTTTCATGGTTCTTTTATGTGTTAGTATCCTATTTGCTAACTTAGACCTTATTACGTCTTTCTCCCTGTCGTCCGGTAGGGTTTGAACCCATTGTTCCAGATCTGCTATCAAGTTTATGGTTGAAAAATTTTTCTCATTAACGGGTAGTGCAAATTTTGATCCCAAGGAAAGTATCCATTTAGTGTCATCTGAAAAAACAATGTCAGTTTTATTTACACACCATTCAGTATTGTAGCGAAGTCCGTATTTTTCCATTTGTTTTTGTCTAAGGTTTTGTATCTTGGATGAATGTGTCTTTTTATCCATTAATATAATGTTATTATATCTTGTTTTTTGTCTTCCTATGAAATTTTCATATTCGTTATTATTTAAAGTAGTTTTAAGTGATCGTTTAATATAAGTTATTTCTCCGCGTATATCTTTAATATTAATATTAGTTTCCTTTATTTCTAAATTTAAGATTTTATGATGGAATTTTTGTTCAACTTTCTCCTGTTTATTACTTTTACTTAAAAAGTATTGCAGAATAGTTAAAAAATTAGCAAAACATACTGAACGATTAAAATTCTTATTGACTTGTAGAACCAAAGGACTTACACCTACACACATTATAAATGCTACAAAAACCACTGAACAATTATTCAAATCAACGAAAATATCACGAGAATTGGAGAAAGTTGAACAAAAATTCCATCATAAAATCTTAAATTTAGAAATAAAGGAAACTAATATTAATATTAAAGATATACGCGGAGAAATAACTTATATTAAACGATCACTTAAAACTACTTTAAATAATAACGAATATGAAAATTTCATAGGAAGACAAAAAACAAGATATAATAACATTATATTAATGGATAAAAAGACACATTCATCCAAGATACAAAACCTTAGACAAAAACAAATGGAAAAATACGGACTTCGCTACAATACTGAATGGTGTGTAAATAAAACTGACATTGTTTTTTCAGATGACACTAAATGGATACTTTCCTTGGGATCAAAATTTGCACTACCCGTTAATGAGAAAAATTTTTCAACCATAAACTTGATAGCAGATCTGGAACAATGGGTTCAAACCCTACCGGACGACAGGGAGAAAGACGTAATATGGTCTAAGTTAGCAAATAGGATACTAACACATAAAAGAACCATGAAAAATAATAAAAAGGAAAAATTTATATTAAACATTTATGAAGACACGAGGAGAACTTTAAACATGTATAAAAACGAAATAGTTATTACAAAATCAGACAAAGGCAACAAAACGGTCATCATGTATAGAAGCGACTATGAGAAAGGAATGAATAAACTGTTAGAAGATAAATCTACTTATAAAATACTACAAATAGACCCAACACAAAAACTACTAAGAACTAATAACAAACTAATAAGGAATTTATTTAAACAAGAACACATTACGAAATTTGAAAAGTATAAGCTAACATCGAATGCTGCAACCGCTCCCCGATTATATGGCCTCCCTAAAATACACAAGCCAAATTTACCTTTAAGACCGATCTCATCATCAGTGGAAGTACCATGTCACAACCTATCAAAATATATTGGAACTATTTTAAAAAATATAATATTGGAAAAATACAACATTAAAAACGCAATGGAACTGAAAGAAAAATTGAAGGAAATAACGTTAGACGAAGACGATATATTAATATCCCTGGACGTGGTATCGTTATTCACCAACATACCTATACATTTAGCCATTAAAAATATTATGAATCAATGGAATAATATTAAAAATCACACAAAGATACCTAGGACAGAATTCCTAACTCTACTTAAATTTTGTTTAAATGACAATAACTATTTTATATATGGAGAGAAAGTTTACTACCAGACATATGGAATGCCAATGGGAAATCCGTTATCCCCAACTATTGCAGATATTGTTCTAGATGCCCTATTGGAGGAAACAACAGAGGAACTACGTAAACAAAATATACATATTAAAAGTATAACCAAATATGTAGATGATCTGTTTGCAATAATAAAAAGAAAAGATGAAGAGCAAATCCTTAAATTATTTAACAGTTACCATACGAAATTAAAATTCACAATAGAAAAAGAAGAAAACAACTCTATACCGTGTTTGGATATGAGAATATATAGAGAAGACAACAGAATCGTGACAGATTGGTACGCAAAATCCATTGCATCAGGGCGTTTAATAAACTACCACTCCACACAACCAAGAAATCAGAAAATCAACACAGCATCAAATCTCATTAAAAAAGTCGTCAAATTGAGTGATGAAAAATTCATACCAAAAAACATAAATAAAATCAAAGAAATATTAAATAACAACAGTTTTCCTAAATATATAATAAACAATCTAATTAATTCTGCATTAAATGATAATTCAGGGGAAACTAATAACTCCCACAATAAAAATACATCTGGCAACACCAGATTCTATAGCCTACAATACATA
>OX031011.1:14022508-14025008 GCA_943735925.1 Pollenia amentaria
GGGGACCAACACCAAAAACTACTCAACCCAGAACAACAATTTCTTTATTAAATACGTCGTCCCTTGACCAAATCCTCACACGCTTTTGGGAGGTGGAGGAAACCCCAAAACAGATTTTGAAGTCAGACGAGGACACCATTGTGGAACACAATTTCAAGAACACAACACGTAGAAGCGACTCGGGAAGGTATATAGTTACCCTGCCCTTCAAAAAAACAGAAGAAATAGGCTCTTCTCGCAATATTGCTATGGCTCAGTACCTACGAATGGAACGCATGCTCAGCCAGAAACCCGAAATAAAGCAATTATATGACAATGTCATTTTGGAATATCTTGAGTTAGGCCACATGAGAAAAATCGCACCCCCGGATATAAACAAAGCCCCAAATTATTATCTGCCGCATCACGCAATAATAAAACCTGACCGATTGACCACTAAACTCAGAGTGGTTTTCAATGCCTCTAGCCCAACGTCAAATAAGAATAGTCTTAATGACATTTTATATCCAGGACCCATTCTTCAGCAAGATCTTGTTCTTCTGATAGCGAAATGGAGATTTTTCCGCTTTGTATTCAACGCCGACATTACAAAAATGTATCGCCAAATACTGATCGACCCAACTCAAACAAAGTTTCAAAGAATCTTATTCAGAAAATCCAAAAATGACCCGATAGAAGATTACGAGCTTCTCACCGTCACATTTGGAGTTAATTGCGCCCCATTTTTAGCCATCAGGACGCTTCTTCAATTAGCTGAAGAGGTGCAAATGACTCATCCCTTGGCGTCTAAGATTCTTAAACAAAATATGTATGTGGATGACGTCTTAGCAGGAGGTCACACTATAGAAGAAGCTATCAAATCTAGAAAAGAATTAACTTCTGTCTTAAAATCAGCAGGCTTCGATCTGATGAAATGGAACTCTAATGAGCCACAAGTCATTCAGGATTTACCTAGTGAGACTCTACTACCACTCGACTGGTTAAATCTGTCCGAAAATGACGGGACCAAGACTCTAGGTATAAAATGGAACATTTCATCGGACTCCTTTACATTCACAGCCCCAGATATAAAAGTTAAAGAGGCGTATACAAAGAGAGAAGTTTTGTCTACAATTGCAAAATTGTTTGACCCATGTGGATGGATAGCTCCAATAATAATATACGCTAAAGTAATCATGCAGCAAATATGGTTAGATAAGACAAACTGGGATGACATTTTAAAACCAATTTCTCAACACAAATGGAAAAGATTCGTAAGCAGTTTTCCCAATATTAAAATTATAAAAATACCCCGTTGGATAAAATATACACCCTTAAGTCACATCGAAATACATGGCTTCAGCGACGCTTCAGAAAAAGCTTATGCTGCTACATTATACATTCGAATACAAAATGACGAAACGTCTATACACACAACTCTTTTGGTTTCGAAGACTCGAGTAGCCCCCCTCAAAAGCTTATCGCTACCACGCTTAGAACTTTGTGGAGCTGTATTGCTAGCTAATTTGGCTTCAAGTCTATTAAAAACCTATGAATTTCAAAATGTAGTAACCCACTATTGGACTGACTCGACAATAGTATTATCGTGGCTCAAGAAACCGCCATGTACCTGGAACACGTTTGTTGGAAATCGAGTGTCGGAAATAATACAAAAAGTCGGGACTCAAAACTGGCATCATGTTGACTCAAAAATGAATCCCGCTGACCTCGCAAGCAGAGGTTGTTCACCAAGTGAGTTAGAATCACATAGCCTATGGTGGAGTGGACCTTCATGGTTAAAATTGCCAAAACAGCAATGGCCATCGCCACGTATTCCTCAGGATACAAATATAGAAGCCAAGACAATCAAAATTTTAACAGCCACAAACACTGAAGACCCGTTAAGCCGATTTTCATCTCTACCCCGTGCCTATCGAGTCATAGCCTATGTTTTACGTTTCGGAAGACTCACACCAAGAAGTACAATCTCATCCATAGAACCAACACCAGAAGAAATACAATCTGCAAAAAATCGCATCATAATTTGGACACAAAAAACTTTATTTCCTGACGAATATACTGCTTTACTTCACAAGCGTCCAATTTCCCCTCGAAGTAAACTCTTAACCCTTACGCCATTTCTCGATCGCAATGGGATTATAAGGGCCAATGGGCGTTTAGCGCAGTCCCCAGCATTAACCTACAATGAACGCTGTCCAATTCTGTTGCCATACGAATCAAAATTGGCCAGAATGATTACAGAATTTGTGCATAAAATTACCTTGCATGGAGGAAATCAGCTCATGACCCGAGTCATAAGAACAGAATTTTGGATATTTCGACTAAAGCCCTTAGTTAAAACCGTCATAAATAATTGCAAGACATGTGTCCTTTTCAAAAAACATACTCAAAGTCAGATCATGGCGTCCCTGCCACCTGAGCGCACAACAATATCAAGACCTTTTACAGTTACAGGTGTTGATTACGCTGGACCCTTTGATATACGCAACTTCACGGGTCG
>OX031011.1:14030008-14032508 GCA_943735925.1 Pollenia amentaria
TGATAATATCCGCAAAGGGCGAAACTACCTATGCTGACATTCTACGCAGGATGAAGGCAGATCCAGGTCTGCAGGATATGGGAAAGAGCGTCTCTGGAATCAGAAGGACACAGAAAGGCGATTTATTATTGGAGATAAGATCAAATGATCGTGGGCTCGTCGATAAATTCCAAGAGGAGATAGAGAAAACCATGGGCCCAGAAGTGGATATAAAGACAAGGCGCAATGAGGTCATAGTAGAATGTAGGGATCTGGATGAAGTCACCACAAAGGAGGAAATATGTACCGCTTTTGCTATGGAAAGGGGGATAAACACAATAAAGCATAATAACATATTAAGCCTCAGAAGAGGGTATGGAGGGACACAGGTAGCTACGATTCTACTACCGGCGGACACTGCCCAATCCGTGCTGAGGAACCCGAAAATTCGCATAGGATGGGTCGTATGTCATCTCCGACAGAGGGTACCCATAAAAAGGTGTTTTAGGTGCCTAGAATTTGGGCACATAGCTACGAGGTGCACTAGCTCGCAGGATCGATCCAAAAAGTGCAGAAGGTGCGGAGTAGATGGTCATATTGCGCGGGATTGCAAAAAGAACCCACTGTGTATGTTCTGTCAGGAGAGAGGAAAAACAGATGATGGTCATATTGCGGGCAGTCGCAGATGCCCAGTGTTTAAGGAGGCGCTTAGAAACACGCGTAAATGAAAATACTGCAGATAAACTTGAACCACTGCGAGGCCGCGCAAGAGCTGCTTTCACAAACCGTTCGTGAAAACGGCATCGACGTTGCAATAATATGTGAGCAATACAGGAATCTCCAGGGCAATGTGTGGGTTGCGGACAGCGTGAATAAATGCGCGATATGGGCATGTGGAGACAGAGCTATCGAAGGAGTACAAACCATCATAGAGGCAGGCTTTGTGAGAGCTAAAATCGGAGGGATTTACATTTACAGCTGCTACGCCCCTCCCAATGATACGATACACGACTATAAGAGTATGTTAAGCCGACTAGCGAGAGACGCGGATCACCATAGCCCCAAGGTGATTGCAGGAGACTTTAACGCCTGGGCGGTTGAATGGGGAAGTAGAGCGACGAACGAAAGGGGGCGAATTCTAATGGAATCCTTGTCGGGCAATGACGTAGTATTGGCGAACAATGGTGGGGTAAACACGTTTAGAGCAAGGGGAAGGGGATCAATAGTAGACCTCACGTTTTTAAGCAGTTCACTCATGCGGAACCTTAATTGGCGCGTTAGTGAACAATACACCCACAGCGACCACCAGTCGATAATTTTTAGCATTAACGACGGGAGAAGAAAATCGCCGGGGAGTAACGATGCCAAAGCTATTGGATGGGCAACAGGAAAATTGGATAAGGAAGCCTTTTTGGAAACCTTTCTAGACCAAGAAGTTGCGGGAGAAACTGTTAGGCAGAAGGTGCAGACGATCACCTCATCCTTGACCAGAGCATGCGACGCCTCTATGCCTAGGCGCAGAATGCAGAATTCTAGACCTCCAAATTACTGGTGGAATGAGGAGATTGGAAGACTCCGGAGCGCATGTCTTAAAGCGAGAAGACTAAGCCAACGTGGCAGGCTTCAACCGGACTTTGAGAATAGGCAAATAGAGTACCGGAAGGCTCGGAAAGCACTTCAACTTGCTATAAACAGGAGCAAACGAGCTTGCTTCAGAAAGATATGCAATGAGGCGGACGACAATCCATGGGGGACTGCATATAGAGTCGTGATGGCTCGGCTAAAGGGCACGAGGGCTCCCGAACTTTCCTGTCCACTGCTGCTCCGGCAAATTGTCACAACACTGTTTCCGCAGCACCTGCAACACAGTGGCCCAACATTTCGGGAGCGTCGATCGGACAACATTATAAGGGTTTCAGCAGAGGAGATTATTGAAATCGTCAAGAGCGTAGGAGATAGCAAAGCCCCCGGACCGGACCTTATACCAAACCAGGCGCTGAAACTGGCGATACTCAATGCGACGGATAAATTTGCGGAAATTTTCAACCAGTGTCTTGAAGAGGGTATATTTCCGGATCCCTGGAAGACACAAAGGCTAGTACTGCTCCCTAAGCCCAATAAACGCTTGGGAGATCCATCATCATATAGGCCCATTTGCCTACTGGATACAACGGGGAAAATACTGGAGAGGATCATATACAACAGATTGCTTCAAGCAGTAGAGGAGCGTCAGGGGTTATCGGATAGGCAGTTTGGCTTCCGTAAGGCAAGGTCCACAGTTGATGCAATTAGGCTAGTGACAATACTAGTAAGAGAGGCAGTAGAAGGTAAAGGCGCGGAAAGGAAGTATTGCGCACTAGTCACCCTGGATGTAAAAAATGCATTCAATTCGGCAAGATGGGACCGAATAATGGCCAAGTTGGAGGACCTAGGAGTTCCCTTCTACCTGTTGAATATTATCTCAAGCTACTTCTCGAACCGAAAGTTGCTATATAATACTGAAGAGGGCCAGAAAACATAT
>OX031011.1:14045008-14052508 GCA_943735925.1 Pollenia amentaria
ATTTGTTTTTTAACATTGTTGTCCTAATATCTGTAGCTTGGTGCTAAAAAGGTCAATGTAAAATAATTAATTTTTGAGAAAATTTATATGTTAGTTTTTTATAGAAGAGTTCTAAGTGAAATTGTCTAGCAAACCTCTTTTGAAGCTGTTCTCGGTTAAATTAGACATTGGCTTTATCCGCAAAATAAAAGAGATTAAGCATGACCTTTAAATTGCAAAATTAAATTAATTATGCTGGCAGATATAGCAAAAAACTACTTTTATTTAATTTTATGCTGACCTATATATAAAATATAATAGAATAAAGGAAATAATATTTTAGTTCACATGTTGGCCACGTTTTTTTTCGACAAATATTTGCTAGGTGTGTCCGTAGGTTAAGAAAAGACCTAATGCAACAATTAAGTCAAAATAGCAAAATGTTAAAGAACTCAAATTTTGCTTTTAATAAAATTAATGTTTCTTTGAAAAAGCTAACAAGAAATTAAGAATCAAATTTTTAACAACTGGCTGTGTTTAAGATTTTTTGTTGTTCATTTTGTATTCCCGCTATATATATAAGGAATTGAATTATTATTTAAAAAAAAATTAAGTTTTATTAATTAAATTTTGTCACTATTCAAATTATAGCATGAATTCAAGTTTTGTTTTAAAAAAGATTGTGCTTTTCATGTAATTAATATTCAATTTTAGATTAAAAAAGTATATGTACTGTTTTTTATGCAATTGTACTGATTTTTTTCTGTTATGTACTGATTTCTCTGATTTCAAAACTGGCAACCCTACCCTATTCCCGCAAAGGGAACAATACACTGGAGATCTATCTAGCCAAAATAAGTCAAGCCCAGAACCAGTCAGCGATGAGGAAATACTAAGACTGTGCTCGAAAATTGGTGACAAAAAGGCCCCAGGGCCAGATTGTATCCCAAACCAGGCATTAAAGACTGCAATTAACACAGCCCCACATCGGTTTCCGAAACTATTTAACGCTTGCTTAGGCAGCTGCGTATTCCCAAATATGTGGAAAAAACAGAAGCTCATCCTGATCCCAAAACCCGGAAAAACTCTAGGAGAACCTGGGTCGTATAGACCAATATGCCTTCTAGACACCGTAGGCAAATGCTTAGAGAGGGTCATTTGCAGTAGGATCCAAAAGGCCATTGACGAAACTGATGGAATCTCACAGATGCAATTCGGTTTCCGGAAGGAAAAATCTACAGTTGATGCTATAAAGCTAGTTGTGGAAACTGCGAAAAACGCCATACAGGGCAAAGGCATAAGAAGAAAGTACTGCGCGATAATAACACTAGACATAAAGACTGCCTTTAACTCAGCGGGATGGAATCATATAATAACATCATTGCGAAGGCTTAATATCCCCGAGTACCTTATAAGAATTATGAATGACTATCATTCGGTAAGGACGCTGTGGTACGAAACGGATAACGGAACAGTATCAACAAATATCACAGCGGGATTCCCGCAAGGATCAGTTCTTGGTCCACTATTATGGAACGTTATGTATGACGGAGTGTTCAAGCTAAAGGTGCCCAAGGAGGCAAAGATCGTGGGCTTCGCGGATGACGTAGCTGTGGTAGTCCAAGCTGGAAATATTGATGAAGTGCAGCTCTATGCAAACGAAACCATCAGAACCGTTAAAACGTGGCTCGAATCCTTAGAGCTACAACTGGCAGAACAGAAGACAGAAGCGGTGTTGATCAGCAGCAAGAGATCTAAAGAAGTTCTACATCTTAAAATTGGAAATAGCGAAATCATTTCTACGGACGCCATCAAATACTTGGGTGTGATAATCGATAGCAGATTAAATTTTAAATGGCATGATGCCAAATATAGGTGGATCTAGGCATAGCCGTAGACTTCTATTAACAAGAGTTGCAAACTCTATACTTCTTTATGGAGCACCCTTGTGGGTAGATTCACTAAGGTGCAACTCCAGGAAAGATATGGTATCTATCTTCCGCAGAAGTTGCCTTCGAGTTTGTAGCGGGTACCGCACAATATCTCTGGATGCAGCATGTGTGATAGCGGGTATCATCCCGATCGACATAACTGCCAGGGAGTCTTCAAACATATACTCAGAAAAAAAGGAGAACCACCACATCCAGCCGAAAACTATCCGACAAACTGAAAGACTCAGGTCTATACTGAACTGGCAAAGAAGATGGGAACATTCTACATGTGGGCGGTGGACACATAGGTTAATCCCAAATGTGGAAAACTGGATGAATCGCAAACATGGTGAGATATGTTATCATCTGACACAGTTTCTAACGGGGCATGGTGGCTACAGAAGATATCTATATCGATTCGGACACGATGACTCCGCGAGGTGTCCCGCTTGTCCAGATCAGGATGAAACTGTAGAACATGTAATGTTCAAATGCCAACGATTTAATGGGGAGAGAAGGATTCTGGAATCACAACTGGGACGCAACCTATCACCTGAAAACATCGTGAATGTCATGCTGGAGTCAGAGAAAAACTAAAACAGCACTACAACTTTCACTACATTGGTAAACGATTTATTGCGAAGAGAGGAACAGCTCAGGAATCTCAGACCAACACAACAATGAGCAGCAAAGAACAACAATGGAAGCAAAGTAAAATCAAAGGAACGAAAAACCAAATGGACGCGGCCAAACAGGCCACCCACCCTGCGAAGTAATACCTAACGGCAGTCCCGCAGAGTGTGGAGTCGACGGTGGAGGTGGTTTTAGTCGGTAAAAATCCGACATACCCGCCTGGGACCTATCGAAGGTTTCCACCTCCAATCAAAAAAAAAAAAAAAAACATACATACATACATACATACATACATACATACATACATATATACATACATACGTACATACCCTGCAAACAATTTCGATCGAAAAATAATCTAAAAAGTTTCCCCATTTAGGAAAAATCTATCGCTTTTGCTATTCAATTCTTATTAATGTAGTTACATCGTTCGGGAAGAAGTGTCCCACTATGGCAATATTTACTTCAAGAATCCACTTAGTGTCTATATTTTATGACGAATTAGAGCGCTTTGGTAGTTTAATATCAATTAAATTTAGTTGTATCGCTTTTGGCTCCAAAAAGCACTCTTTTGAAGTTAAATTTTTTCTTATTGTTCTTTATAATACAAAGTGGTCCATTTCACTGTTTATCTTTGTTTGAATTTGTAAGGGAAATATAAGTAAAATATAAAATAAATGAGTTTAAGTTAAACAAATATTAAAAAATCTACAGTACATTTAATCAAAATAGATGTTAATGTTTTAAAGTTAAAAACCTAATGTGGACAAATTTTGTTAAAGGAATTAACAGAAAATCACAAATTTGTTTAAACACTAACTTTGTAAACTTTCATCATAGTATATTTACAAAACTTATTTTACAAATTTTCTTCACTAATAACGTTGATCTTCACTAGAAAAATTAAACAAAAACACTAATTTTCACACAAAAATTTTTAAAGTCATTAAATAAACAAACAGTTTAAAAAATCACTAATATCCTTTAAAAAGATAATTATCAAATTATTTTTTTTTATTTCCTTTTCATTTGGTCTAAAAAAATATGTATGAGAATTTATTAATAATTTACCCAATCTAACCGAAGAATAAGTTTGGGCTGTTTTGTGCACTCATTTATACAACTTTCGTGAACTAGAACGATTTCGGTAACATTTGGATTCCACGGAGTCCTAATTTTAAGTACAATATTATAACTATTTCATTTTTCAAATATTAAAAATTCCACTTTATTTTACATAATTTATAAATTTATATTATTTCACACGCACGTAGCACCGATAACATGGCAACTTAAATATAAACAGTGCTCTTTAAGCATTTTGCTTTTGTAGTATTCACTATTAAACAGCAAACCGTTGCAAAGAAGTCAATATAGTATGGGAATTGTTCAGTTGTGCTATTGTTGTAATTATATAACTATAACAGTTATCTGAACAACTCATTAAAGTTACGATAGAGTATAATTTATTGTTGTTAAATTCCGAAAAATCTACTGTTTAACTACCAAATGTGACCAAGTAGTTAAAATTCGTAGACAGTCGAAAAACACTCTACCAATTGCTTGGAGGGTACATACATATATCCATACATACATACATACATAAATACGTACATACATACATACATACATACATACATACATACATACATACATACATACATACATACATACATACACACATACATACATATATACATACATACATACATACATACATACATACATACATACATACATACATACATAGATACATACATACATACATACATACATACATACATGCATACATACATAAATACGTACATACATACATACACACATACATACATACATACATACATACATACATACATACATACACACATACATACATAGATACATACATACATACATACATACATACACACATACATACATACATACATACATACATACATACATACATACATACATACATGCATACATACATACATACATACATACATACATACATACATACATACATACATACATACATACATACATACATACATAGATACATACATACATACATACATAAATACATACATACATACATTCATACATACATACATACATAAATACATACATACATACATACATACATACATACGTAAATACATGCATACATACATGCATACATACATACATGCATACATACATACATACCTACATACATACACACATACATACATACATACATACATTCATGCATACATACATACATTCATACATACATACATACATTCATGCATACATACATACATTCATACATACATACGTACATTCATACATACATGCATACATATATACATACATGCATACATACATGCATATATACATACATACATACATACATACATACATACATACATACATACATACATACATACATACATACATAAAGAATGCCTCCATGCCAGGCGATGGTACCAAAAGGGAAGATCAAGTGACGACTTTGAAGAGATAAGAAGAGCATATCACTCGGTAAGAAATGATTTACAAAAAGCCATAAAGAAGAGCAAAAAACACAGTTTTTAACCATTGTGTAACGAAGCTGACTCCAACCCCTGGGGCAGAGCGTATAGAGTAGTAATGTCCCGATTGAAGGGAAAAAAATCAGCGCAGTTAACTTGTCCTGTGTTAATAAGTAAAATAGTAGACTCCCTATTCTAGGGTTGCCATTCGTACTGTTTTTATCAGTACATGTACTGTTTTTGTTTAAAGTACTGATTTATGCATTACTAGCAAATCAGTACGCAAATGTACTGATTTTTTCATTAATGTACTGTTTTTGTACTGTTATTAAATATTAATTTTGGTCAGCATATAGTTTGTCATATTGTCAAATTGTTTGCTATACAAATATTAATATAGATGTTCTTATCGATGAGTTATTAACTAGATTTTTGCCGAGTCAGTACGAAAAAAGAAGACAGTAGAAGAAAAATGGAAAGTGTTTATACATGGTGGTGCGTTTACGAATTTGACGAAATGTGGATTTTATTTCTTCCACATTCAAACGCTTTTACAGAACAAGTCTCTAGTTTTCAAAGTGGAGAAAAGAGAGAAACAGGCTCCTAATATAAAACCTAAAGAGTGATTTGCAGATAAAGACAAAGTTTGGTTATAATTGTAATGTGTTTTACAATTTCTCGAAGACTGGCGACAGGAATGAAATTGTGGACAATGTACAAAAAGGCCATACAAATTTTTAACTAGTAACATTGTAAATATTTATGTCCATACATAGTAAATATATTATTTATAGAAAATTTATAGTGCAAGATCGTCTGAAAAACGATTGTGCCTTTTACAATAATTACAATTATTAATAGTAATTAGTTGTAAATCACTTTTAAATAATATTGAAGATAAATACATAACAAGCTTCGTTATTTCAAGTGTTTAATTTGTTTTTTAACATTGTTGTCCTAATATCTGTAGCTTGGTGCTAAAAAGGTCAATGTAAAATAATTAATTTTTGAGAAAATTTATATGTTAGTTTTTTATAGAAGAGTTCTAAGTGAAATTGTCTAGCAAACCTCTTTTGAAGCTGTTCTCGGTTAAATTAGACATTGGCTTTATCCGCAAAATAAAAGAGATTAAGCATGACCTTTAAATTGCAAAATTAAATTAATTATGCTGGCAGATATAGCAAAAAACTACTTTTATTTAATTTTATGCTGACCTATATATAAAATATAATAGAATAAAGGAAATAATATTTTAGTTCACATGTTGGTCACGTTTTTTTTCGACAAATATTTGCTAGGTGTGTCCGTAGGTTAGAAAAGACCTAATGCAACAATTAAGTCAAAATAGCAAAATGTTAAAGAACTCAAATTTTGCTTTTAATAAAATTAATGTTTCTTTGAAAAAGCTAACAAGAAATTAAGAATCAAATTTTTAACAACTGGCTGTGTTTAAGATTTTTTGTTGTTCATTTTGTATTCCCGCTATATATATAAGGAATTGAATTATTATTTAAAAAAAAATTAAGTTTTATTAATTAAATTTTGTCACTATTCAAATTATAGCATGAATTCAAGTTTTGTTTTAAAAAAGATTGTGCTTTTCATGTAATTAATATTCAATTTTAGATTAAAAAAGTATATGTACTGTTTTTTATGCAATTGTACTGATTTTTTTCTGTTATGTACTGATTTCTCTGATTTCAAAACTGGCAACCCTACCCTATTCCCACAAAGGGAACAATACACTGGAGATCTATCTAGCCAAAATAAGTCAAGCCCAGAACCAGTCAGCGATGAGGAAATACTAAGACTGTGCTCGAAAATTGGTGACAAAAAGGCCCCAGGGCCAGATTGTATCCCAAACCAGGCATTAAAGACTGCAATTAACACAGCCCCACATCGGTTTCCGAAACTATTTAACGCTTGCTTAGGCAGCTGCGTATTCCCAAATATGTGGAAAAAACAGAAGCTCATCCTGATCCCAAAACCCGGAAAAACTCTAGGAGAACCTGGGTCGTATAGACCAATATGCCTTCTAGACACCGTAGGCAAATGCTTAGAGAGGGTCATTTGCAGTAGGATCCAAAAGGCCATTGACGAAACTGATGGAATCTCACAGATGCAATTCGGTTTCCGGAAGGAAAAATCTACAGTTGATGCTATAAAGCTAGTTGTGGAAACTGCGAAAAACGCCATACAGGGCAAAGGCATAAGAAGAAAGTACTGCGCGATAATAACACTAGACATAAAGACTGCCTTTAACTCAGCGGTATGGAATCATATAATAACATCATTGCGAAGGCTTAATATCCCCGAGTACCTTATAAGAATTATGAATGACTATCATTCGGTAAGGACGCTGTGGTACGAAACGGATAACGGAACAGTATCAACAAATATCACAGCGGGATTCCCGCAGGGATCAGTTCTTGGTCCACTATTATGGAACGTTATGTATG
>OX031011.1:14057508-14065008 GCA_943735925.1 Pollenia amentaria
AGTGTAAATTGAGTGCATTCCAACGTCCAACATTCCGATTGGCGAGACTGGTCATGAGGGCTTGTTATTGATACAATCTAATGATATCTCCATATGACCGACAAAGACAAATAGAGAAATGTAAATAATTAAACTAAGTTAGAACGGTTAAGTTAAAATCTCATGTATAGTATATAAGCACCAGTAAATTGAAAATAAATCAGACTTAAAATTAATAACTTAATTCGGCAATAACTTGCCTGGTTTTAATTTAAAGACTCAACCAAATTCGGCAGTTCCTTTGAACGCCTTACAAATCAGCTGGTACCCTAACAGCTATTTAAACAAAATAAGGGCTATAGGGACCAATACACATTAGAAAAACACGCTCACACTACAACACAAAACCCTACATGGCGATCCTGCCACCCCTCATACACTACAATAGGGCTGAGCTCAGGCTACTATGGGGGTCAGCAGGTAGCGGATGGCTGAAGGGCCTGCAGATATGCAGGTTAGCTGCGATTAATAAGCAGTCCCCGACCAAGAGCGGCAAGGTTCCGAGGGCGTACTACAAAAAGGTACAGGAGCCCGAAAAAGACCATGCGACATGGCGAATGGATGCCGCCATCAACTAGGTATTCCGCCAGAGGGGTGCCCTCAAGAGAGGCGCAGTAAGGAGGGTGACGACTCCATGGCTTCCCAGTCCACGTAAATCCGGGTAGCGTCTGACCCAGATTGGGCGGCTACCTGGTCAGCGTCTGTTCTCCATGCTAGGAGCGGCTGAACACGGAAATCCTGGCGGCAAGGTATAAAACGCTACGGGTAGGACCCCGGAATTAAAAATACACCATGGAAGTAAATAATAGTAAATCTGTTACGGTGCAGGGGGTAATGACTCCAGTACCGGCGGCTTTGGGTAGTGCGCGAGCAGGCTACCAGTCGTCGTTATCCAGCTCCTGCAATGTTACCCCGGTGAGCTTGGCTAGGGTAGCAGATAAAGCTACAAGCAATAATCAACATCAGGAGCAAAACCCATTCATTAGAGGCTCGGTAACAAGGAGAACACCACCTACATCACCGGTCTCAAATATAGATCATAGGAAATCACCCAATTCTCAGAGTAAAGAAGTGATTGGGGTTGTATCCCAAAAAGACGCATTCTTAAAACTAGGCCATCAAGGAGAAAATAAGAGCAATTAGAGTCGCGTACATTGAGGTCCGCGATGAAAAATCGGAAACTATTGCCGCCTCGAAAAGCAGTCAAAGTAAGGCCACGCAGACGTCCCCAAAGCCGACTGCGAAGAAAAATGAGGCAAAGAGAAGCAGAGACCCAACAGAAACAGTATCTTATATGGAAACACCAAAGAGACAGAAAAAAGATTTACCCAAGCATAGAGAAGATGCACCCCTGCATCAAAAAAATACTGCAGGGAAAAGTACCACAACCGGAAATGCTCCAAATCCAGAAACCAAGTGGCAAAAAGTGGGAAAAAAGAAAAAGAAGAAGAAAAAGAAAGAGATAAAGAAAAGAATGCCGAGACCAAAACCACAGACGGTAGTCATCACCGCTAAGGGTGACGTCACCTACGCGGACATCCTCAGGAAGATAAGAACAGACCCAGAACTAAGTGACCTGGGTAACGAAGTTAATAAGGTTCGTAAAACGCAGAAAGGCGACCTTGTCCTGGTGCTAAAACCGACAAATAATGGTGCCGGCGACAAGTTTAATGGGAAAATTAAGGCATGTCTGGACGGCCAAGTTGACGTAAAATCGTGTAAAGAGGAAATAACGATAGAATGCAAAGACATGGACGACATAACAACGAAACAGGAGATACGCCTGGCATTCGAAAAGGCGTTAGAGATACCCAATCTAGACGAGTCTATAGTAAAGTCAATGCGAAAATCGTATGGAGGAACGCAAACCGCAAGACTAAGTTTGCCTGCAGAAGCAGCGCGTAAGGCCCTTAAAATAGGGAAAATAAAAATCGGCTGGTCGGTCTGTCGCATAAGGGAGACTATAAGAGTAACCATCTGCTACAGATGTCTGGAGTTCGGTCACATTGCACGGCGTTGTACCTCAGACTCAGATAGGTCACATCGATGTAGAAAATGTGGAGCTGAGGGCCACAACTCGAAAGACTGTGTAGCGGAACCAAACTGCATGCTGTGCAGAGCAACAGGAGGAGAAAATCTAGGGCATACAGCTGGTGGCTTCAAATGCCCTGTTTTCAAGAAGGCCCTAAGTGTTAGATACAAATGAAATTTATACAACTCAACACAAACCACTGTGCAGCAGCCCACGACCTACTAATCCAAACCACCTGCGAATTGGAGATAGACGTGGCGATAGTAAGCGAGCAGTACAAGAACCTGGACAAAAACGTATGGGAAAAAGACTTGTCTGGAAGAGCAGCTATATGGGCCTGTTGCGATTGAGGAGGGAATGAAGAGTCCACAGGAAGGCTTTACTAGAGCAAAAATCGGCGGTATATACGTATATAGTTGCTACGTGTCGCCAAATATTAGCCTACCAGAGTATGGGAGGGTAATAGAAAAATTAGTATACGACGCAAACCAGCATAGGCCAACCATTATAGTAGGTGACTTTAATGCAGCAGCGGTAGAATGGGGATGTAACAGCACAAATAACAGGGGAAGGGTACTCTTGGAGGCCTTCTCCTTACTCGACGTTGTTTTATTAAATAGAGGTTATGCCCACACCTTCAGAAGAGCAGGATTTGGATCTATAGTAGATATCACATTCATAAGCTCTTCATTGGCCCCAGACGTTAAATGGAAGGTAAGCGAACACTATACTCATAGTGACCATCAAGCAATACTGTTTAGTATTAACAGGAAACAGCCCATGATTGAGAAGAATAAAAGAGCCCCCTTTCATGGATGGGCAATCGACAAACTTGACCCAGATATATTCGCAGAAATGTTCCAGATGCAAAACCTCGAAGATGGCCCTGTAAACAACATGGCGGAAAGATTAGTAAAATCATTAAAGACAGCCTGTGATGCATCCATGCCAAGACGAAGGCAAGCAGGAAACAGCAGAAGAAAAGAAAACTATTGGTGGAATAAGGAAATAGCAGTACTTAGGAAAAAATGCCTCCATGCCAGGAGAAGGTACCAAAGGGGAAGATCAAGTGACGACTTTGAAGAGAGAAGAAGACAATATCACTCGGTAAGAAATGATCTACAAAAAGCCATAAAGAAGAGCAAAAAACACAGTTTTGAACAATTGTGTAACGAAGCTGACTCCACCCCCTGGGGCAGCGCGTATAGAGTAGTAATGTCCCGATTGAAGGGAAAAAAATCAGCGCAGTTAACTTGCCCTGTGCTAATAAGTAAAATAGTAGACTCCCTATTCCCACAAAGGGAACAATACACTGGAGATCTATCTAGCCAAAATAAGTCAAGCCCAGAACCAGTCAGCGATGAGGAAATACTAAGACAGTTAACTTGCCCTGTGCTAATAAGTAAAATAGTAGACTCCCTATTCCCACAAAGGGAACAATACACTGGAGATCTATCTAGCCAAAATAAGTCAAGCCCAGAACCAGTCAGCGATGATGAAATACTAAGACTGTGCTCGAAAATTGGTGACAAAAAGGCCCCAGGGCCAGATTGTATCCCAAACCAGGCATTAAAGACTGCAATTAACACAGCCCCACATCGGTTTGCGAAACTATTTAACGCTTGCTTAGGCAGCTGCGTATTCCCAAATATGTGGAAAAAACAGAAGCTCATCCTGATCCCAAAACCCGGAAAAACTCTAGGAGAACCTGGGTCGTATAGACCAATATGCCTTCTAGACACCGTAGGCAAATGCTTAGAGAGGGTTATTTGCAGTAGGATCCAAAAGGCCATTGACGAAACTGATGGAATCTCACAGATGCAATTCGGTTTCCGGAAGGAAAAATCTACAGTGGATGCTATAAAGCTAGTTGTGGAAACTGCGAAAAACGCCATACAAGGCAAAGGAATAAGAAGAAAGTACTGCGCGATAATAACACTAGACATAAAGAATGCCTTTAACTCAGCGGGATGGAATCATATAATAACATCACTGCGAAGGCTTAATATCCCCGAGTACCTTATAAGAATAGTGAATGACTATCTTTCGGTAAGGACGCTGTGGTACGAAACGGATAACGGCACAGTATCAACAAATATCACAGCGGGAGTCCCGCAGGGATCAGTTCTTGGTCCACTGCTATGGAACGTTATGTATGACGGAGTGTTCAAGCTAAAGGTGCCCAAGGAGGCAAAGATCGTGGGCTTCGCGGATGACGTAGCTGTGGTAGTCCAAGCTAGAAATATTGATGAAGTGCAGCTCTATGAAAACGAAACCATCAGAACCGTAAAAACGTGGCTCGAATCCTTAGAGCTACAGCTGGCAGAACAGAAGACAGAAGCGGTGTTGATCAGCAGCAAGAGATCCAAAGAAGTTCTACATCTTAAAATTGGAAATAGCGAAATCATTTCTACGGACGCCATCAAATACCTGGGTGTGATAATCGATAGCAGATTAAATTTTAAAAGGCATACGGACTACTCCTGTGAAAAGGCATCTAAGGTAGTAAGTTCATTGGCTAGAATGATGCCAAATATAGGTGGACCCAGGCATAGCCGTAGACTTCTACTATCAAGAGTTGCAAACTCTATACTTCTTTATGGAGCACCCTTGTGGGTAGATTCACTAAGGTGCAACTCCAGGAAAGATATGGTATCTATCTTCCGCAGAAGTTGCCTTCGAGTTTGTAGCGGGTACCGCACAATATCTCTGGATGCAGCATGTGTGATAGCGGGTATCATCCCGATCGACATAACTGCCAGGGAGTCTTCAAACATATACTCAGAAAAAAAGGAGAACCACCACATCCAGCCGAAAACTATTCGACAAACTGAAAGACTCAGGTCTATACTGAACTGGCAAAGAAGATGGGAACATTCTACATGTGGGCGGTGGACATATAGGTTAATCCCAAATGTGGAAAACTGGATGAATCGCAAACATGGGGAGATATGTTATCATCTGACACAGTTTCTAACGGGACATGGTGGCTCCACGGAAAACTGAGTTGGTACTCTTTACCAGGAAGTACAAGGTTGGCAACTTTAGGCTTCCTAGGCTGAACGGCACGGAGCTGAGGCTCTCGAACAGTGCCAAATATTTGGGCGTAATTCTCGATAGCAAACTATCATGGGAACTCAACGTTCAGACGAGGGTTGATAGGGCTATTGTGGCCTTATACACCTGCAAGAGATCCTTGGGAAGGAGCTGGGGCCTGGGCCCCAAGGGTGTCGAATGGATCTTTGAAGCGGTGGTAAAACCGATTCTCTTCTATGGGGTCATAGTGTGGTGGCCTGCCATGGAAAGGGGACGGTACTGCAGGATGCTTGGGAAAGTATATAGGTTGGCTGCGCTGATGATCACGGGATCACTCCGCTCGACACCGACAAAGGCACTGTTTACTATGTTAGACTGGTTGCCGATTGATATCATGGCCGAACAACAGGCCTTGATTTCCGCTATTAGACTGGGGGCGGTGGGCCTATGGTCTTCGCGGAACTATGGTCATGCCAGGGTCACGCTTCGCGCGTCTCAGGACCTGGCGGGGCTGGACTATTGCACTCCGGAACCCTTTTTCGGTGCTTTGTTCACGGTTCATCATGGTAACTATGATGAGCTGCTCGATAACACGCGATCTTTGGAGCCGACCCTGCGGGTCTACACCGATGGTTCCAGGATGGGCGACAGAGTGGGTGGAGGTTTCTTCATCGAGGAATTGGACATCAGGGTCTCTTTTAGGCTGCCAGATGGCAGTAGTGTGCTGCAGGCGGAAATTTCTGCCATAAGGCGGGCGGCAAACTGGCTGAGGTACTATCGTATATCGAGGGATATATGTATATTTACGGACAGCAAGGCTGCCATTGCAGCTCTGGCTGGTGTCTTTACGACATCTATGTTAACAGTGGAATGCCGGATGTCTCTAAATGAGATCGCGAAACATTCCAGTGTAACGCTGGCATGGGTACCAGGACACAGTGGGCTCCTGGGCAACCATACTGCGGACAGTCTAGCCAAACAAGGCTGTCTCTTGGACGACATGTTCGTCGACGGCCTGATTGGCACTTCAATGGCCCGCTGCAGGACTCTCATCAGACGGGAATCGTACAGAAGGGCTCAGGAGAGATGGCAGGGCGAGCATACCTGTTTGATGGCCAGGACTCTATGGCCTGGCTATGACGCGGCGAGAACGCGCGTACTACTCGGTCTCGGCAGGGATCGGATAAGGACAGTGATGTCGGTCATCACGGGTCACTGGGTGATAGGGACTCATGCTAGGAGGATGGGTCTTGCGTACAATGACTACTGCAGGAGTTGTCATGATGTGGAGGAGGAGGAGACGGTGTTTCACTTCCTCTGCCAATGCCCCGGACTGGCGGGCGCTAGGTTGAGGCATTTTGGGAGACCGGAATTGCCATGTCTGGACGATTTGTCCAATGCGGGACTGAAATCGATCTACCTGTTCTGCAGGGAATCGGGGTGGTTCGAGACTGCGGTGACCTCTGGGGAATAGTCTGGCGGATACTGGCTGACCCTTGTCACTGGCTGGGGGTATCACAAAGGGACCGCTATAAGGACCCAAGTGAGTCGTCTTCGTGACGGCTACCCATTTAACCTAACCTAACCTATGGTGGCTACAGAAGCTATCTATATCGATTCGGACACGATGACTCCGCGAGGTGTCCCGCTTGTCCAGATCAGAATGAAACTGTAGAACATGTAATGTTCAAATGCCAACGATTTAATGGGGAGAGAAGGATTCTGGAATCACAATTGGGACGCAACCTATCACCTGAAAACATCGGGAATGTCATGCTGGAGTCAGAGAAAAACTGGAACAGCATTACAACTTTCATTACATTGGTAAACGAGTTATTGCGAAGAGAGGAACAGCTCAGGAATCTCAGACCAACACAACAATGAGCAGCAATACATACATACATACATACATACCTACATACAGAAATACAGACATACATACATAAATACATACAAACATAAATACATACATACATACATACATACATACATAAATACATACAAACATAAATACATACATACATACATACATACATACATACATACATACATACATACATACTTACATACTTACATACATACATACATACATTCATGCAAACATACATACATACATGCATACATACATACGTACATTCACACATTCATACATACATACATACATACATACATACATACATACATACATACATGCAAACATACATACATACATACATACATACATACATACATACATACATACATACATACATACATACATACATTGACACATTCATGCATACATACATACATGCATACTTACATACATGCATACATACATACATACATGCAAACATACATGCAAACATACATACATACATACATACATACATACATACATACATACATACATA
>OX031011.1:14080008-14082508 GCA_943735925.1 Pollenia amentaria
GAACAGACCCAGAACTAAGTGACCTGGGTAACGAAGTTAATAAGGTTCGTAAAACGCAGAATGGCGACCTTGTCCTGGTGCTAAAACCGACAAATAATGGTGCCGGCGACAAGTTTAATGGGAAAATTAAGGCATGTCTGGACGGCCAAGTTGACGTAAAATCGTGTAAAGAGGAAATAACGATAGAATGCAAAGACATGGACGACATAACAACGAAACAGGAGATACGCCTGGCATTCGAAAAGGCGTTAGAGATACCCAATCTAGACGAGTCTATAGTAAAGTCAATGCGAAAATCGTATGGAGGAACGCAAACCGCAAGACTAAGTTTGCCTGCAGAAGCAGCGCGTAAGGCCCTTAAAATAGGGAAAATAAAAATCGGCTGGTCGGTCTGTCGCATAAGGGAGACTATAAGAGTAACCATCTGCTACAGATGTCTGGAGTTCGGTCACATTGCACGGCGTTGTACCTCAGACTCAGATAGGTCACATCGATGTAGAAAATGTGGAGCTGAGGGCCACAACTCGAAAGACTGTGTAGCGGAACCAAACTGCATGCTGTGCAGAGCAACAGGAGGAGAAAATCTAGGGCATACAGCTGGTGGCTTCAAATGCCCTGTTTTCAAGAAGGCCCTAAGTGTTAGATACAAATGAAATTTATACAACTCAACACAAACCACTGTGCAGCAGCCCACGACCTACTAATCCAAACCACCTGCGAATTGGAGATAGACGTGGCGATAGTAAGCGAGCAGTACAAGAACCTGGACAAAAACGTATGGGAAAAAGACTTGTCTGGAAGAGCAGCTATATGGGCCTGTGGAAAAAAGGCGATTGAGGAGGGAATGAAGAGTCCACAGGAAGGCTTTACTAGAGCAAAAATCGGCGGTATATACGTATATAGTTGCTACGTGTCGCCAAATATTAGCCTACCAGAGTATGGGAGGGTAATAGAAAAATTAGTATACGACGCAAACCAGCATAGGCCAACCATTATAGCAGGTGACTTTAATGCAGCAGCGGTAGAATGGGGATGTAACAGCACAAATAACAGGGGAAGGGTACTCTTGGAGGCCTTCTCCTTACTCGACGTTGTTTTATTAAATAGAGGTAATAAAACAGAAGAGCAGGATTTGGATCTATAGTAGATATCACGTTCATAAGCTCTTCATTGGCCCCAGACGTTAAATGGAAGGTAAGCGAACACTATACTCATAGTGACCATCAAGCAATACTGTTTAGTATTAACAGGAAACAGCCCATGATTGAGAAGAATAAAAGAGCTCCCTTTCATGGATGGGCAATCGACAAACTTGACCCAGATATATTCGCAGAAATGTTCCAGATGCAAAACCTCGAAGATGGCCCTGTAAACAACATGGCGGAAAGATTAGTAAAATCATTAAAGACAGCCTGTGATGCATCAATGCCAAGACGAAGGCAAGCAGGAAACAGCAGAAGAAAAGAAAACTATTGGTGGAATGAGGAAATTGCAGTACTTAGGAAAGAATGCCTCCATGCCAGGAGAAGGTACCAAAGGGGAATATCAAGTGACGACTTTGAAGAGAGAAGAAGAGCATATCACTCGGTAAGAAATGATCTACAAAAAGCCATAAAGAAGAGCAAAAAACACAGTTTTGAACAATTGTGTAACGAAGCTGACTCCAACCCCTGGGGCAGCGCGTATAGAGTAGTAATGTCCCGATTGAAGGGAAAAAAATCAGCGCAGTTAACTTGCCCTGTGCTAATAAGTAAAATAGTAGACTCCCTATTCCCACAAAGGGAACAATACACTGGAGATCTATCTAGCCAAAATAAGTCAAGCCCAGAACCAGTCAGCGATGATGAAATACTAAGACTGTGCTCGAAAATTGGTGACAAAAAGGCCCCAGGGCCAGATTGTATCCCAAACCAGGCATTAAAGACTGCAATTAACACAGCCCCACATCGGTTTGCGAAACTATTTAACGCTTGCTTAGGCAGCTGCGTATTCCCAAATATGTGGAAAAAACAGAAGCTCATCCTGATCCCAAAACCCGGAAAAACTCTAGGAGAACCTGGGTCGTATAGACCAATATGCCTTCTAGACACCGTAGGCAAATGCTTAGAGAGGGTCATTTGCAGTAGGATCCAAAAGGCCATTGACGAAACTGATAGAATCTCACAGATGCAATTCGGTTTCCGGAAGGAAAAATCTACAGTGGATGCTATAAAGCTAGTTGTGGAAACTGCGAAAAACGCCATACAAGGCAAAGGCATAAGAAGAAAGTACTGCGCGATAATAACACTAGACATAAAGAATGCCTTTAACTCAGCGGGATGGAATCATATAATAACATCACTGCGAAGGCTTAATATCCCCGAGTACCTTATAAGAATAGTGAATGACTATCTTTCGGTAAGGACGCTGTGGTACGAAACGGATAACGGCACAGTATCAACAAATATCACAGCGGGAGTCCCGCAGGGATCAGTTCTTGGTCCACTGCTATGGAACGTTA
>OX031011.1:14100008-14240008 GCA_943735925.1 Pollenia amentaria
TGGTCATAACTCGGGCATTTTCCAATCGATTTGATAGATTTATACACCTACGTCTTTAGGAAGAAATTTACCATTTACTTTGGTAATAAAACCTGGACTCGGAAAGATCTACGGTTCCCGAAAATAGGTATTTTTCTTAAAAAAAACTATATTTTGGTAATAACTTTTTTGTATCTGAACCGATTTTTGCGAGTTTGTCAGCAAATATGTTCTACTAAAAATTTCCAATCTTTTGATATATTAGATGTATCCATAGGTCATGTAACAGCTCTAAAAATTTAGTTTTAATAAAAATGTTGATGCTTTTAGCCCATTTTTGGAGAATTTTGCTAATAACTTAACCATTTCTTAACCGATTTGGCAGATTTATATACCCACGTCTTTAGGAAGAAAAAACCATTTACTTAGATTATAAAACTTGGACTCGGGAAGATCTATTCTTGCCAAAAATGGGTATGTTTAAAAAAAAAATTTTTATTTTGGGCATTACTCTTCCATTTTTGGGAGAAAAGTTTCAGGGTTTTCGGGAAATATATGCTGCTAAAAATTTCTGATATAAAACGTGTTCATATGTCATACTAGAGCCCTAAAATTTAAAATTTTGAGTATTTGCAATAACGTCTTTGTACGGGAGGTACCACGCCCACTTTTCCAATCGCGCCCATATTTTGTGGGATACTGTGTATTGATAACCGATATGTTTGTACCTAATTTGGGAACTTTAACTCGTTTCGTTCTCCAGATATACAGAAATGTATAACGTCTTTGTATGGGAAGTGCCACACCCACTTCTCCAATCCCGCCCATTTTTTAGAGAGTTTTTGTATTGGCAAGCAACATGTTTGTACTAAATTTGAATCTCGAGATATGCAGGAAAAAAGAATTTAAAAAACAACAACAACATGGGATTTATGAAAAAAATTAGAGGTAGTCGTGGTTTTTTCCTCATATCTCAGCCATTTATGGACCGATCTTCCTGAATTTCAATAGCAAACAATTCCGGACTATATGTGACATAAATGTATAAAAACCTAGCCTCCATCATATCTCGGGTCGTCGGAAAACCCATTTCAACGGACAGACAGACGGACAGCCGGATTTGAGCTTCCCTTCTCATAAGAAGCCAGAATATATATACTTTATATGGTGTTAGATCAATATTGTAGAAATTACAAACGGAATTACAAAGTTATATATACCCTTTTACCTTCGGTGAAGGGTATAAAAAGTAAATATTGGTATTTCACTAATTTGGTCATAACTCGGGCATTTTCCAATCGATTTGATAGATTTATATACCTACGAAATTTACCATTTACTTTGGTAATAAAACTTGGTCTGGGAAAGATCTACGGTTCCCGAAAATAGGTATTTTTCTTAAAAAAAATTATATTTTGGTAATAACTTTTTTGTATCTGAACCGATTTTTTCGAGTTTTTGCTAATAACTTAACCATTTCTTTACCGATTTGGCAGATTTATATACCCACGTCTTTAGGAAGAAAAAACCATTTACTTAGATTATAAAACTTGCACTCGGGAAGATCTATTGTTGCCAAAAATGGGTATGCTTAAAAAAAATTTTTTATTTTGGGCATTACCCTTCCATTTTTGGGAGAAAAGTTTCAGGGTTTTCGGGAAATATATGCTGCTAAAAATTTCTGATATAAAACGTGTTCATATGTGATACTCATTCTGTCTGTCGCGCTCGTTGAAGATAGACGTGTTTTCTAAGCTCGGCATACGGTTTATTTTTTTTTTTTTATAAAAACGTGAACAAATAAAGTATACAAAAAAAAAAAAGTAAATAAAAGAAACATACACATTTTTTATTCTCGGTGTTGATAAGCAATAACAAATAAGAAGAGCACAACTGTAAACAGTAAAAAAAAACTCTTATGAGTGCAAACAGTGCAAAAACAATTAAGCATAATGATAGAAATGCATATATCACAGTGAGTGTTAACGAAACAAATGCAGAAATAAAAAAAGAGTCGATGATAGCAAATACCTAACGGCTAAACCTATTACTCGCACGCGATCCCTCTCACCTTCTGTTTTTAATAATACGGTTGATACACTAACAAATATAAAACCTTCAAGCATTGCCTCAACGGCAAAAACAATTTTAATAAGTGATAAAAATATTAACCCTCAATCAGGCACAATAGAAAACTCTGTATCACCTTCGGTGTCTAATAATACGGTTGATTCGAATACAATAAAAAATATAAAACCTGCAAGCGGTGCCTCAGTGGCAGAAACGATTTTAACAAGTGATGAAAAGATTACCCCCAAATCAGGCATGATGGAAAACTCAGTATCACAGGTGAAAAGCGGTCAAAAGCCTCAAGTACAAGTTGGAATGGATATGTACATAACAGTGCTAAAACGGGGTCGCAGCCCAACTTCTTCTGCAGTTGCTTCTGTCCCAAAAGTTTTAAAAGAGGGTACAGCTGATAGAATAAGTTCTCAAAATCGGTTTGCAATTTTGGAAGAGGAATCCTCGGAAGCACAAAACGTTACAAAATCTTCTAAGCCACCCCCGATATATCTTAGAGAGCAAAACTCAAGTGATTTAATAAAGAATTTGATCTCGGTAATAGGTGAAAATTCTTTTTATGTAGCTGCAATAAAACGTGGTAGTATAAATGAAACTAAAATACAAGTTAATCGTGAAGATGATTTTCGTAAAGTAATAACTAAATTAGAAGCACTAAAAAAACTTTTATACATACCAACTGAAGAGCAGTAAAGGTCTTCAGGTAGTGATAAAGGGCATTGATTCATGCGTAGACCCAGGTGAAATAAAAACGTTTTTAGAAGAGAAGGGCTTTAAAATTAAAAATGTAGTTAATATTAAAAATAGAGAAAAAAATCCCCAGCCACTATTTCGAGTGGAGTTAGAACCCGGCGACGTTAAGCTTAAAAAAACGAAACTCATCCCATTTACAGTCTGAAATATATCCTGTATAGGAAAATAACGATAGAGGAGCCGCATAAAATAATACTAATGACATTCAGGTACCGCAGCCTAGTAATAACAGAACATCCTACGCTAACGTCCTAAAATCAAACCATATGCCAATGCAAGGTGATTTGCCAAATAATGATGAGACCCCAGTTTCTAATTTAAGTCGTCTAGAAAAAACCATGGAAACACTAGTACAAACAGTAACAAACTTTACGAATACAATGGGTAATATGATGCAGGAAATGTTAAGAATGCAATCGATGTTATTGCAAGCTGTACTTAACAAGCCATGAATTGTTTAAAAATTTGTTTTTGGAACGCAAACGGCATTCGCCAACATAAAAATGAACTAGAATATTTTCTTAAAAGTAAACAAATTGATGTAATGATGGTTTCTGAAACTCATTTGACCTCAAGAAATACGCTTAAAATTAATGGTTATATATTATATGATACCAAGGACCCTCGAGATAGAGCTTGTGGAGGTTCTGCTATTTTAATAAAAACCCGAATCAAACACTACTTAATGTGTGATCATCGTGAAGATTATCTGCAAGCAACGAATATTTGTGTTGAAGAGCTAAATCGAAACTTTGTACTTTCATCTTTATACTCTCCACCTAGATTTTCAATATCAGAAAGCCAATATTATAAATATTTTAAATCATTAGGACCCTGTTTCCTAGCCGCTGGCGATTACAACGCTAAACATACCTTCTGGGGTTCACGGCTCATTACACCAAAGGGTCGTGTTTTGTATAATACAATGTCTTAAATGGATTTAAATGTGGTCGCGAGTGGACAACCAACTTATTGGCCTACTGATCAGCAAAAAATTCCAGATGTCATCGATTTTGGCGTGGTTAAAAACATCCCCGCAGAAACGATTCACGTTGAAGCTTCTTTAGAATTATCTTCTGATCACACACCTACAATTCTTACCATATCAAACCCTTATAGAATTGTATCTCCGTCTGGTTACTTAGTGACGTCAGCCACACAAATAAATTGGTTAAAATATAAAAAATATCTCAGTACCCACTGCACTGAAAATATTCCGCTTAGAACACCGGAGAATGTGAATCTTTCTATTGTAAATTTTGACAATTATCTCAAACTAGCTGTTCAACATTCTAGCATAGCCCGCAAAAATATCAAAAATAGTAAAATATATTCTACTGATGTCGAGCGTCTCTTGACTGAAAAAAGGAGAGTTCGAAGAGAGTGGCAATTGCACAGATCCCCTCAACTTAAAAATTTACTAAAAGAGTGCACAAAAAGGCTAAGAAACTTACTGCAGTCTCAAAAAACGGCTTCTCTGGAAAAATATCTTAAGGAACTTGATGCAACTCCTCAATCTGATTACTCATTATGGCGTGCAGCTAGAAATCTTAAAAGACCAGTTATCACTAAACCACCATTAAGAAACTTAAATGGACGTTGGGCACGAAATGACATAGAAAAAGGAAATATTTTCGTTAATCATTTGAAAACCGTATTTACCCCTCATACATCTTTCGATACTGCGGTCGAGTTACCACCTGTTGCTGTTAGATCAGCTGTTCCACTAAGGTTTGAAGTAAGAGAAATCGAGAAGGCTATTCATGATTTAAACCCCAAGAAAGCCCCTGGTTTTGATAAGATCAGTAACAAAATGCTTTTGGAGCTACCCAGCATAGCAAAGAAAATTATTCTACTAATTTTTAATGCTATTTTACGCCTTGAATACTACCCACAAGAGTGGAAAGTATCCTTAGTTACCATGATACCTAAACCAGGAAAGGATCCCACAAAAGTTGAGTCATATAGACCTATAAGCTTATTGTCTAATATATCAAAGCTTTTTGAGAAACTTCTAGTGTCTAAATTAACGCCAATTTTAAATGGTAACAGATGTATTCCCAATCATCAATTCGGTTTTAGAAGAAAACACAGCACAATTGAACAAACTCATCGAATAGTAAATGTCTTAAGAAAAGCCTTTGAAGAAAAAAAATATTGCTCAGCACTCTTCATCGATGTGTCTCAAGCTTTTGATAAAGTCTGGCATGAAGGTTTACTACTGAAATTGCAGCAAAACTTACCAGCAAATATACACAAGCTGTTAGAAAGCTACTTAGTCGGTCGTCAAATTATTATTAAAGAAGGCGAATTTTTAAGTTCTCCACAGCCAATTAACGCTGGAGTCCCACAAGGCAGCATCCTGGGCCCTCTATTATACTTAATTTATACTTCGGACTTGCCAACAAACAGCTACACCCATACCTCAACATTTGCGGACGACACAGCTTTTCTAAGCGTACACGCAAACTGTCAAGAAGCATCTCGTTATCTACAGGATCATATATTTGAACTAGAAAGGTGGTTAAAAAAATGGAGGATAAAGATCAATGAGCAAAAATGCGCACATATAACATTCACATTGCGTCGGGAAACATGCCCCCCTATTAAAATAAATAATCAAATAATACCCCAACACTCGCATGTAAAATACCTCGGTATATATCTTGATCGGCGTTTAACGTGGAAATGGCATATAGAAGCGAAATTAACTCAAATGAAACTAAAAGCAATCCAAATTAATTGGCTTATTGGAAGAAATTCTGTTCTTAGTCTCGATTGCCCATGTCTACTCTACAACTCTATCTTAAAGCCAATTTGGTGCTACGGTATTCAGCTATGGGGCACTGCCTCGGCCTCAAATATCGAAAAAATTCAAAGGCGCCAAAATAAACTCTTCGAATAATCACAGCTGCCCCCTGGTACGTCAAAAACTCAAATATCCACAAGGATCTCAATGTGCCATTAGTAAAAACTATGATAACGAAATATGCAGTAAAATATTTAAAAAGGCTGGAACTGCACCCAAATCCATTAGCTACAAATATTTTAAATTATGGCGGCCACACTCGCTTAAGAAGAAGAGACACTGCAGCACTCACCCAATCAGATGAGCGATAAACACCTATATATGTAAACAGAAACCGTGATGACTAAATCTTTTGTGTTTGGCACTGGCAGGACATAAAGCAAATATTAGGATAAGATTTGATTAATTATTGTTAGTTCATATTTAATATATGAAGATTCAATAAATAAATAATGAAAAAAAAAAAAAAAAAAAATATGTGATACTAGCTCTAAAAATTTAGTTTTTATAAAAATGTTGATGCTTTTTAGCCCATTTTTGGAGTATTTTGCTAATAACTTAACCATTTCTTAACCGATTTTGCAGATTTATATACCCACGTCTTTAGGAAGAAAAAACCATTTACTTAGATTATAAAACTTGGACTCGGGAAGATCTATTGTTGCCAAAAATGTGTATGTTTAAAAAAAAATTTTTTATTTTGGGCATTACTCTTCCATTTTTGGGAGAAAAGTTTCACGTGTTCATATGTCATACTAGAGCCGTAAAATTTAAAATTTTGAGTATTTGCAATAACGTCTTTGTACGGGAGGTACCACGCCCACTTTTCCAATCGCACCCATATTTTGTGGGATACTGTGTATTGATAACCGATATGTTTGTACCTAATTTGGGAACTTTAACTCGTTTCGTTCTCCAGATATACAGAAATGTATAACGTCTTTGTATGGGGTGTGCAACACCCACTTCTCCAATACCGCCCATTTTTTAGAGAGTTTGTGTATTGGCAAGAAACATGTTTGTACTAAATTTGAAAGCCGTAGCTCTTGCCGCTCTCGAGATATTATAATGTTTTCCCTCATCCAGTTTATCTAGCTATGTCCAAGAGAATAAAAGAACTTCTTTCTTCTGTTTCCAGTTTATGATTAATTTTTATTTTTCAATTTTATTTCTTATATCTAAAATTTTACAATTTACAAAGATTGAGTGGCTTCTCAATCCACTCAATAATTTACAACTTATTCTACTTATACAAATCTATAATTACTACTTACTTATCTACGTCACATTTTTCCTCATGCAGTCTTGTGCAGTATGTGAAAGGAGGGGCTTAATTATTTGCATGCTCCTTACTCATTGTAATGCAAAACAGTTGACCCACTTATTAGTCAACCGCTTTGTTTGATTTGAAATTCATTACGTTAGCAAAAATGCAAAGGCAATGACTCCAAATCAAACTTCGATTATTATTGGATCACTTACACAAGAATGCATGCATGGGTGGTCACTACTAGAGGTTTTTGGTGTGCCAATTCTTGTGTACACTACACCCTCACCCTTTAGAAAAATTTTTTGAATTTTTGTTTATACAAAGATTGCAGAAAATTTTTTTTCAATGTGACAAACAATTTTTTTTTTTTTTTTTTGTTTACTTAATTTAAAGTTATTTTTCATTTTTACATTTTGTTTCTTTATTTGTATGTAGGTATATTTATTTGTTCAATGTGACAATTTTTGTTTATTTAATTTAAAGTTCTTTGCACTAAATAATGATTTGCTTATTATAACTTAATATTCTTAATAAACATGGTTTTTATTTTTCATTGTTTTACATTTTTAGCAAAGAGTGTTTTTATACCCTTCACCGAAGGTAAAAGGGTATATATAATTTTGTCATTCCGTTTGTAATTTCTACAATATTGATTTAAGACCATACAAAGTGTATATATTCTGGCTTCTTATGAGAAGGGAAGTTCAAATCCGGTTGTCCGTCTGTCCGTCTGTCCGTCCGTTGAAATGGGTTTTCCGAAGACCCCAGATATGATGAAGGCTAGGTTGTTATACATTTATGTCACATATAGTCCGGATTTGTTTGCTATTGAAATTCAGGAAGATCGGTCCATAAATGGCTGAGATATGAGCAAAAAACCACGATCTCGAGAACGGCAAGAGCTACGGCTTTGAAATTTGGTATAAACATCTTGCTTGCCAATACACAAACTCTCTAAAAAAAATGGGCGGGATTGGATAAGTGGGTGTGGCACTTCCCATACAAAGACGTTATGTATTTCTGTATATCTGGAGAACGAAACGAGCTAAAGTTCCCAAATTAGGTACAAACATATCGGTTATCAATACACAGTATCCCACAAAATATGGGCGCGATTGGAAAAGTGGGCGTGGTACCTCCCGTACAAAGACATTATTGAAAATACTCAAAATTTTAAATTTTAGGGCTCTAGTATGACATATGAACACGTTTTATGTACCAAAATGTCAGAAATTTTTAGCAGCATATATTTCCCGAAAACCCTGAAACCTTTCTCCCAAAAATGGAAGAGTAATGCCCAAAATAAAATTTTTTTTTTAAACATACCCATTTTCGGGAACAATAGGTCTTCCCGAGTCCAAGTTTTATAATCTAAGTAAATGGTTTTTTCTGCCTTAAAACGTGGGTATATAAATCTGCCAAATCCGTTAAGAAATGGTTAAGTTATTAGCAAAATACTCCAAAAATGGGCTAAAAAGCATCAAAATTTTTCTAAAAACTAAATTTTTAGAGCTGTTACATGACCTATGGATACGTCTTATATATCAATAGATCGGAAATTTTTAGTAGAACATATTTGCTGAAATACTCGGAAAAATCGGTTCAGATACAAAAAAGTTATTACCAAAATAAAATTTTTTTTAATAAAAATACCTATTTTCGGGAACCGTAGATCTTTCCGAGTCCAAGTTTTATTACCGAAATAAATGGTAAATTTCTTCCTTAAGACGTAGGTATATAAATCTATCAAATCGATTGGAAAATGCCTGAGTTATGACCAAATTACTGAAATACCAATATTTACTTTTTATACCCTTCACCGAAGGTAAAAGGGTATATATAATTTTGTCATTCCGTTTGTAATTTCTACAATATTGATTTAAGACCATACAAAGTGTATATATTCTGGCTTCTTATGAGAAGGGAAGTTTAAATCCGGTTGTCCGTCTGTCCGTCCGTTGAAATGGGTTTTCCGAAGACCCCAGATATGATGAAGGCTAGGTTGTTATACATTTATGTCACATATAGTCCGGATTTGTTTGCTATTGAAATTCAGGAAGATCGGTCCATAAATGGCTGAGATATGAGCAAAAAACCACGACTACCTCAAATTTTTCCCATAAATCCCATGTTGTTGTTGTTTTCCCATATATCCCATGCTGTTGTGGTTTTTTAAATTCTTTTTTCTGCATATCTCGAGAACGGCAAGAGCTACGGCTTTGAAATTTGGTACAAACATCTTGCTTGCCAATACACAAACTCTCTAAAAAAAATGGGCGGGATTGGATAAGTGGGTGTGGCAATTCCCATACAAAGACGTTATGTATTTCTGTATATCTGGAGAACGAAACGAGCTAAAGTTCCCAAATTAGGTACAAACATATCGGTTATCAATACACAGTATCCCACAAAATATGGGCGCTATTGGAAAAGTGGGCGTGGTACCTCCCGTACAAAGACATTATTGAAAATACTCAAAATTTTAAATTTTAGGGCTCTAGTATGACATATGAACACGTTTTATGTACCAAAATGTCAGAAATTTTTAGCAGCATATATTTCCCGAAAACCCTGAAACCTTTCTCCCAAAAATGGAAGAGTAATGCCCAAAATAAAATTTTTTTTTTAAACATACCCATTTTCGGGAACAATAGGTCTTCCCGAGTCCAAGTTTTATAATCTAAGTAAATGGTTTTTTCTGCCTTAAAACGTGGGTATATAAATCTGCCAAATCGGTTAAGAAATGGTTAAGTTATTAGCAAAATACTCCAAAAATGGGCTAAAAAGCATTAAAATTTTTATAAAAACTAAATTTTTAGAGCTGTTACATGACCTATGGATACGTCTTATATATCAAAAGATCGGAAATTTTTAGTAGAACATATGTGCTGAAAAACTCGGAAAAATCGGTTCAGATACAAAAAAGTTATTACCAAAATAAAATTTTTTTTAATTAAAATACCTATTTTCGGGAACCGTAGATCTTTCCGAGTCCAAGTTTTATTACCGAAATAAATGGTAAATTTCTTCCTTAAGACGTAGGTATATAAATCTATCAAATCGATTGGAAAATGCCTGAGTTATGACCAAATTACTGAAATACCAATATTTACTTTTTATACCCTTCACCGAAGGTAAAAGGGTATATATAATTTTGTCATTCCGTTTGTAATTTCTACAATATTGATTTAAGACCATACAAAGTATATATATTCTGGCTTCTTATGAGAAGGGAAGTTCAAATCCGGTTGTCCGTCTGTCCGTCCGTTGAAATGGGTTTTCCGAAGACCCCAGATATGATGAAGGCTAGGTTGTTATACATTTATGTCACATATAGTCCGGATTTGTTTGCTATTGAAATTGAGTCCAAGTTTTATAATCTAAGTAAATGGTTTTTTCTTCCTTAAAACGTGGGTATATAAATCTGCCAAATCGGTTAAGAAATGGTTAAGTTATTAGCAAAATACTCCAAAAATGGGCTAAAAAGCATCAAAATTTTTATAAAAACTAAATTTTTAGAGCTGTTACATGACCTTTGGATACGTCTTATATATCAAAAGATCGGAAATTTTTAGTAGAACATATTTGCTGAAAAACTCGGAAAAATCGGTTCAGATACAAAAAAGTTATTACCAAAATAAAATTTTTTTTAATAAAAATACCTATTTTCGGGAACCGTAGATCTTTCCGAGTCCAAGTTTTATTACCGAAATAAATGGTAAATTTCTTCCTTAAGACGTAGGTATATAAATCTATCAAATCGATTGGAAAATGCCTGAGTTATGACCAAATTACTGAAATACCAATATTTACTTTTTATACCCTTCACCGAAGGTAAAAGGGTATATATAATTTTGTCATTCCGTTTGTAATTTCTACAATATTGATTTAAGACCATACAAAGTATATATATTCTGGCTTCTTATGAGAAGGGAAGTTCAAATCCGGTTGTCCGTCTGTCCGTCTGTCCGTCCGTTGAAATGGGTTTTCCGAAGACCCCAGATATGATGAAGGCTAGGTTGTTATACATTTATGTCACATATAGTCCGGATTTGTTTGCTATTGAAATTGAGTCCAAGTTTTATAATCTAAGTAAATGGTTTTTTCTTCCTTAAAACGTGGGTATATAAATCTGCCAAATCGGTTAAGAAATGGTTAAGTTATTAGCAAAATACTCCAAAAATGGGCTAAAAAGCATCAAAATTTTTATAAAAACTAAATTTTTAGAGCTGTTACATGACCTATGGATACGTCTTATATATCAAAAGATCGGAAATTTTTAGTAGAACATATTTGCTGAAAAACTCGGAAAAATCGGTTCAGATACAAAAAAGTTATTACCAAAATAAAATTTTTTTTAATAAAAATACCTATTTTCGGGAACCGTAGATTTTTCCGAGTCCAAGTTTTATTACCGAAATAAATGGTAAATTTCTTCCTTAAGACGTAGGTATATAAATCTATCAAATCGATTGGAAAATGCCTGAGTTATGACCAAATTACTGAAATACCAATATTTACTTTTTATACCCTTCACCGAAGGTAAAAGGGTATATATAATTTTGTCATTCCGTTTGTAATTTCTACAATATTGATTTAAGACCATACAAAGTATATATATTCTGGCTTCTTATGAGAAGGGAAGTTCAAATCCGGTTGTCCGTCTGTCCGTCCGTTGAAATGGGTTTTCCGAAGACCCCAGATATGATGAAGGCTAGGTTGTTATACATTTATGTCACATATAGTCCGGATTTGTTTGCTATTGAAATTGAGTCCAAGTTTTATAATCTAAGTAAATGGTTTTTTCTTCCTTAAAACGTGGGTATATAAATCTGCCAAATCGGTTAAGAAATGGTTAAGTTATTAGCAAAATACTCCAAAAATGGGCTAAAAAGCATCAAAATTTTTATAAAAACTAAATTTTTAGAGCTGTTACATGACCTTTGGATACGTCTTATATATCAAAAGATCGGAAATTTTAAGTAGAACATATTTGCTGAAAAACTCGGAAAAATCGGTTCAGATACAAAAAAGTTATTACCAAAATAAAATTTTTTTTAATAAAAATACCTATTTTCGGGAACCGTAGATCTTTTCGAGTCCAAGTTTTATTACCGAAATAAATGGTAAATTTCTTCCTTAAGACGTAGGTATATAAATCTATCAAATCGATTGGAAAATGCCTGAGTTATGACCAAATTACTGAAATACCAATATTTACTTTTTATACCCTTCACCGAAGGTAAAAGGGTATATATAATTTTGTCATTCCGTTTGTAATTTCTACAATATTGATTTAAGACCATACAAAGTATATATATTCTGGCTTCTTATGAGAAGGGAAGTTCAAATCCGGTTGTCCGTCTGTCCGTCCGTTGAAATGGGTTTTCCGAAGACCCCAGATATGATGAAGGCTAGGTTGTTATACATTTATGTCACATATAGTCCGGATTTGTTTGCTATTGAAATTGAGTCCAAGTTTTATAATCTAAGTAAATGGTTTTTTCTTCCTTAAAACGTGGGTATATAAATCTGCCAAATCGGTTAAGAAATGGTTAAGTTATTAGCAAAATACTCCAAAAATGGGCTAAAAAGCATCAAAATTTTTATAAAAACTAAATTTTTAGAGCTGTTACATGACCTATGGATACGTCTTATATATCAAAAGATCGGAAATTTTTAGTAGAACATATTTGCTGAAAAACTCGGAAAAATCGGTTCAGATACAAAAAAGTTATTACCAAAATAAAATTTTTTTTAATAAAAATACCTATTTTCGGGAACCGTAGATCTTTCCGAGTCCAAGTTTTATTACCGAAATAAATGGTAAATTTCTTCCTTAAGACGTAGGTATATAAATCTATCAAATCGATTGGAAAATGCCTGAGTTATGACCAAATTACTGAAATACCAATATTTACTTTTTATACCCTTCACCGAAGGTAAAAGGGTATATATAATTTTGTCATTCCGTTTGTAATTTCTACAATATTGATTTAAGACCATACAAAGTATATATATTCTGGCTTCTTATGAGAAGGGAAGTTCAAATCCGGTTGTCCGTCTGTCCGTCCGTTGAAATGGGTTTTCCGAAGACCCCAGATATGATGAAGGCTAGGTTGTTATACATTTATGTCACATATAGTCCGGATTTGTTTGCTATTGAAATTGAGTCCAAGTTTTATAATCTAAGTAAATGGTTTTTTCTTCCTTAAAACGTGGGTATATAAATCTGCCAAATCGGTTAAGAAATGGTTAAGTTATTAGCAAAATACTCCAAAAATGGGCTAAAAAGCATCAAAATTTTTATAAAAACTAAATTTTTAGAGCTGTTACATGACCTTTGGATACGTCTTATATATCAAAAGATCGGAAATTTTTAGTAGAACATATTTGCTGAAAAACTCGGAAAAATCGGTTCAGATACAAAAAAGTTATTACCAAAATAAAATTTTTTTTAATAAAAATACCTATTTTCGGGAACCGTAGATCTTTTCGAGTCCAAGTTTTATTACCGAAATAAATGGTAAATTTCTTCCTTAAGACGTAGGTATATAAATCTATCAAATCGATTGGAAAATGCCTGAGTTATGACCAAATTACTGAAATACCAATATTTACTTTTTATACCCTTCACCGAAGGTAAAAGGGTATATATAATTTTGTCATTCCGTTTGTAATTTCTACAATATTGATTTAAGACCATACAAAGTATATATATTCTGGCTTCTTATGAGAAGGGAAGTTCAAATCCGGTTGTCCGTCTGTCCGTCCGTTGAAATGGGTTTTCCGAAGACCCCAGATATGATGAAGGCTAGGTTGTTATACATTTATGTCACATATAGTCCGGATTTGTTTGCTATTGAAATTGAGTCCAAGTTTTATAATCTAAGTAAATGGTTTTTTCTTCCTTAAAACGTGGGTATATAAATCTGCCAAATCGGTTAAGAAATGGTTAAGTTATTAGCAAAATACTCCAAAAATGGGCTAAAAAGCATCAAAATTTTTATAAAAACTAAATTTTTAGAGCTGTTACATGACCTATGGATACGTCTTATATATCAAAAGATCGGAAATTTTTAGTAGAACATATTTGCTGAAAAACTCGGAAAAATCGGTTCAGATACAAAAAAGTTATTACCAAAATAAAATTTTTTTTAATAAAAATACCTATTTTCGGGAACCGTAGATCTTTCCGAGTCCAAGTTTTATTACCGAAATAAATGGTAAATTTCTTCCTTAAGACGTAGGTATATAAATCTATCAAATCGATTGGAAAATGCCTGAGTTATGACCAAATTACTGAAATACCAATATTTACTTTTTATACCCTTCACCGAAGGTAAAAGGGTATATATAATTTTGTCATTCCGTTTGTAATTTCTACAATATTGATTTAAGACCATACAAAGTATATATATTCTGGCTTCTTATGAGAAGGGAAGTTCAAATCCGGTTGTCCGTCTGTCCGTCCGTTGAAATGGGTTTTCCGAAGACCCCAGATATGATGAAGGCTAGGTTGTTATACATTTATGTCACATATAGTCCGGATTTGTTTGCTATTGAAATTGAGTCCAAGTTTTATAATCTAAGTAAATGGTTTTTTTTTGAAATGGGTTTTCCGATGACCCCAGATATGATGAAGGCTAGGTTGTTATACATTTATGTCACATATAGTCCGGATTTGTTTGCTATTGAAATTCAGGAAGATCGGTCCATAAATGGCTGAGATATGAGCAAAAAACCACGACTACCTCAAATTTTTCCCATAAATCCCATGTTGTTGTTGTTTTCCCATAAATCCCATGTTGTTGTGGTTTTTTAAATTCTTTTTTCTGCATATCTCGAGAACGGCAAGAGCTACGGCTTTGAAATTTGGTACAAACATCTTGCTTGCCAATACACAAACTCTCTAAAAAAAATGGGCGGGATTGGATAAGTGGGTGTGGCACTTCCCATACAAAGACGTTATGTATTTCTGTATATCTGGAGAACGAAACGAGCTAAAGTTCCCAAATTAGGTACAAACATATCGGTTATCAATACACAGTATCCCACAAAATATGGGCGCGATTGGAAAAGTGGGCGTGGTACCTCCCGTACAAAGACATTATTGAAAATACTCAAAATTTTAAATTTTAGGGCTCTAGTATGACATATGAACACGTTTTATATACCAAAATGTCAGAAATTTTTAGCAGCATATATTTCCCGAAAACCCTGAAACCTTTCTCCCAAAAATGGAAGAGTAATGCGCAAAATAAATTTTTTTTTTAAACATACCCATTTACGGGAACAATAGGTCTTCCCGAGTCCAAGTTTTATAATCTAAGTAAATGGTTTTTTCTTCCTTAAAACGTGGGTATATAAATCTGCCAAATCGGTTAAGAAATGGTTAAGTTATTAGCAAAATACTCCAAAAATGGGCTAAAAAGCATCAAAATTTTTATAAAAACTAAATTTTTAGAGCTGTTCCATGACCTCTGGATACGTCTTATATGTCAAAAGATCGGAAATTTTTAGTAGAACATATTTGCTGAAAAACTCGGAAAAATCGGTTCAGATACAAAAAAGTTATTACCAAAATAAAATTTTTTTTAATAAAAATACCTATTTTCGGGAACCGTAGATCTTTCCGAGTCCAAGTTTTATTACCGAAATAAATGGTAAATTTCTTCCTTAAGACGTAGGTATATAAATCTATCAAATCGATTGGAAAATGCCTGAGTTATGACCAAATTACTGAAATACCAATATTTACTTTTTATACCCTTCACCGAAGGTAAAAGGGTATATATAATTTTGTCATTCCGTTTGTAATTTCTACAATATTGATTTAAGACCATACAAAGTATATATATTCTGGCTTCTTTGAAATGGGTTTTCCGAAGACCCCAGATATGATGAAGGCTAGGTTGTTATACATTTATGTCACATATAGTCCGGATTTGTTTGCTATTGAAATTGAGTCCAAGTTTTATAATCTAAGTAAATGGTTTTTTCTTCCTTAAAACGTGGGTATATAAATCTGCCAAATCGGTTAAGAAATGGTTAAGTTATTAGCAAAATACTCCAAAAATGGGCTAAAAAGCATCAAAATTTTTATAAAAACTAAATTTTTAGAGCTGTTACATGACCTTTGGATACGTCTTATATATCAAAAGATCGGATATTTTTAGTAGAACATATTTGCTGAAAAACTCGGAAAAATCGGTTCAGATACAAAAAAGTTATTACCAAAATAAAATTTTTTTTAATAAAAATACCTATTTTCGGGAACCGTAGATCTTTCCGAGTCCAAGTTTTATTACCGAAATAAATGGTAAATTTCTTCCTTAAGACGTAGGTATATAAATCTATCAAATCGATTGGAAAATGCCTGAGTTATGACCAAATTACTGAAATACCAATATTTACTTTTTATACCCTTCACCGAAGGTAAAAGGGTATATATAATTTTGTCATTCCGTTTGTAATTTCTACAATATTGATTTAAGACCATACAAAGTATATATATTCTGGCTTCTTATGAGAAGGGAAGTTCAAATCCGGCTGTCCGTCTGTCCGTCCGTTGAAATGGGTTTTCCGAAGACCCCAGATATGATGAAGGCTAGGTTGTTATACATTTATGTCACATATAGTCCGGATTTGTTTTCTATTGAAATTGAGTCCAAGTTTTATAATCTAAGTAAATGGTTTTTTTTTGAAATGGGTTTTCCGAAGACCCCAGGTATGATGAAGGCTAGGTTGTTATACATTTATGTCACATATAGTCCGGATTTGTTTGCTATTGCAATTCAGGAAGATCGGTCCATAAATGGCTGAGATATGAGCAAAAAACCACGACTACCTCAAATTTTTCCCATAAATCCCATGTTGTTGTTGTTTTCCCATAAATCCCATGTTGTTGTGGTTTTTTAAATTCTTTTTTCTGCATATCTCGAGAACGGCAAGAGCTACGGCTTTGAAATTTGGTACAAACATCTTGCTTGCCAATACACAAACTCTCTAAAAAAAATGGGCGGGATTGGATAAGTGGGTGTGGCACTTCCCATACAAAGACGTTATGTATTTCTGTATATCTGGAGAACGAAACGAGCTAAAGTTCCCAAATTAGGTACAAACATATCGGTTATCAATACACAGTATCCCACAAAATATGGGCGCGATTGGAAAAGTGGGCGTGGTACCTCCCGTACAAAGACATTATTGAAAATACTCAAAATTTTAAATTTTAGGGCTCTAGTATGACATATGAACACGTTTTATATACCAAAATGTCAGAAATTTTTAGCAGCATATATTTCCCGAAAACCCTGAAACCTTTCTCCCAAAAATGGAAGAGTAATGCGCAAAATAAATTTTTTTTTTAAACATACCCATTTACGGGAACAATAGGTCTTCCCGAGTCCAAGTTTTATAATCTAAGTAAATGGTTTTTTCTTCCTTAAAACGTGGGTATATAAATCTGCCAAATCGGTTAAGAAATGGTTAAGTTATTAGCAAAATACTCCAAAAATGGGCTAAAAAGCATCAAAATTTTTATAAAAACTAAATTTTTAGAGCTGTTCCATGACCTCTGGATACGTCTTATATGTCAAAAGATCGGAAATTTTTAGTAGAACATATTTGCTGAAAAACTCGGAAAAATCGGTTCAGATACAAAAAAGTTATTACCAAAATAAAATTTTTTTTAATAAAAATACCTATTTTCGGGAACCGTAGATCTTTCCGAGTCCAAGTTTTATTACCGAAATAAATGGTAAATTTCTTCCTTAAGACGTAGGTATATAAATCTATCAAATCGATTGGAAAATGCCTGAGTTATGACCAAATTACTGAAATACCAATATTTACTTTTTATACCCTTCACCGAAGGTAAAAGGGTATATATAATTTTGTCATTCCGTTTGTAATTTCTACAATATTGATTTAAGACCATACAAAGTATATATATTCTGGCTTCTTATGAGAAGGGAAGTTCAAATCCGGTTGTCCGTCTGTCCGTCTGTCCGCCTGTCCGTCTGTCCGTCCGTTGAAATGGGTTTTCCGAAGACCCCAGATATGATGAAGGCTAGGTTGTTATACATTTATGTCACATATAGTCCGGATTTGTTTGCTATTGAAATTCAGGAAGATCGGTCCATAAATGGCTGAGATATGAGCAAAAAACCATATAGCATATATTTCCCGAAAACCCTGAAACCTTTCTCCCAAAAATGGAAGAGTAATGCGCAAAATAAATTTTTTTTTTTAAACATACCCATTTTCGGGAACAATAGGTCTTCCCGAGTCCAAGTTTTATAATCTAAGTAAATGGTTTTTTCTTCCTTAAAACGTGGGTATATAAATCTGCCAAATCGGTTAAGAAATGGTTAAGTTATTAGCAAAATACTCCAAAAATGGGCTAAAAAGCATCAAAATTTTTATAAAAACTAAATTTTTAGAGCTGTTACATGACCTCTGGATACGTCTTATATGTCAAAAGATCGGAATTTTTTAGTAGAACATATTTGCTGAAAAACTCGGAAAAATCGGTTCAGATACAAAAAAGTTATTACCAAAATAAAATTTTTTTTAATAAAAATACCTATTTTCGGGAACCGTAGATCTTTCCGAGTCCAAGTTTTATTACCGAAATAAATGGTAAATTTCTTCCTTAAGACGTAGGTATATAAATCTATCAAATCGATTGGAAAATGCCTGAGTTATGACCAAATTACTGAAATACCAATATTTACTTTTTATACCCTTCACCGAAGGTAAAAGGGTATATATAATTTTGTCATTCTGTTTGTAATTTCTACAATATTGATTTAAGACCATACAAAGTATATATATTCTGGCTTCTTATGAGAAGGGAAGTTCAAATCCGGTTGTCCGTCTGTCCGTCTGTCCGTCCGTTGAAATGGGTTTTCCGAAGACCCCAGATATGATGAAGGCTAGGTTGTTATACATTTATGTCACATATAGTCCGGATTTGTTTGCTATTGAAATTGAGTCCAAGTTTTATAATCTAAGTAAATGGTTTTTTTTTGAAATGGGTTTTCCGAAGACCCCAGATATGATGAAGGCTAGGTTGTTATACATTTATGTCACATATAGTCCGGATTTGTTTGCTATTGAAATTCAGGAAGATCGGTCCATAAATGGCTGAGATATGAGCAAAAAACCACGACTACCTCAAATTTTTCCCATAAATCCCATGTTGTTGTTGTTTTCCCATAAATCCCATGTTGTTGTGGTTTTTTAAATTCTTTTTTCTGCATATCTCGAGAACGGCAAGAGCTACGGCTTTGAAATTTGGTACAAACATCTTGCTTGCCAATACACAAACTCTCTAAAAAAAATGGGCGGGATTGGATAAGTGGGTGTGGCACTTCCCATACAAAGACGTTATGTATTTCTGTATATCTGGAGAACGAAACGAGCTAAAGTTCCCAAATTAGGTACAAACATATCGGTTATCAATACACAGTATCCCACAAAATATGGGCGCGATTGGAAAAGTGGGCGTGGTACCTCCCGTACAAAGACATTATTGAAAATACTCAAAATTTTAAATTTTAGGGCTCTAGTATGACATATGAACACGTTTTATATACCAAAATGTCAGAAATTTTTAGCAGCATATATTTCCCGAAAACCCTGAAACCTTTCTCCCAAAAATGGAAGAGTAATGCGCAAAATAAATTTTTTTTTTTAAACATACCCATTTTCGGGAACAATAGGTCTTCCCGAGTCCAAGTTTTATAATCTAAGTAAATGGTTTTTTCTTCCTTAAAACGTGGGTATATAAATCTGCCAAATCGGTTAAGAAATGGTTAAGTTATTAGCAAAATACTCCAAAAATGGGCTAAAAAGCATCAAAATTTTTATAAAAACTAAATTTTAGAGCTGTTACATGACCTATGGATACGTCTTATACATCAAAAGATCGGAAATTTTTAGTAGAACATATTTGCTGAAAAACTCGGAAAAATCGGTTCAGATATAAAAAAGTTATTACCAAAATTAAATTTTTTTTAATAAAAATACCTATTTTCGGGAACCGTAGATCTTTCTGAGTCCAAGTTTTATTACCGAAATAAATGGTAAATTTCTTCCTTAAGACGTAGGTATATAAATCTATCAAATCGATTGGAAAATGCCTGAGTTATGACCAAATTACTGAAATACCAATATTTACTTTTTATACCCTTCACCGAAGGTAAAAGGGTATATATAATTTTGTCATTCCGTTTGTAATTTCTACAATATTGATTTAAGACCATACAAAGTATATATATTCTGGCTTCTTATGAGAAGGGAAGTTCAAATCCGGTTGTCCGTCTGTCCGCCTGTCCGTCTGTCCGTCCGTTGAAATGGGTTTTCCGAAGACCCCAGATATGATGAAGGCTAGGTTGTTATACATTTATGTCACATATAGTCCGGATTTGTTTGCTATTGAAATTGAGTCCAAGTTTTATAATCTAAGTAAATGGTTTTTTTTTGAAATGGGTTTTCCGAAGACCCCAGATATGATGAAGGCTAGGTTGTTATACATTTATGTCACATATAGTCCGGATTTGTTTGCTATTGAAATTCAGGAAGATCGGTCCATAAATGGCTGAGATATGAGCAAAAAACCACGACTACCTCAAATTTTTCCCATAAATCCCATGTTGTTGTTGTTTTCCCATAAATCCCATGTTGTTGTGGTTTTTTAAATTCTTTTTTCTGCATATCTCGAGAACGGCAAGAGCTACGGCTTTGAAATTTGGTACAAACATCTTGCTTGCCAATACACAAACTCTCTAAAAAAATGGGCGGGATTGGATAAGTGGGTGTGGCACTTCCCATACAAAGACGTTATGTATTTCTGTATATCTGGAGAACGAAACGAGCTAAAGTTCCCAAATTAGGTACAAACATATCGGTTATCAATACACAGTATCCCACAAAATATGGGCGCGATTGGAAAAGTGGGCGTGGTACCTCCCGTACAAAGACATTATTGAAAATACTCAAAATTTTAAATTTTAGGGCTCTAGTATGACATATGAACACGTTTTATATACCAAAATGTCAGAAATTTTTAGCAGCATATATTTCCCGAAAACCCTGAAACCTTTCTCCCAAAAATGGAAGAGTAATGCGCAAAATAAATTTTTTTTTTTTAAACATACCCATTTTCGGGAACAATAGGTCTTCCCGAGTCCAAGTTTTATAATCTAAGTAAATGGTTTTTTCTTCCTTAAAACGTGGGTATATAAATCTGCCAAATCGGTTAAGAAATGGTTAAGTTATTAGCAAAATACTCCAAAAATGGGCTAAAAAGCATCAAAATTTTTATAAAAACTAAATTTTTAGAGCTGTTACATGACCTCTGGATACGTCTTATATGTCAAAAGATCGGAAATTTTTAGTAGAACATATTTGCTGAAAAACTCGGAAAAATCGGTTCAGATACAAAAAAGTTATTACCAAAATAAAATTTTTTTTAATAAAAATACCTATTTTCGGGAACCGTAGATCTTTCCGAGTCCAAGTTTTATTACCGAAATAAATGGTAAATTTCTTCCTTAAGACGTAGGTATATAAATCTATCAAATCGATTGGAAAATGCCTGAGTTATGACCAAATTACTGAAATACCAATATTTACTTTTTATACCCTTCACCGAAGGTAAAAGGGTATATATAATTTTGTCATTCTGTTTGTAATTTCTACAATATTGATTTAAGACCATACAAAGTATATATATTCTGGCTTCTTATGAGAAGGGAAGTTCAAATCCGGTTGTCCGTCTGTCCGTCTGTCCGTCCGTTGAAATGGGTTTTCCGAAGACCCCAGATATGATGAAGGCTAGGTTGTTATACATTTATGTCACATATAGTCCGGATTTGTTTGCTATTGAAATTGAGTCCAAGTTTTATAATCTAAGTAAATGGTTTTTTTTTGAAATGGGTTTTCCGAAGACCCCAGATATGATGAAGGCTAGGTTGTTATACATTTATGTCACATATAGTCCGGATTTGTTTGCTATTGAAATTCAGGAAGATCGGTCCATAAATGGCTGAGATATGAGCAAAAAACCACGACTACCTCAAATTTTTCCCATAAATCCCATGTTGTTGTTGTTTTCCCATAAATCCCATGTTGTTGTGGTTTTTTAAATTCTTTTTTCTGCATATCTCGAGAACGGCAAGAGCTACGGCTTTGAAATTTGGTACAAACATCTTGCTTGCCAATACACAAACTCTCTAAAAAAAATGGGCGGGATTGGATAAGTGGGTGTGGCACTTCCCATACAAAGACGTTATGTATTTCTGTATATCTGGAGAACGAAACGAGCTAAAGTTCCCAAATTAGGTACAAACATATCGGTTATCAATACACAGTATCCCACAAAATATGGGCGCGATTGGAAAAGTGGGCGTGGTACCTCCCGTACAAAGACATTATTGAAAATACTCAAAATTTTAAATTTTAGGGCTCTAGTATGACATATGAACACGTTTTATATACCAAAATGTCAGAAATTTTTAGCAGCATATATTTCCCGAAAACTCTGAAACCTTTCTCCCAAAAATGGAAGAGTAATGCGCAAAATAAATTTTTTTTTTTAAACATACCCATTTTCGGGAACAATAGGTCTTCCCGAGTCCAAGTTTTATAATCTAAGTAAATGGTTTTTTCTTCCTTAAAACGTGGGTATATAAATCTGCCAAATCGGTTAAGAAATGGTTAAGTTATTAGCAAAATACTCCAAAAATGGGCTAAAAAGCATCAACATTTTTATAAAAACTAAATTTTTAGAGCTGTTACATGACCTATGGATACGTCTTATATATCAAAAGATCGGAAATTTTTAGTAGAACATATTTGCTGAAAAACTCGGAAAAATCGGTTCAGATACAAAAAAGTTATTACCAAAATAAAATTTTTTTTAATAAAAATACCTATTTTCGGGAACCGTAGATCTTTCCGAGTCCAAGTTTTATTACCGAAATAAATGGTAACTTTCTTCCTTAAGACGTAGGTATATAAATCTATCAAATCGATTGGAAAATGCCTGAGTTATGACCAAATTACTGAAATACCAATATTTACTTTTTATACCCTTCACCGAAGGTAAAAGGGTATATATAATTTTGTCATTCCGTTTGTAATTTCTACAATATTGATTTAAGACCATACAAAGTATATATATTCTGGCTTCTTTGAAATGGGTTTTCCGAAGACCCCAGATATGATGAAGGCTAGGTTGTTATACATTTATGTCACATATAGTCCGGATTTGTTTGCTATTGAAATTGAGTCCAAGTTTTATAATCTAAGTAAATGGTTTTTTCTTCCTTAAAACGTGGGTATATAAATCTGCCAAATCGGTTAAGAAATGGTTAAGTTATTAGCAAAATACTCCAAAAATGGGCTAAAAAGCATCAAAATTTTTATAAAAACTAAATTTTAGAGCTGTTACATGACCTATGGATACGTCTTATACATCAAAAGATCGGAAATTTTTAGTAGAACATATTTGCTGAAAAACTCGGAAAAATCGGTTCAGATATAAAAAAGTTATTACCAAAATTAAATTTTTTTTAATAAAAATACCTATTTTCGGGAACCGTAGATCTTTCCGAGTCCAAGTTTTATTACCGAAATAAATGGTAAATTTCTTCCTTAAGACGTAGGTATTTAAATCTATCAAATCGATTGGAAAATGCCTGAGTTATGACCAAATTACTGAAATACCAATATTTACTTTTTATACCCTTCACCGAAGGTAAAAGGGTATATATAATTTTGTCATTCCGTTTGTAATTTCTACAATATTGATTTAAGACCATACAAAGTATATATATTCTGGCTTCTTATGAGAAGGGAAGTTCAAATCCGGTTGTCCGTCTGTCCGTCTGTCCGCCTGTCCGTCTGTCCGTCCGTTGAAATGGGTTTTCCGAAGACCCCAGATATGATGAAGGCTAGGTTGTTATACATTTATGTCACATATAGTCCGGATTTGTTTGCTATTGAAATTCAGGAAGATCGGTCCATAAATGGCTGAGATATGAGCAAAAAACCATATAGCATATATTTCCCGAAAACCCTGAAACCTTTCTCCCAAAAATGGAAGAGTAATGCGCAAAATAAATTTTTTTTTTTAAACATACCCATTTTCGGGAACAATAGGTCTTCCCGAGTCCAAGTTTTATAATCTAAGTAAATGGTTTTTTCTTCCTTAAAACGTGGGTATATAAATCTGCCAAATCGGTTAAGAAATGGTTAAGTTATTAGCAAAATACTCCAAAAATGGGCTAAAAAGCATCAACATTTTTATAAAAACTAAATTTTTAGAGCTGTTACATGACCTATGGATACGTCTTATATATCAAAAGATCGGAAATTTTTAGTAGAACATATTTGCTGAAAAACTCGGAAAAATCGGTTCAGATACAAAAAAGTTATTACCAAAATAAAATTTTTTTTAATAAAAATACCTATTTTCGGGAACCGTAGATCTTTCCGAGTCCAAGTTTTATTACCGAAATAAATGGTAACTTTCTTCCTTAAGACGTAGGTATATAAATCTATCAAATCGATTGGAAAATGCCTGAGTTATGACCAAATTACTGAAATACCAATATTTACTTTTTATACCCTTCACCGAAGGTAAAAGGGTATATATAATTTTGTCATTCCGTTTGTAATTTCTACAATATTGATTTAAGACCATACAAAGTATATATATTCTGGCTTCTTTGAAATGGGTTTTCCGAAGACCCCAGATATGATGAAGGCTAGGTTGTTATACATTTATGTCACATATAGTCCGGATTTGTTTGCTATTGAAATTGAGTCCAAGTTTTATAATCTAAGTAAATGGTTTTTTCTTCCTTAAAACGTGGGTATATAAATCTGCCAAATCGGTTAAGAAATGGTTAAGTTATTAGCAAAATACTCCAAAAATGGGCTAAAAAGCATCAAAATTTTTATAAAAACTAAATTTTAGAGCTGTTACATGACCTATGGATACGTCTTATACATCAAAAGATCGGAAATTTTTAGTAGAACATATTTGTTGAAAAACTCGGAAAAATCGGTTCAGATATAAAAAAGTTATTACCAAAATTAAATTTTTTTTAATAAAAATACCTATTTTCGGGAACCGTAGATCTTTCCGAGTCCAAGTTTTATTACCGAAATAAATGGTAAATTTCTTCCTTAAGACGTAGGTATATAAATCTATCAAATCGATTGGAAAATGCCTGAGTTATGACCAAATTACTGAAATACCAATATTTACTTTTTATACCCTTCACCGAAGGTAAAAGGGTATATATAATTTTGTCATTCCGTTTGTAATTTCTACAATATTGATTTAAGACCATACAAAGTATATATATTCTGGCTTCTTATGAGAAGGGAAGTTCAAATCCGGTTGTCCGTCTGTCCGTCTGTCCGTCCGTTGAAATGGGTTTTCCGAAGACCCCAGATATGATGAAGGCTAGGTTGTTATACATTTATGTCACATATAGTCCGGATTTGTTTGCTATTGAAATTCAGGAAGATCGGTCCATAAATGGCTGAGATATGAGCAAAAAACCATATAGCATATATTTCCCGAAAACCCTGAAACCTTTCTCCCAAAAATGGAAGAGTAATGCGCAAAATAAATTTTTTTTTTTAAACATACCCATTTTCGGGAACAATAGGTCTTCCCGAGTCCAAGTTTTATAATCTAAGTAAATGGTTTTTTCTTCCTTAAAACGTGGGTATATAAATCTGCCAAATCGGTTAAGAAATGGTTAAGTTATTAGCAAAATACTCCAAAAATGGGCTAAAAAGCATCAAAATTTTTATAAAAACTAAATTTTTAGAGCTGTTACATGACCTCTGGATACGTCTTATATGTCAAAAGATCGGAAATTTTTAGTAGAACATATTTGCTGAAAAACTCGGAAAAATCGGTTCAGATACAAAAAAGTTATTACCAAAATAAAATTTTTTTTAATAAAAATACCTATTTTCGGGTACCGTAGATCTTTCCGAGTCCAAGTTTTATTACCGAAATAAATGGTAAATTTCTTCCTTAAGACGTAGGTATATAAATCTATCAAATCGATTGGAAAATGCCTGAGTTATGACCAAATTACTGAAATACCAATATTTACTTTTTATACCCTTCACCGAAGGTAAAAGGGTATATATAATTTTGTCATTCCGTTTGTAATTTCTACAATATTGATTTAAGACCATACAAAGTATATATATTCTGGCTTCTTTGAAATGGGTTTTCCGAAGACCCCAGATATGATGAAGGCTAGGTTGTTATACATTTATGTCACATATAGTCCGGATTTGTTTGCTATTGAAATTGAGTCCAAGTTTTATAATCTAAGTAAATGGTTTTTTCTTCCTTAAAACGTGGGTATATAAATCTGCCAAATCGGTTAAGAAATGGTTAAGTTATTAGCAAAATACTCCAAAAATGGGCTAAAAAGCATCAAAATTTTTATAAAAACTAAATTTTTAGAGCTGTTACATGACCTCTGGATACGTCTTATATGTCAAAAGATCGGAAATTTTTAGTAGAACATATTTGCTGAAAAACTCGGAAAAATCGGTTCAGATACAAAAAAGTTATTACCAAAATAAAATTTTTTTTAATAAAAATACCTATTTTCGGGTACCGTAGATCTTTCCGAGTCCAAGTTTTATTACCGAAATAAATGGTAAATTTCTTCCTTAAGACGTAGGTATATAAATCTATCAAATCGATTGGAAAATGCCTGAGTTATGACCAAATTACTGAAATACCAATATTTACTTTTTATACCCTTCACCGAAGGTAAAAGGGTATATATAATTTTGTCATTCCGTTTGTAATTTCTACAATATTGATTTAAGACCATACAAAGTATATATATTCTGGCTTCTTTGAAATGGGTTTTCCGAAGACCCCAGATATGATGAAGGCTAGGTTGTTATACATTTATGTCACATATAGTCCGGATTTGTTTGCTATTGAAATTGAGTCCAAGTTTTATAATCTAAGTAAATGGTTTTTTCTTCCTTAAAACGTGGGTATATAAATCTGCCAAATCGGTTAAGAAATGGTTAAGTTATTAGCAAAATACTCCAAAAATGGGCTAAAAAGCATAAAAATTTTTATAAAAACTAAATTTTAGAGCTGTTACATGACCTATGGATACGTCTTATACATCAAAAGATCGGAAATTTTTAGTAGAACATATTTGCTGAAAAACTCGGAAAAATCGGTTCAGATACAAAAAAGTTATTACCAAAATAAAATTTTTTTTAATAAAAATACCTATTTTCGGGAACCGTAGATCTTTCCGAGTCCAAGTTTTATTACCGAAATAAATGGTAAATTTCTTCCTTAAGACGTAGGTATATAAATCTATCAAATCGATTGGAAAATGCCTGAGTTATGACCAAATTACTGAAATACCAATATTTACTTTTTATACCCTTCACCGAAGGTAAAAGGGTATATATAATTTTGTCATTCCGTTTGTAATTTCTACAATATTGATTTAAGACCATACAAAGTATATATATTCTGGCTTCTTATGAGAAGGGAAGTTCAAATCCGGTTGTCCGTCTGTCCGTCTGTCCGCCTGTCCGTCCGTTGAAATGGGTTTTCCGAAGACCCCAGATATGATGAAGGCTAGGTTGTTATACATTTATGTCACATATAGTCCGGATTTGTTTGCTATTGAAATTCAGGAAGATCGGTCCATAAATGGCTGAGATATGAGCAAAAAACCACGACTACCTCAAATTTTTCCCATAAATCCCATGTTGTTGTTGTTTTCCCATAAATCCCATGTTGTTGTGGTTTTTTAAATTCTTTTTTCTGCATATCTCGAGAACGGCAAGAGCTACGGCTTTGAAATTTGGTACAAACATCTTGCTTGCCAATACACAAACTCTCTAAAAAAAATGGGCGGGATTTGATAAGTGGGTGTGGCACTTCCCATACAAAGACGTTATGTATTTCTGTATATCTGGAGAACGAAACGAGCTAAAGTTCCCAAATTAGGTACAAACATATCGGTTATCAATACACAGTATCCCACAAAATATGGGCGCGATTGGAAAAGTGGGCGTGGTACCTCCCGTACAAAGACATTATTGAAAATACTCAAAATTTAAAATTTTTGGGCTCTAGTATGACATATGAACACGTTTTATATACCAAAATGTCAGAAATTTTTAGCAGCATATATTTCCCGAAAACCCTGAAACCTTTCTCCCAAAAATGGAAGAGTAATGCGCAAAATAAATTTTTTTTTTAAACATACCCATTTTCGGGAACAATAGGTCTTCCCGAGTCCAAGTTTTATAATCTAAGTAAATGGTTTTTTCTTCCTTAAAACGTGGGTATATAAATCTGCCAAATCGGTTAAGAAATGGTTAAGTTATTAGCAAAATACTCCAAAAATGGGCTAAAAAGCATCAAAATTTTTATAAAAACTAAATTTTTAGAGCTGTTACATGACCTATGGATACGTCTTATATATCAGAAGATCGGAAATTTTTAGTAGAACATATTTGCTGAAAAACTCGGAAAAATCGGTTCAGATACAAAAAAGTTATTACCAAAATAAAATTTTTTTTAATAAAAATACCTATTTTCGGGAACCGTAGATCTTTCCGAGTCCAAGTTTTATTACCGAAATAAATGGTAATAAATCTATCAAATCGATTGGATATATAATATATAATTCACCGAAGGTAAAAGGGTATATATAATTTTGTCATTCCGTTTGTAATTTCTACAATATTGATTTAAGACCATACAAAGTATATATATTCTGGCTTCTTATGAGAAGGGAAGTTCAAATCCGGTTGTCCGTCTGTCCGCCTGTCCGTCTGTCCGTCCGTTGAAATGGGTTTTCCGAAGACCCCAGATATGATGAAGGCTAGGTTGTTATACATTTATGTCACATATAGTCCGGATTTGTTTGCTATTGGAATTCAGGAAGATCGGTCCATAAATGGCTGAGATATGAGCAAAAAACCACGACTACCTCAAATTTTTCCCATAAATCCCATGTTGTTGTTGTTTTCCCATAAATCCCATGTTGTTGTGGTTTTTTAAATTCTTTTTTCTGCATATCTCGAGAACGGCAAGAGCTACGGCATTGAAATTTGGTACAAACATCTTGCTTGCCAATACACAAACTCTCTAAAAAAAATGGGCGGGATTTGATAAGTGGGTGTGGCACTTCCCATACAAAGACGTTATGTATTTCTGTATATCTGGAGAACGAAACGAGCTAAAGTTCCCAAATTAGGTACAAACATATCGGTTATCAATACACAGTATCCCACAAAATATGGGCGCGATTGGAAAAGTGGGCGTGGTACCTCCCGTACAAAGACATTATTGAAAATACTCAAAATTTTAAATTTTAGGGCTCTAGTATGACATATGAACACGTTTTATATACCAAAATGTCAGAAATTTTTAGCAGCATATATTTCCCGAAAACCCTGAAACCTTTCTCCCAAAAATGGAAGAGTAATGCGCAAAATAAATTTTTTTTTTAAACATACCCATTTTCGGGAACAATAGGTCTTCCCGAGTCCAAGTTTTATAATCTAAGTAAATGGTTTTTTCTTCCTTAAAACGTGGGTATATAAATCTGCCAAATCGGTTAAGAAATGGTTAAGTTATTAGCAAAATACTCCAAAAATGGGCTAAAAAGCATCAAAATTTTTATAAAAACTAAATTTTTAGAGCTGTTACATGACCTATGGATACGTCTTATATATCAGAAGATCGGAAATTTTTAGTAGAACATATTTGCTGAAAAACTCGGAAAAATCGGTTCAGATACAAAAAAGTTATTACCAAAATAAAATTTTTTTTAATAAAAATACCTATTTTCGGGAACCGTAGATCTTTCCGAGTCCAAGTTTTATTACCGAAATAAATGGTAATAAATCTATCAAATCGATTGGAAAATGCCTGAGTTATGACCAAATTACTGAAATACCAATATTTACTTTTTATACCCTTCACCGAAGGTAAAAGGGTATATATAATTTTGTCATTCCGTTTGTAATTTCTACAATATTGATTTAAGACCATACAAAGTATATATATTCTGGCTTCTTATGAGAAGGGAAGTTCAAATCCGGTTGTCCGTCTGTCCGTCTGTCCGTCCGTTGAAATGGGTTTTCCGAAGACCCCAGATATGATGAAGGCTAGGTTGTTATACATTTATGTCACATATAGTCCGGATTTGTTTGCTATTGAAATTCAGGAAGATCGGTCCATAAATGGCTGAGATATGAGCAAAAAACCACGACTACCTCAAATTTTTCCCATAAATCCCATGTTGTTGTTGTTTTTCCATAAATCCCATGTTGTTGTGGTTTTTTAAATTCTTTTTTCTGCATATCTCGAGAACGGCAAGAGCTACGGCTTTGAAATTTGGTACAAACATCTTGCTTGCCAATACACAAACTCTCTAAAAAAATGGGCGCGATTGGAAAAGTGGGCGTGGTACCTCCCGTACAAAGACATTATTGAAAATACTCAAAATTTTAAATTTTAGGGCTCTAGTATGACATATGAACACGTTTTATATACCAAAATGTCAGAAATTTTTAGCAGCATATATTTCCCGAAAACCCTGAAACCTTTCTCCCAAAAATGGAAGAGTAATGCGCAAAATAAATTTTTTTTTTTAAACATACCCATTTTCGGGAACAATAGGTCTTCCCGAGTCCAAGTTTTATAATCTAAGTAAATGGTTTTTTCTTCCTTAAAACGTGGGTATATAAATCTGCCAAATCGGTTAAGAAATGGTTAAGTTATTAGCAAAATACTCCAAAAATGGGCTAAAAAGCATAAAAATTTTTATAAAAACTAAATTTTTAGAGCTGTTACATGACCTATGGATACGTCTTATATATCAAAAGATCGAAAATTTTTAGTAGAACATATTTGCTGAAAAACTCGGAAAAATCGGTTCAGATACAAAAAAGTTATTACCAAAATAAAATTTTTTTTAATAAAAATACCTATTTTCGGGAATCGTAGATCTTTCCGAGTCCAAGTTTTATTACCGAAATAAATGGTAAATTTTTTCCTTAAGACGTAGGTATATAAATCTATCAAATCGATTGGAAAATGCCTGAGTTATGACCAAATTACTGAAATACCAATATTTACTTTTTATACCCTTCACCGAAGGTAAAAGGGTATATATAATTTTGTCATTCCGTTTGTAATTTCTACAATATTGATTTAAGACCATACAAAGTATATATATTCTGGCTTCTTATGAGAAGGGAAGTTCAAATCCGGTTGTCCGTCTGTCCGTCTGTCCGTCCGTTGAAATGGGTTTTCCGAAGACCCCAGATATGATGAAGGCTAGGTTGTTATACATTTATGTCACATATAGTCCGGATTTGTTTGCTATTGAAATTCAGGAAGATCGGTCCATAAATGGCTGAGATATGAGCAAAAAACCACGACTACCTCAAATTTTTCCCATAAATCCCATGTTGTTGTTGTTTTCCCATAAATCCCATGTTGTTGTGGTTTTTTAAATTCTTTTTTCTGAATATCTCGAGAACGGCAAGAGCTACGGCTTTGAAATTTGGTACAAACATCTTGCTTGCCAATACACAAACTCTCTAAAAAAAATGGGCGGGATTGGATAAGTGGGTGTGGCACTTCCCATACAAAGACGTTATGTATTTCTGTATATCTGGAGAACGAAACGAGCTAAAGTTCCCAAATTAGGTACAAACATATCGGTTATCAATACACAGTATCCCACAAAATATGGGCGCGATTGGAAAAGTGGGCGTGGTACCTCCCGTACAAAGACATTATTGAAAATACTCAAAATTTTAAATTTTAGGGCTCTAGTATGACATATGAACACGTTTTATATACCAAAATGTCAGAAATTTTTAGCAGCATATATTTCCCGAAAACCCTGAAACCTTTCTCCCAAAAATGGAAGAGTAATGCGCAAAATAAAATTTTTTTTTTAAACATACCCATTTTCGGGAACAATAGGTCTTCCCGAGTCCAAGTTTTATAATCTAAGTAAATGGTTTTTTCTTCCTTAAAACATTGATTAAAATATTGATTTAAGACCATACAAAGTATATATATTCTGGCTTCTTATGAGAAGGGAAGTTCAAATCCGGTTGTCCGTCAGTCCGTCTGTCCGTCCGTTGAAATGGGTTTTCCGAAGACCCCAGATATAATGAAGGCTAGGTTGTTATACATTTATGTCACATAAAGTCCGGATTTGTTTGCTATTGAAATTCAGGAAGATCGGTCCATAAATGGCTGAGATATGAGCAAAAAACCACGACTACCTCAAATTTTTCCCATAAATCCCATGTTGTTGTTGTTTTCCCATAAATCCCATGTTGTTGTGGTTTTTTAAATTCTTTTTTCTGCATATCTCGAGAACGGCAAGAGCTACGGCTTTGAAATTTGGTACAAACATCTTGCTTGCCAATACACAAACTCTCTAAAAAAAATGGGCGGGATTGGATAAGTGGGTGTGGCACTTCCCATACAAAGACGTTATGTATTTCTGTATATCTGGAGAACGAAACGAGCTAAAGTTCCCAAATTAGGTACAAACATATCGGTTATCAATACACAGTATCCCACAAAATATGGGCGCGATTGGAAAAGTGGGCGTGGTACCTCCCGTACAAAGACATTATTGAAAATACTCAAAATTTTAAATTTTAGGGCTCTAGTATGACATATGAACACGTTTTATATACCAAAATGTCAGAAATTTTTAGCAGCATATATTTCCCGAAAACCCTGAAACCTTTCTCCCAAAAATGGAAGAGTAATGCGCAAAATAAAATTTTTTTTTAAACATACCCATTTTCGGGAACAATAGGTCTTCCCGAGTCCAAGTTTTATAATCTAAGTAAATGGTTTTTTCTTCCTTAAAACGTGGGTATATAAATCTGCCAAATCGGTTAAGAAATGGTTAAGTTATTAGCAAAATACTCCAAAAATGGGCTAAAAAGCATCAACATTTTTATAAAAACTAAATTTTTAGAGCTGTTACATGACCTATGGATACGTCTTATATATCAAAAGATCGGAAATTTTTAGTAGAACATATTTGCTGAAAAACTCGGAAAAATCGGTTCAGATACAAAAAAGTTATTACCAAAATAAAATTTTTTTTAATAAAAATACCTATTTTCGGGAACCGTAGATCTTTCCGAGTCCAAGTTTTATTACCGAAATAAATGGTAATAAATCTATCAAATCGATTGGAAAATGCCTGAGTTATGACCAAATTACTGAAATACCAATATTTACTTTTTATACCCTTCACCGAAGGTAAAAGGGTATATATAATTTTGTCATTCCGTTTGTAATTTCTACAATATTGATTTAAGACCATACAAAGTATATATATTCTGGCTTCTTATGAGAAGGGAAGTTCAAATCCGGTTGTCCGTCTGTCCGTCTGTCCGTCCGTTGAAATGGGTTTTCCGAAGACCCCAGATATAATGAAGGCTAGGTTGTTATACATTTATGTCACATATAGTCCGGATTTGTTTGCTATTGAAATTCAGGAAGATCGGTCCATAAATGGCTGAGATATGAGCAAAAAACCACGACTACCTCTAATTTTTCCCATAAATCCCATGTTGTTGTTGTTTTCCCATAAATCCCATGTTGTTGTGGTTTTTTAAATTCTTTTTTCTGCATATCTCGAGAACGGCAAGAGCTACGGCTTTGAAATTTGGTACAAACATCTTGCTTGCCAATACACAAACTCTCTAAAAAAAATGGGCGGGATTGGATAAGTGGGTGTGGCACTTCCCATGCAAAGACATTATGTATTTCTGTATATCTGGAGAACGAAACGAGCTAAAGTTCCCAAATTAGGTACAAACATATCGGTTATCAATACACAGTATCCCACAAAATATGGGCGCGATTGGAAAAGTGGGCGTGGTACCTCCCGTACAAAGACATTATTGAAAATACTCAAAATTTTAAATTTTAGGGCTCTAGTATGACATATGAACACGTTTTATATACCAAAATGTCAGAAATTTTTAGCAGCATATATTTCCCGAAAACCCTGAAACCTTTCTCCCAAAAATGGAAGAGTAATGCGCAAAATAAAATTTTTTTTTTAAACATACCCATTTTCGGGAACAATAGGTCTTCCCGAGTCCAAGTTTTATAATCTAAGTAAATGGTTTTTTCTTCCTTAAAACGTGGGTATATAAATCTGCCAAATCGGTTAAGAAATGGTTAAGTTATTAGCAAAATACTCCAAAAATGGGCTAAAAAGCATCAACATTTTTATAAAAACTAAATTTTTAGAGCTGTTACATGACCTATGGATACGTCTTATATATCAAAAGATCGGAAATTTTTAGTAGAACATATTTGCTGAAAAACTCGGAAAAATCGGTTCAGATACAAAAAAGTTATTACCAAAATAAAATTTTTTTTAATAAAAATACCTATTTTCGGGAACCGTAGATCTTTCCGAGTCCAAGTTTTATTACCGAAATAAATGGTAATAAATCCATCAAATCGATTGGAAAATGCCTGAGTTATGACCAAATTACTGAAATACCAATATTTACTTTTTATACCCTTCACCGAAGGTAAAAGGGTATATATAATTTTGTCATTCCGTTTGTAATTTCTACAATATTGATTTAAGACCATACAAAGTATATATATTCTGGCTTCTTATGAGAAGGGAAGTTCAAATCCGGTTGTCCGTCAGTCCGTCTGTCCGTCCGTTGAAATGGGTTTTCCGAAGACCCCAGATATAATGAAGGCTAGGTTGTTATACATTTATGTCACATATAGTCCGGATTTGTTTGCTATTGAAATTCAGGAAGATCGGTCCATAAATGGCTGAGATATGAGCAAAAAACCACGACTACCTCAAATTTTTCCCATAAATCCCATGTTGTTGTTGTTTTCCCATAAATCCCATGTTGTTGTGGTTTTTTAAATTCTTTTTTCTGCATATCTCGAGAACGGCAAGAGCTACGGCTTTGAAATTTGGTACAAACATCTTGCTTGCCAATACACAAACTCTCTAAAAAAATGGGCGGGATTGGATAAGTGGGTGTGGCACTTCCCATACAAAGACGTTATGTATTTCTGTATATCTGGAGAACGAAACGAGCTAAAGTTCCCAAATTAGGTACAAACATATCGGTTATCAATACACAGTATCCCACAAAATATGGGCGCGATTGGAAAAGTGGGCGTGGTACCTCCCGTACAAAGACATTATTGAAAATACTCAAAATTTTAAATTTTAGGGCTCTAGTATGACATATGAACACGTTTTATATACCAAAATGTCAGAAATTTTTAGCAGCATATATTTCCCGAAAACCCTGAAACCTTTCTCCCAAAAATGGAAGAGTAATGCGCAAAATAAAATTTTTTTTTTAAACATACCCATTTTCGGGAACAATAGGTCTTCCCGAGTCCAAGTTTTATAATCTAAGTAAATGGTTTTTTCTTCCTTAAAACGTGGGTATATAAATCTGCCAAATCGGTTAAGAAATGGTTAAGTTATTAGCAAAATACTCCAAAAATGGGCTAAAAAGCATCAACATTTTTATAAAAACTAAATTTTTAGAGCTGTTACATGACCTATGGATACGTCTTATATATCAAAAGATCGGAAATTTTTAGTAGAACATATTTAATGAAAAACTCGGAAAAATCGGTTCAGATACAAAAAAGTTATTACCAAAATAAAATTTTTTTTAATAAAAATACCTATTTTCGGGAACCGTAGATCTTTCCGAGTCCAAGTTTTATTACCGAAATAAATGGTAATAAATCTATCAAATCGATTGGAAAATGCCTGAGTTATGACCAAATTACTGAAATACCAATATTTACTTTTTATACCCTTCACCGAAGGTAAAAGGGTATATATAATTTTGTCATTCCGTTTGTAATTTCTACAATATTGATTTAAGACCATACAAAGTATATATATTCTGGCTTCTTATGAGAAGGGAAGTTCAAATCCGGTTGTCCGTCAGTCCGTCTGTCCGTCCGTTGAAATGGGTTTTCCGAAGACCCCAGATATAATGAAGGCTAGGTTGTTATACATTTATGTCACATATAGTCCGGATTTGTTTGCTATTGAAATTCAGGAAGATCGGTCCATAAATGGCTGAGATATGAGCAAAAAACCACGACTACCTCAAATTTTTCCCATAAATCCCATGTTGTTGTTGTTTTCCCATAAATTACATGTTGTTGTGGTTTTTTAAATTCTTTTTTCTGCATATCTCGAGAACGGCAAGAGCTACGGCTTTGAAATTTGGTACAAACATCTTGCTTGCCAATACACAAACTCTCTAAAAAAATGGGCGGGATTGGATAAGTGGGTGTGGCACTTCCCATACAAAGACGTTATGTATTTCTGTATATCTGGAGAACGAAACGAGCTAAAGTTCCCAAATTAGGTACAAACATATCGGTTATCAATACACAGTATCCCACAAAATATGGGCGCGATTGGAAAAGTGGGCGTGGTACCTCCCGTACAAAGACATTATTGAAAATACTCAAAATTTTAAATTTTAGGGCTCTAGTATGACATATGAACACGTTTTATATACCAAAATGTCAGAAATTTTTAGCAGCATATATTTCCCGAAAACCCTGAAACCTTTCTCCCAAAAATGGAAGAGTAATGCGCAAAATAAAATTTTTTTTTTAAACATACCCATTTTCGGGAACAATAGGTCTTCCCGAGTCCAAGTTTTATAATCTAAGTAAATGGTTTTTTCTTCCTTAAAACGTGGGTATATAAATCTGCCAAATCGGTTAAGAAATGGTTAAGTTATTAGCAAAATACTCCAAAAATGGGCTAAAAAGCATCAACATTTTTATAAAAACTAAATTTTTAGAGCTGTTACATGACCTATGGATACGTCTTATATATCAAAAGATCGGAAATTTTTAGTAGAACATATTTAATGAAAAACTCGGAAAAATCGGTTCAGATACAAAAAAGTTATTACCAAAATAAAATTTTTTTTAATAAAAATACCTATTTTCGGGAACCGTAGATCTTTCCGAGTCCAAGTTTTATTACCGAAATAAATGGTAATAAATCTATCAAATCGATTGGAAAATGCCTGAGTTATGACCAAATTACTGAAATACCAATATTTACTTTTTATACCCTTCACCGAAGGTAAAAGGGTATATATAATTTTGTCATTCCGTTTGTAATTTCTACAATATTGATTTAAGACCATACAAAGTATATATATTCTGGCTTCTTATGAGAAGGGAAGTTCAAATCCGGTTGTCCGTCAGTCCGTCTGTCCGTCCGTTGAAATGGGTTTTCCGAAGACCCCAGATATAATGAAGGCTAGGTTGTTATACATTTATGTCACATATAGTCCGGATTTGTTTGCTATTGAAATTCAGGAAGATCGGTCCATAAATGGCTGAGATATGAGCAAAAAACCACGACTACCTCAAATTTTTCCCATAAATCCCATGTTGTTGTTGTTTTCCCATAAATTACATGTTGTTGTGGTTTTTTAAATTCTTTTTTCTGCATATCTCGAGAACGGCAAGAGCTACGGCTTTGAAATTTGGTACAAACATCTTGCTTGCCAATACACAAACTCTCTAAAAAAAATGGGCGGCATTGGATAAGTGGGTGTGGCACTTCCCATACAAAGACGTTATGTATTTCTGTATATCTGGAGAACGAAACGAGCTAAAGTTCCCAAATTAGGTACAAACATATCGGTTATCAATACACAGTATCCCACAAAATATGGGCGCGATTGGAAAAGTGGGCGTGGTACCTCCCGTACAAAGACATTATTGAAAATACTCAAAATTTTAAATTTTAGGGCTCTAGTATGACATATGAACACGTTTTATATACCAAAATGTCAGAAATTTTTAGCAGCATATATTTCCCGAAAACCCTGAAACCTTTCTCCCAAAAATGGAAGAGTAATGCGCAAAATAAAATTTTTTTTTTAAACATACCCATTTTCGGGAACAATAGGTCTTCCCGAGTCCAAGTTTTATAATCTAAGTAAATGGTTTTTTCTTCCTTAAAACGTGGGTATATAAATCTGCCAAATCGGTTAAGAAATGGTTAAGTTATTAGCAAAATACTCCAAAAATGGGCTAAAAAGCATCAACATTTTTATAAAAACTAAATTTTTAGAGCTGTTACATGACCTATGGATACGTCTTATATATCAAAAGATCGGAAATTTTTAGTAGAACATATTTGCTGAAAAACTCGGAAAAATCGGTTCAGATACAAAAAAGTTATTACCAAAATAAAATTTTTTTTAATAAAAATACCTATTTTCGGGAACCGTAGATCTTTCCGAGTCCAAGTTTTATTACCGAAATAAATGGTAATAAATCTATCAAATCGATTGGAAAATGCCTGAGTTATGACCAAATTACTGAAATACCAATATTTACTTTTTATACCCTTCACCGAAGGTAAAAGGGTATATATAATTTTGTCATTCCGTTTGTAATTTCTACAATATTGATTTAAGACCATACAAAGTATATATATTCTGGCTTCTTATGAGAAGGGAAGTTCAAATCCGGTTGTCCGTCTGTCCGTCTGTCCGTCCGTTGAAATGGGTTTTCCGAAGACCCCAGATATAATGAAGGCTAGGTTGTTATACATTTATGTCACATATAGTCCGGATTTGTTTGCTATTGAAATTCAGGAAGATCGGTCCATAAATGGCTGAGATATGAGCAAAAAACCACGACTACCTCAAATTTTTCCCATAAATCCCATGTTGTTGTTGTTTTCCCATAAATCCCATGTTGTTGTGGTTTTTTAAATTCTTTTTTCTGCATATCTCGAGAACGGCAAGAGCTACGGCTTTGAAATTTGGTACAAACATCTTGCTTGCCAATACACAAACTCTCTAAAAAAAATGGGCGGCATTGGATAAGTGGGTGTGGCACTTCCCATACAAAGACGTTATGTATTTCTGTATATCTGGAGAACGAAACGAGCTAAAGTTCCCAAATTAGGTACAAACATATCGGTTATCAATACACAGTATCCCACAAAATATGGGCGCGATTGGAAAAGTGGGCGTGGTACCTCCCGTACAAAGACATTATTGAAAATACTCAAAATTTTAAATTTTAGGGCTCTAGTATGACATATGAACACGTTTTATATACCAAAATGTCAGAAATTTTTAGCAGCATATATTTCCCGAAAACCCTGAAACCTTTCTCCCAAAAATGGAAGAGTAATGCGCAAAATAAAATTTTTTTTTTAAACATACCCATTTTCGGGAACAATAGGTCTTCCCGAGTCCAAGTTTTATAATCTAAGTAAATGGTTTTTTCTTCCTTAAAACGTGGGTATATAAATCTGCCAAATCGGTTAAGAAATGGTTAAGTTATTAGCAAAATACTCCAAAAATGGGCTAAAAAGCATCAACATTTTTATAAAAACTAAATTTTTAGAGCTGTTACATGACCTATGGATACGTCTTATATATCAAAAGATCGGAAATTTTTAGTAGAACATATTTGCTGAAAAACTCGGAAAAATCGGTTCAGATACAAAAAAGTTATTACCAAAATAAAATTTTTTTTAATAAAAATACCTATTTTCGGGAACCGTAGATCTTTCCGAGTCCAAGTTTTATTACCGAAATAAATGGTAATAAATCTATCAAATCGATTGGAAAATGCCTGAGTTATGACCAAATTACTGAAATACCAATATTTACTTTTTATACCCTTCACCGAAGGTAAAAGGGTATATATAATTTTGTCATTCCGTTTGTAATTTCTACAATATTGATTTAAGACCATACAAAGTATATATATTCTGGCTTCTTATGAGAAGGGAAGTTCAAATCCGGTTGTCCGTCTGTCCGTCTGTCCGTCCGTTGAAATGGGTTTTCCGAAGACCCCAGATATAATGAAGGCTAGGTTGTTATACATTTATGTCACATATAGTCCGGATTTGTTTGCTATTGAAATTCAGGAAGATCGGTCCATAAATGGCTGAGATATGAGCAAAAAACCACGACTACCTCAAATTTTTCCCATAAATCCCATGTTGTTGTTGTTTTCCCATAAATCCCATGTTGTTGTGGTTTTTTAAATTCTTTTTTCTGCATATCTCGAGAACGGCAAGAGCTACGGCTTTGAAATTTGGTACAAACATCTTGCTTGCCAATACACAAACTCTCTAAAAAAAATGGGCGGCATTGGATAAGTGGGTGTGGCACTTCCCATACAAAGACGTTATGTATTTCTGTATATCTGGAGAACGAAACGAGCTAAAGTTCCCAAATTAGGTACAAACATATCGGTTATCAATACACAGTATCCCACAAAATATGGGCGCGATTGGAAAAGTGGGCGTGGTACCTCCCGTACAAAGACATTATTGAAAATACTCAAAATTTTAAATTTTAGGGCTCTAGTATGACATATGAACACGTTTTATATACCAAAATGTCAGAAATTTTTAGCAGCATATATTTCCCGAAAACCCTGAAACCTTTCTCCCAAAAATGGAAGAGTAATGCGCAAAATAAAATTTTTTTTTTAAACATACCCATTTTCGGGAACAATAGGTCTTCCCGAGTCCAAGTTTTATAATCTAAGTAAATGGTTTTTTCTTCCTTAAAACGTGGGTATATAAATCTGCCAAATCGGTTAAGAAATGGTTAAGTTATTAGCAAAATACTCCAAAAATGGGCTAAAAAGCATCAACATTTTTATAAAAACTAAATTTTTAGAGCTGTTACATGACCTATGGATACGTCTTATATATCAAAAGATCGGAAATTTTTAGTAGAACATATTTGCTGAAAAACTCGGAAAAATCGGTTCAGATACAAAAAAGTTATTACCAAAATAAAATTTTTTTTAATAAAAATACCTATTTTCGGGAACCGTAGATCTTTCCGAGTCCAAGTTTTATTACCGAAATAAATGGTAATAAATCTATCAAATCGATTGGAAAATGCCTGAGTTATGACCAAATTACTGAAATACCAATATTTACTTTTTATACCCTTCACCGAAGGTAAAAGGGTATATATAATTTTGTCATTCCGTTTGTAATTTCTACAATATTGATTTAAGACCATACAAAGTATATATATTCTGGCTTCTTATGAGAAGGGAAGTTCAAATCCGGTTGTCCGTCTGTCCGTCTGTCCGTCCGTTGAAATGGGTTTTCCGAAGACCCCAGATATAATGAAGGCTAGGTTGTTATACATTTATGTCACATATAGTCCGGATTTGTTTGCTATTGAAATTCAGGAAGATCGGTCCATAAATGGCTGAGATATGAGCAAAAAACCACGACTACCTCAAATTTTTCCCATAAATCCCATGTTGTTGTTGTTTTCCCATAAATCCCATGTTGTTGTGGTTTTTTAAATTCTTTTTTCTGCATATCTCGAGAACGGCAAGAGCTACGGCTTTGAAATTTTGTACAAACATCTTGCTTGCCAATACACAAACTCTCTAAAAAAAATGGGCGGGATTGGATAAGTGGGTGTGGCACTTCCCATACAAAGACATTATGTATTTCTGTATATCTGGAGAACGAAACGAGCTAAAGTTCCCAAATTAGGTACAAACATATCGGTTATCAATACACAGTATCCCACAAAATATGGGCGCGATTGGAAAAGTGGGCGTGGTACCTCCCGTACAAAGACATTATTGAAAATACTCAAAATTTTAAATTTTAGGGCTCTAGTATGACATATGAACACGTTTCATATACCAAAATGTCAGAAATTTTTAGCAGCATATATTTCCCGAAAACCCTGAAACCTTTCTCCCAAAAATGGAAGAGTAATGCGCAAAATAAAATTTTTTTTTTAAACATACCCATTTTCGGGAACAATAGGTCTTCCCGAGTCCAAGTTTTATAATCTAAGTAAATGGTTTTTTCTTCCTTAAAACGTGGGTATATAAATCTGCCAAATCGGTTAAGAAATGGTTAAGTTATTAGCAAAATACTCCAAAAATGGGCTAAAAAGCATCAACATTTTTATAAAAACTAAATTTTTAGAGCTGTTACATGACCTATGGATACGTCTTATATATCAAAAGATCGGAAATTTTTAGTAGAACATATTTGCTGAAAAACTCGGAAAAATCGGTTCAGATACAAAAAAGTTATTACCAAAATAAAATTTTTTTTAATAAAAATACCTATTTTCGGGAACCGTAGATCTTTCCGAGTCCAAGTTTTATTACCGAAATAAATGGTAATAAATCTATCAAATCGATTGGAAAATGCCTGAGTTATGACCAAATTACTGAAATACCAATATTTACTTTTTATACCCTTCACCGAAGGTAAAAGGGTATATATAATTTTGTCATTCCGTTTGTAATTTCTACAATATTATTTTTAGGGCTCACGTGATGTTACTGTAAAAATTTCAGGAAAATCGGTTCGATAATTAATATTGGCATCATATGGGGGGTACCAATTCCCCTGCCCCTATCGAAAAAATAAGTAGCCTATTTTATTTTTAGGGCTCACGTGATGTTACTGTAAAAATTTCAGGAAAATCTTGCGATAATTAATATTGGCATCCTATGGGGGGTACCAATTCCCCTGCCCCTATCGAAAAAATAAGTAGCCTATTTTATTTTTAGGGCTCACGTGATGTTACTGTAAAAATTTCAGGAAAATCGTGCGATAATTAACATTGGCATCCTATGGGGGGTACCAATTCCCCTGCCCCTATCGAAAAAATAAGTAGCCTATTTTATTTTTAGGGCTCACGTGATGTTACTGTAAAAATTTCAGGAAAATCGGTTCAGTAGTTTCGGAGTCTATAAAGCGACAAACAAACAAACATACATAATCCATTTTTATATATATAGATTAACCCGGTGCGCTTCGCTACACTGACCCCGCACATTTTTATATTGAAATTTATAGTTTACTATAATAGTAGCTTTAACCACGTTTGAAGACTCTCCCTTTAATAGTTCTTCAGTTGAGCGATATTTAATGTATGCATCCTATGGGAGGTATTTCCCCCCCTGCGCCTACCCGCTTTATTTTTATTTTCAAAAGTGTAGTATAATATAAGAGTGACTTTTAGAAAGTTTGAACATTCTCACTATTACAGTTCTTAAGATATGCGATGTTAAACATTGGCGTCCTATGGGGTATTCCTATACCCCCGCTGCTATTTTATTTCAATTCCGGGGCTCAGAAGATCCTACTACAAAAAGTTCAGCAAAATGCGTGCAGCGGCTCTTAAGATATGCGATAATTAATATTGGCATCCTATGGGGGGTACCAATTCCCCTGCCCCTATCGAAAAAATAAGTAGCCTATTTTATTTTTAGGGCTCACGTGATGTTACTGTAAAAATTTCAGGAAAATCGTGCGATAATTAATATTGGCATCCTATGCGGGGTACCAATTCCCCTGCCCCTATCGAAAAAATAAGTAGCCTATTTTATTTTTAGGGCTCACGTGATGTTACTGTAAAAATTTCAGGAAAATCGTGCGATAATTAACATTGGCATCCTATGGGGGGTACCAATTCCCCTGCCCCTATCGAAAAAATAAGTAGCCTATTTTATTTTTAGGGCTCACGTGATGTTACTGTAAAAATTTCAGGAAAATCGGTTCAGTAGTTTCGGAGTCTATAAAGCGACAAACAAACAAACATACATAATCCATTTTTATATATATAGATAGATAGATAGATAGATAGATAGATAGATGTAGATTATTCTTATCGCACCATGGTGAAGGGTATATAAGATTCTTCTTACTTGTTTTTTATAAATTTTTTTTTTTTTTTTTTTTTTTATACATGTACATATGTAGGTTAACTGTTGTCTTAGGTCAGTCATTAATAATTTGACGTTTCTTTAGCTTTTGTATTTCTTTAGTAGATTCTTGTGAAAAACTTTGTCTTTATTGTTTATATTAACAGTTATGTTTAAGTCATCTATGTTAACTATTCTATATGGTCCTTTATATGGGTTTTCATTTTTCTTTCTATTTTCTACTTTTATTAATACTAATTCTCCTAAGTTTAATTTTATTCTGTTTATTTTATTGTATGATTCTAATTGTCTCTTTCTTTTTATCTTATCTATCATAATCCTAGCATTTTCTAAAGAATATTTTAATCTACTTTTTAATTCATTGGCGTAATTTTCAAAGTCGTAAACCTTTGGATGATTTTTTGTTTTAATAGCCCTTTGACTTGATTATTTATCTCCTCTGTATGCGTTTGTGGTAAACGATAGTTTTTTATGTAAACTGGATTTGAGTCATTTAAATGGATAGTTTGATTGTAAAAATTATTTGTTGTTAAATTTTCACTATCTAAATGGAATACTGACTGATATCTCTTAAGAATTTTTAACAAACTTTCTTTTGCTACGTTATCTGGGTTGTCTATATTGAGTTCTTTTAAGATTCGATTGAATCGTTCCTCATCACATTTAATCCTACTTTCACTAGTTCTGTATATCTTATAATCCTCTAATGGAGTGGTTTCTATCTTCAAATTATGTATTATTGCTGGGTTATTTGAAACATTTAGTATTTTTATATGTTTGTTTCCATTTTTTGGAATTATGGCGTTTGCCAGGAATACACCTTCTATTATTTCTCTATTGCATATTACTGCATCTTCTTTAATGTCTATATCAAATGGTATTATAATCTCACTTCTTGGTGGAATTTTCACAAATTTTACACCAAATCTGTTTTCATATATCGGCAATTTAAAAATTTCTTCTCCTACGTTGACAGTAAGTATAAATGTCTCATAGTCTATGTTGCAATTGTATTTTAGTAAAAAATCACGTCCGATTATGCCGTCAGTGCCAATGGGAAAATCTTCTCTAATCATATGTATTCTATGTTTAAATATTGTTTCATCAATTTTTATAGATAATTCTGTGGGACCTAACGATTTTATTTCTTCTCTAGTGATTCCTGTTAAACAGCAATAGTCATCTGGATCTTCATCGTGCTCTGGTAACAAATCTTCTTTGCAGAGAGATACGTCTGCACCCGTATCTATCAGAAATTGTAAACACGATGTGTGTTCAACACATTTAGTTTAATATAGTTCTTGAGATCAGATGAAATGCTAAATATTTGGTTAGAATTTATTCGCTCTGATCCGAAGATACCTGGTGGTATGCTACCTCCGGATTTGTCCCGTTTCCCTGTTCCTGTACACAAAATGCATTTCGTCCTCTATTATTATTACGATGGTTATTACTGTTGCGATATGTGTTGTTATTATTATTGCTTCTATTGTTGTCTCTGTTAATGTCTCTGTTGTTGTTATTATGTCCGCGGTTACTATTGTTCCTCATATAGTTACCTCTATCACTGTTATTTACCCCGTTACGATTTGTTCTATTATTGTAATTGTTTCTCTCCTGACTGTTGTTGTTAAATCTATTGTTGTTATTATTAGGATATCTGTTTCCATTGTTACTTCTATTGAAATTGTTATAATTGTTGTTTCTGTTGTGTGAATAATTAATATTGGTATTATTCCTATTATTATAGAAATTCCTAACTTTGTTTCTCGGTTGACTAGTTTAAAACATTATTTGATTTTGCCTAATGTCGGCAGAGACTTCTGTTGCTATTTCTATAGCTTCATTGAGTTTCTTTACTCTGTTTGCTTCTAAAGTTCTTACAATCTCTCTACTACTGAGTCCGTTTTTAAAAGAATTAAATGCGATTGTAGCGTTTGTCTCACAAATTACACTTCTGTGTTCTTCCCCTAAGGTACTAATTTGTATCTCATTCAACTCCATCGTGAGTTGTTCTATTCTATCAGCAAATTTCTGTATTGATTCAGTTTGTGTAATTCTCGTTAGTTCATTAAGAATTACATTGGGTGATTTCTTTGGTTTATAAATCTCTTTTAATGTTGCGATTAAAGTGTCTATACAAGTTGGAACTCTTGTTTGCCTTAATCTGTTCTGCACTTTGAGTGTTAACTTTGTTTTGTATACAAAGTTGAAAAATGAAACTCTTTTGTTTGTTGGGAACGTATCCCTGAGAATCTCTAAATTCGCTAATAATGGATTTAATTCTGTCTTTGTTCCTTCAAAGGTCGCTATTAATTTCGAGATTGATGCCAATTCGGCAGCATTAAGGTTTTCCTCCGCCATATTGATGGGATTTCTAACTATTGTCCCTAATCTGTGTATTACTGCCTTGTGCAAGTTAATCTTTGTGTAATTTGAGGGTTTCCAATGCTTCCTCTTTAGTTTGTCTAAACTTTGCAGTCTGTCGCTGTAATTCTTCTCGAGATAATTTAGTGTCTGCCAACAATTTTATAAAATACTCTTCTAGTTCTTCTAGTTCCTTCTTCTTTGATCCTATTGTATCTAATGTATAACCCTTGCTTTGAGACTTCTTAGCGTTGGATATCAAACTGTTTAATGTTTTATATATGCTGTCCATTTAGCATTTTCATATAAATCCTGTAACGTTGGTTTGCCCTGTAGACCTATAAACCTTTAATCTATTCTCTCTTCTTATGTCAGATTACTGTCTTCTAAAAAAAAATTACAACTGTTAAGTACTCCTTCTCATAATTATTTTATGTAATAATTTTGAATTGTGTTATGTTTATTTATATATTTTTATTCTTAAACATTATCTATAGCAACATTATTGTTGTTGTTATACTTATGTTTCATCACATATTTTTTAAAATATTTGTTTATCTTATAGGCTATGAGTAGTATGCTTGATATTATAATAATGATTTTTATGTTATCTGGAATAACGACCATCGAATTATTGGCGTTTCCATTCATAACAATGTTTTCTTGGATATCTACCTTACTTTGAGGTTTACCCATTTTATTACCCCAAATTGGACCTACCATTTAGAATTAACAATTTTCTCTTTTTTTTATAGTTTCAAATCTTTGGTTTCTTATTTTGTATAAATTTTTACAAAGTTTTCTTTTATACTATATAATGTTTTATTTTATACTATACTTCTTATTATCTGACGTCTTATCTGTTTCTCTATGTATTTTTTTTAGTATTTTACTATGATTACTATTGTTGCTGCTATGCAAATCAAAATGACTACTTCCACGCTCACGCTTATGGCATTTGGAACATTAGCCGTTACAGTTGTAGTTTCAGTTATTTTTGTTGGGGTGACGCCCATTTCTTTTTTCCTTTTTATAAGTTTTTATCCCAAGTTTTGTGTCTAGAATTTTTTCTTCAATTTTTGCACTTATTTCTGGGTTGGTTGTTGTGCTTAACTCGCACTTCAAAACATTAAGTGTTTGCTTCATCCGGCTTAACCAATCACCTCGATTTTTTTTTATTTTTGGGATTTTTATGACTGGAATAAATGGCTCTTGTGTAACCAATTTTGCTTTTATTTTTATTGGTCTATGACCAATTTTAAGAATCTCCGGTTTTCTAGGCTTTTCTGTACTTTCATGATTTTCTTTTAACAACTTCTGCCAGCGTTCTTCGGCAGCTCTCAGTTCTTTCAATATTTCTTCTAATGGTTGTTCCGCAGATATTTAAGCTCTCACGTATCAAGCCTTCACTTTGAAAAAAAGGACGTAAGCAACAATAGCATCACATAATTAATTGTTAAATATTTCCACGCAGAAACAGATAATGTCTGATGTATTCTTCTTTTTTTTTTATCTACTTATGCTTTTTAAAAAAAAAATAACTGCTGTGTATATTTGTTCTTTTGTTTTAGTCTTGGTTTAAAATTGAAAAAGTATTTATTGATTTATAAAAAAAAATTTTTTTTTTTTTGATATGCTAGACATGCTTTAAAGCACTTTCTGCACTTTCAAAAAAAAAAACAAAATTCTGTTTTTCATTTGCCAGACATGCCCATGCACTTTCTGGTCAAATAGCACAATATTATTTTTAGTTTGTATTTTATATATTTTTTTTTTTAACTTCCTTCTCAGCAATTAACTTCCTTCTTGGCAAATACCTCCTTCAGGATCGAAACTGGCAGGATCGCCATATAATGTTTTCCCTCATCCAGTTTATCTAGCTATGTCCAAGAGAATAAAAAGAACTTCTTTCTTCTGTTTCCAGTTTATGATTAATTTTTATTTTTCAATTTTATTTCTTATATCTAAAATTTTACAATTTACAAAGATTGAGTGGCTTCTCAATCCACTCAATAATTTACAACTTATTCTACTTATACAAATCTATAATTACTACTTACTTATCTACGTCACATTTTTCCTCATGCAGTCTTGTGCAGTATGTGAAAGGAGGGGCTTAATTATTTGCATGCTCCTTACTCATTGTAATGCAAAACAGTTGACCCACTTATTAGTCAACCGCTTTGTTTGATTTGAAATTCATTACGTTAGCAAAAATGCAAAGGCAATGACTCCAAATCAAACTTCGATTATTATTGGATCACTTACACAAGAATGCATGCATGGGTGGTCACTACTAGAGGTTTTGGTGTGCCAATTCTTGTGTACACTACAATATGCAGGAAAAAATAATTTAAAAAATAACAACAACATGGGATTTATGAAAAAAATTAGAGGTAGTCGTGGTTTTTTGCTCATATCTCAGCCATTTATGGACCGATCTTCCTGAATTTCAATAGCAAACCATTCCGGACTATATGTGACATAAATGTATAAAAACCTAGCCTCCATCATATCTGGGGTCTTCGGAAAACCCATTTCAACGGACGGACAGACGGACAACCGGATTTGAGCTTCCCTTCTCATAAGAAGCCAGAATATATATACTTTATATGGTGTTAGATCAATATTGTAGAAATTACAAACGGAATGACAAAGTTATATATACCCTTTTACCTTCGGTGAAGGGTATAAAAAAAGAATCGATGATAGCAAATAACTAACGGCTTAACCTATTACTCGCACGCGATCCCTCTCACCCTCTGTATTTAATAATACGGTTGATACAATAACAAATATAAAACCTACAAGCGTTGCCTCAACGTCAAAAACAATTTTAATTAGTGATGAAAATATTACCCCCAAACCAGGCATGATGGAAAACTCAGTATCACAGGTAAAAAGTGGTCAAAAGCCTCAAGTACAAGTTGGTATTATTAGGTACATAGCAATGCTTAAACGGGGTCACAGCCCAACCTCTTCTGCAGTTTCTTCGGTCCCAAAAGTTTTAAAAGATTGTACAGCTGATAGAATAGTTTCACAAAATTGTTTTGCAATTTTGGACGAGGAATCCTCGGAAGAACAAAACAATATCAAATATTCTACCTTAGAGAGCAAAACTCAAGTGAATTAATAAAGAATTTGATCTCGGTAATAGGTAAAAATCCTTTTTATGTAGCTGCAATAAAGCGTGGTAGTATAAATGAGACAAAAGTACAAGTTACTCGTGAAGATGATTTTCGTAAAGTAATAACTAAATTAGAAGAACTAAAAAAACTTTTATACATACCAACTGAAGAGCAGTAAAGGTCATTGATTTTTGTAGACCCAGGAGAGATAAAAACGTTTTTGGAAGAGAAGGGCTTTAAAATACAAAATTTAATACATATTAAAAATAGAGAAAAAAAATCCGCAGCCACTATTTCGTGTGGAATTAGAACCCGGCGACGTTAAGCTTAAAAAAACGAAACGCATCCCATTTACAGTCTGAAATATATCCTGTATAGGAAAATAAAGATAGAGGAGCCGCACAAAAGGAATGGTCCCGTGCAATGTTTAAAGTGCCAAGAATTTGGTCACACAAAGGCATACTGCCATTTAACAGCTCCTTGCGATAAGTCTAAAAACGACCCCAATGTAAATAAATGCAGCAACTGTGGTGGTAATCACACTGCCAACTATAGAGGATGCCCTGTATACTCTATAGTCAAGCGATCGGTTGGACCGAAACCTAATTCCCCTCAAATACAGGTAACTAATCAAGTTAACACTAATGACATTGAGAAACCGCAGCCTAGTAATAACAGAACACCCTACGCTAACGTTCTCAAATCAACCTATATGCCAATGAAAGGTGATTTGCCAAATAATGATGAGACTCCAGTTTCTAATTTAAGTCGTCTAGAAAAAACCATTGAAACACTAGCAAACAGTAAATAACTTTACGAACACAATGGGTAATATGATGCAGAAATGTTAAGAATACAATCGGAGCGGGGGAGTACATACTTTGCTGTACTCACAAATTCATTTTGTTTTTCGTTCGTAGATTATACCTGAAGTTGGCTGCAACTTTAAATTTATATACAGCGTTACCAGAATCTTTGGAATGAAAATTGTCATATTGTGAAAGAAATCATATTTTGAAGAGGAAAATCTTAAATTTTTTTCTTAATTTGAATTTTTTAAAACAAGGGCAAAATAGTAAGAATTATTAATTTTTTATAAAAACATACTTCTTATTATTTAAATTGAAATACATAAAAACATAATTCGTCAGTATATGAAACTATATAAAAATACATTTTTTCTTTTCACAAATATTTTTTTTATCAATATTCTAACTGCCTTTTTCCGATGTGCGAAAGAATTATTTACTTCGTACAAATACATTTAAAACAAAAACAAAGTTTTTAGAATTTGTTTTTGTACATTTAATTTGTACATTTAATGGTTGTTCGAAAGAAGGAATTCTTTCGCACATTGGAAAAAGGTTATAATATGCCTTTTTTTTAATATTTTTAATGTCCAGAAATAAAGATGCAATTTTGTGTATTCTAGATACTGGTTACAAAAGTGTGCAGCACCAATACACATCAAGCTGATGCAAAACTTCATTGTTTTAAAAATTGACTATTTAAATAATCGTGTATTTTGTATAAGCAAAATTCAAGTAAAAATCAGAATTTCTAAATATAAAAAGTCATCATTTGAGAAAAAAAATCTTTAATCATATATTTGTTTAAAAAAATAAACCAAAATATAATAATCATCATTCTGGCAACGCTGTTTATATATTATATTCAAACAAGAGAAAACAAAAATTTGTCAAATTAAACTTTGTGTGTCTGAGCACGAAACAAAGTTTAAAAGAGAATTCAACAGACTTTGTCAAAGTAAAGTTTGCTTGTCTGAAAGGGGTCAAATCTAGAAAAATCAGGCATAGTAAGGAGCATAAAATGATTATTGTTAAATGAGATTAAAGTTGTATTGATGTAAAAAATTTGTTTTTTGATAAATTTCTACACAAGTTTTTTCTTAATTTTAAACTATAGCAAGAGTTACTTTTTAAATTTTGTGTAATATTTTTGTGCGAGTGGCAATTCTGAAAATGAAGCGCTTTACAAAAGAGCGTGGCGTTGTAAATATGTAAAAACACGTGTTATTGTTTGGAAATAAAAAAGTAAACTCTTACTCCCTCTATATAAAATACCCTCTATATAAAATTTTACAGTTGAGAATATTATTAATCTTTAACGAAAACTTGGGTTGGTAGATGGCGAAATTAAAGCAACAGAAAAATCATCTGTTAACCAGAATTGCAAGCAATTTTTTTCGCTGGAAATTTATATAATATATAAATTATAAACTTCAAAATGGTCTTTTAACAAAACATGTGCAACAAAAAAGCTGCAATGGCTAAAATAATCAAATTATTCACTAACAAATCAATGCCAAAATTCATAAAAAGCTCTTATAGCAGGAAAAATATTTATTTTAATTATTATCGACCTTTTCTTAATTTTATTGTTTTGTTTTTTTTTTAGACAACTGTAATCGGGCTTATTAACGTCTTATCTTCTATGCAAATAAAAAGCAAAATTTTGGATTAAGCTGTTACATGTACAAATTCCTATGAACCATATGATTTTACTTTTTTTTATATATCAAAGTTAAGGTATCTTACAAAGAAATACGTTTAATTACCCCACTGAGGTATTTAAACGTATGTGTTTATATCTTTAACTACTTCAATGAGGTTGTTAAGCGTATTCGTTTAAATTCTTAAGCCGCATAATTACCCAAAATTATTTACATTTTTGGCGAGGTAATTATCCGTGGAATAATGTACAGTTGTTTTCGGTTAATTGAGCCCCGCTTAATTGATTTTCCCGTTTTATTGCACTTAAAATCATGGAACGAAATCATTCTGAAAAACTGTCTATGTAAAAAAATGTTTAGTTGAGTTCCGTTTAATTGCTTCACCCGCTTAATTATTTTGCAAAATAAGACCGCATTGCGAAAAACAAGAGCAAATGTTTCGGTTAATTGTTTCCGTCTACTTAAGGTGTCTTTGCTCCACAAACGTAAAAAAAATTATTTTGCGGCAAGAAAGTCATGTTTCTGTTCATCATGTAAAAGTCCTCTTTTCTGTCCATCATGTAAAAGGACACTTCAATTCATATGTTTTTGTGAATTGTTTACATTTATAGTAGAAAATTTTCATCAGGTGAAGCTTGCAAAAATGACTTTGAGAGGCCACATTACTTTAAATATTAAACAAAAATTAAATTTAATTGATGATTCAAAAAAATATGACAAAAGTGCTTTTTGCGAAAAATATAAGTGGTATAAAGCCACAATAAATAGAATTTTAAAAAGCAAAGATTCAATTGTTGAAAAATCTAAAATAGTCTTGGGCTTAATCGTTCGTTTAGGTGACCGGCAAATAAAAAACTGAAATGGCAAGCTGCTTTATTTAAGCAACTTGTTTTTTTTAATTTTGTTTTTTTCTTTCGATCCTCTTACAACTACAATTCGTGTTGGAAAAAAACTAGCCAATTGTAGGGGAATGTAAGAAAGAAAAATTTACGGTTTATTGTTGTGTCTTTGTTGAAGCTTTAATATTGTTACATGTAAGACCTGAGTGTTTTAAAATTCTTGTATAATATTTTTAGCTTTTCTAAAGTATTTGGAAAAAGTTTCCTGACGAGCTGGCTTAAGCAACCAGCGAAATGCGCATAGAAACTAGCTTCCCCACAACAATAAATTTCAGTTTTTTCATTCAAAAATTTGGATTATAAATGAATTAATTAATAAAATATTTCATTCCCGAAAATATTTTTTGATAAAAAAAAGTTCAATTTTCCAACATTTCTATAAAAAACAAGTAAGGTTGCTATAATCGGCTATGCCGAATCTTATATACCTCTCACCATGGTGCGATAAAAACAGAAAGTTATATAGATATCGTTATAAAGATATTAATATGTATATATTTTGCGGCGTGTCCACTTCACCGATCACCGCCCATATTTGCTCAGCTGTTGTGTATTGGTAACCAAGATGATTGTACCTTATTTGGAAACTTTTGCTTTTTCCGTTCTCCAAATATCAAGGTCTTAACTGTTATAAGTTTTATCGTGAATTAGTTAAGGAATAAGTATTACATTGTAACTGTTATTCGGTTTTCCTTATTATAATTATTATCTCGCAATTTTTATTTTTTTTATTGCATGATAATAATTATTGATAAGGAAAAATATTTGTTTCAAATAACTCTTATTTCGTGATTTTTATTTATAGATTATTTCGATAATAGTTACTCGAAAGACAGTGAAATAATAATTATTCGTAATAGTTATATTAATAATTAATAATTATAAATGTACACGTTTTGATCAATATTTTGAAATGCGCGATTATAATTGGGTTATTAACAAGCCCTGTCGTATGCATTGTATCGTCGTATGTAGTAAGTTTTCTGACGTATTAAAAATAAAATATGACAGTTTGAAGTAAACAGTTTTTTGACTAAATTTATTTTTTACTAACGAATTCATTTTTTTAAAGCAATTGTATTTATAATGAAAATATGAATAAAAAGTAACAACTGTTTTAATATTGGTTCTTCACTTAAAAGAACTCTGATTAAGCTTTACAAACATAATAAGTGCCAATTTTTCGTCAGATAGATTGCATCTTTGGTCATTCAAAATCAAACGCAAGGCGGAAAAGGCTCTTTCAACGGTTACCTGCGTAGCTGGAACAGCGTGGATAATAGACGCTAGATGTTTAAGGAATGGAAGCGTATATCTATTTTCATCTCATTCTCACCTTCAAGTTCAGTTTGGAGCAAAAAATTTTTTTTTTTTTTTGTTTTTGGTCCGTTTCATACAGATTTTTTTATTTAAGAATTTTTCATAAAAAATAGCAAAATTGTAATTATTATTTGTAAAAATTTAATTTTTAAAATATAAATTGGAAAATAATAATTATCTATAACAAAAACTTTTTTTGTTATGCATAACTATTTCCAGGGCTGCGGAGTCGTCCAAAAAAAGTACTAACTCCGACTCCGACTCCAAACGCTGAAATTTTTAAGTGCGACTCCGACTCCGACTCACGACTCCGACTCCGACTCCTACTCTAACCGTGATGCGAAATGAATGAGACGTAAAATTATTTCTCTTTTGTGTACAAACATCTTTATTAAACGAATTATGGGAATCCCCGCGTAATGTGCATAAGAAAAACATGAGTGTTATGGTAGGAATTAAAGGCAGGCCGATAAAGATGTTTCTACACAAAAGAGAAATAATTTTACGTCACAATTTTTCTAATACATACTAGTATTTATGCGCTATAGGAACACTTATTCTGTACAATGTTGAAAATATTTAAGCGTTGATGGTTAAAAAATTCTGATATTAAAATTATTGGCAATTCCTGTCATTAACATTTTTTAGCATGAGTAAGTTATTTAAAAAATCACACATCTTTTTTCAACTAGATCAATAACTGAGTATAAGTTTTGCTAATGTAATTTAGACTTTTTCCCGCACGTATAAAAAATATACTTAAATAGTTAAGTACTTGAATCAACTATTTCTCATAAAATAAATTAAAATCTACTTATTCATATTGATCTGCAAAGTTGCATCGCCAATTTGTAAGAATTTTTATATTGGAAAATATTAGAATTTTTTTTTAATTTTTTATGCCGAAAAATGTTGGAGTCGGAGTCGCGCGTTTTTTTGGGTACTGCGACTCCGACTCCGGTACAAAAACCTCAACTCCGACTCCACAGCCCTGACTATTTCAAAGCAATAAATAAAAATATTAATTGGATATTAATAGGGCAATTTTTTCGATTTTGGAAATGAAGATAATAGTTATTTTGGGTCCTTGCCAAATATACATAAAAACAGACGGCAGACGGGCATCGATAAATTAACTGTGATGTTCATGTATGTATTCGTAATTTCTAAAAAACCCAAAAAATCTAAATAAATATCAAAATATTTTTGGTGATGGGTATAAAAAAAACCACATCTACGTGGCATTTTATGAAATAGAAAACTTTAACGGAGCATATCTGACATAATTATAGAACAACATAGTCCCCATCGTATCTGGGGTCCTCGGAAACCCAATGTCAACATACAGACGGACGAACGGTCAGATGGACATCATTCAACCCACTTCACCCCTTATATAGAATCAGAATAAATATACTTTAAAGGGTCTAAGATTAATAATGTAGATATTACAAACGGAATGACATACTTATATATACACTTTCCACTTGTGGTGAAGGGTATAAAAAGTGATTTTATTCCTGAGGTTATTATATTGTGGGTACTACAGTATCGAGGGTATGGAATTTTGGTTAGGTATTTTATATACCGTCTAAAGGCTTATTTTATTTATTTATTTATTAGTAATAAAAATACAATTAATAATACTAATCAAAAGAGGTAAGGGCACTAGCAGCTATGGCTTTCGGCCCGATGGTTAATAGGTAATTAGATCTTATTAAGCATGTTAATATTTAATATATATTTATATATAAGTTTAATGTTCGTTTCGGATAAGTCCCGGAGAAGATGGGAAGGCTTAACAGACCCGAATATGTTTGAACGGGCAGAGTTATAGCTGATGCATTCGTCTAGGATGTGGGAGACGGTAAGTTCCTTGTCGCACGTGTGACAGTGTGGGCGGGAAGATTTTTCAAGCAAGTATGTATGAGAAAATTTACAGTGTCCCATTCTAAGACGTGCACATATGTTGGATTCTTTTCTGGATACGTTTTTTGGATAATGAGGTTTAATTCCAAGAGGATTTACGTTTTTGTAAGAATGTTGATACAAGGACCATTGTTCGGCTGTTTGATTTTTGAAGTGCACAGAAATGGCGTTGTTGATGTCGTGCACTTCCCACGTTGGAAATTTAAACAGCGTTCTTCTTTTTGCTTCTTCTGCCGCTCTGTCGGCGCGTTCGTTTCCGAGTATGCCAACATGGGATGGAACCCACATAATTTTAATTTTATCTGAGTGCGTTATACAAAGATTTCTTGTTTTAGTAATGATTTGGGATTCATAAAGGGAATTAAGTAGTGATTGTATAGATGATAAGCTATCTGTACAGATAATAGTTCTCCCAGCAGCTTTGATGGCGACATAAATACCATCGAACAATGTTAATACTTCGGGAGTAAAGCTAGAGCAATGGGGGTCAATATAGCCGTTTTTAATAATTGAGCCGTCTTCCTTGACTACGGCAAATGATGTGCCATGGTTGGATTTGGAACCATCAGTGAATAAGAAATTAAAATTAGCCCTGAGCTGGCTCGATATTCTGTAAAAATGTTGTTGATACACTGTAGGCGTGGTAGAGTGTTTTGGGAGCTTAGTTAAGGTTAATATAAACATTGATTTATCTAAGAGCCATTGTGGTTCCGATGGTAGTTTTATTTGAATTGGTTGGATATTAAGGTTAAGATTTTGGTAGATACTTAAGCACTTATTTATTGGGGAAGGAAGTCTAGGTACTTTGACGCATTTTGTAGTGTTTGTGACTTCTTTGTAGAGAATTGGACTTATACAGATAAAAACTTTAGGTACCAGTTTAGCTGTGAGATGATTTATACGGTCTTTGATGGATGGCATTCCTGATTCTGCTAGTAAATTATTAATAGGGGTAGTTCTGAAAGCCCCTATGCTGCGTCTTATTGCAGCATGATATGGGCCTTGTATTAATTTTATATTTGAAGGTGCGCACCATCCATAGATTGGGAGAGCATAGTCTATTTTGGAAAGTATTATGGAGCGGGTAATATTTGACATTGAAGTTATGTGTATCATGAAATTTTTTGATGAAAGATATTTTATAATGTTCAGTCTGGAATTTAGATTTTTCCTAAGAAACTGACATTGTTCTTTAAAAGTAAGCCTCTTATCAAATATAACACCAAGAATTCGTAGTTTGTCGACAACTTTTATTTCTTTGTTGTTGTACTCTACATTAAACCCGTTGCAGTTAAATTTTCGGCATATATGGAGAATGCTACACTTTTCGATAGAGAGTTTTGCGCCCGAAGCTGAACTCCAATCCTCTATTTTTTGGAGAGTGTTTGAAAAGATTTCCTTAGCTTTATTGTTGTCTTTAATTTTGGTGAAAATCACTGCATCATCGTTATAGATAGCGTGTTCAATATGATTTATGCTGGTAAGTACTTTGCTCAATTGATTAAAGGCTATAATTAACAAAACTACCTATAATGGCGATCCTTGAGGAATTCCATTACAAAGGTAAAGGGCGCTAGAGTATTGATTCTGAATTCTAACTTTAATTTTACGATTGCTCATGAAGTTTTTAATTATGTGGTACATATTTTTTCCAATTTTCCATTCTTGAAGTTGTTGTAATACTGTATGAGAGCCAACTCGGTCAAAAGCCCGTTCAAAGTCGGTTGATAAGATGCTTATGTGGTTTTTTGTTGAAAGCGTTTTAGATATGACGTGTTGTAGATAAATAAGGATATCATCTGTACCCTGTTTCTTCATAAATGCAACTTGATTTGGAGAGATAAAATTATTTCTTTTTAGAAACCACATTAGGCGTTTGGAGACCATCTTTTCTAAAACTTTACTGATACAAGGTAGAAGTGATATGGGTCTAAAACCTTGAACTATGTTGTGCTCCTTGTTCGGTTTCGGTATTGGGATTACAACAGCCGTTTTCCACATTTGCGGATAGACTTTGGAAGTGAAAATGTTGTTATATAAAAAGAGCAGGTAATTCTTGGAAGGGAGAGAAAGATTTTGTAGCATAGTATATGAAATACGGTCATGCCCGGTGTTTTAACTTTCGAAGAGATTAACGCGTTTTCTAGTTCCAAGAAGTTGAATGGTTTATCTATTATTTTGGCATGTTTGTTATAATTCTGCAGATCAAAAACTGATTGAGTAAAAGAGTCTTTATTTTGTTGGAATGTGTTGGAAAAATGTTTGTCTTCAGACAGGTCTGCCCAATATTGGGCAAAACAATTCGCTATGTCAGCTGGTGATGTGAGTATTGCAGATTGGGACTGCAAATAATTGATGGTGTTTGTACGCTTGCCACCTGATATACGCTTTATATCGTTCCAAATTTTTTTAGAAGAAGAAGTGGGGTTGATGTTGGCTGTGAAATTTTGAAGGCAGACAGCCTTGCTTTCCTTAACTGCTCTCCTGAATATATCATTGTGTTTCTTATAGAGAATTAGATTTACATTTGTTCTTGAACGCTTAAAATTATGCCATGAAGTTTGTTTTCTATTCCGTAAAAATTCTAAATAAGGGTTCCACCATACTGAGCGTGGCTCTAAAGGCTTAATTTTTCTAGTTTCTCAGTATAAATTTTATTTTTAATGTTTTAGAAACACTTACACATAAATAGGAGAAATTCCATATTCTGCATATGCTCACAACTGAAAAAATCTTGTCTTACTTAAAAAATATTTGCATCCCACTAATGGCTAATAAATCAGTGAGTGTTTAAACGCTGGTTTAGTTGAACTAAACTTAAATTTATATGTAGTTAAAACTCAACAGTTGTAAATCAGTGTCCCATGTTTTATATGTAGTGTAAAAAGTAACATGTGGCAGCACTACGATAAATGTTGACAAATTCATATGGTTTGTATTGGTAGTTTAAACGCCCAATTTTATGCGTTTATGGATGGCTTATATGTTTTCTGATTTATAGATTTGTTGGCTTAAACACATTTTAAACCAAAAATAGAGTTTAACTTGCTCTGATTTATTAGCCCTTAGCAACCACAAAGCTCTTAATGGAAAAGACCTAAGCTTTCTTTTGCGCAAAAAGGGCTCATTAAAAAAAAATTTTTGATTTTGCAAACACAAAGTAAATTTTTTTTTTAATTTTTTTCGAACGATTGAAGCAATAGCAATTTAAACTATTTGGGACAAATTTTGCTAAGAACAATAGGTATTGAGGTACGTGGATGAGAAATAACACACGTTTGGCAAAACTTTAAAATTTTGAGCCACTCTAAACCAGAAAGTTATTAACCGATCTTGTTAAAAAGTTGTGTCCAAGCTACTTTGCAATAGGTCTAACCTTGGTGCAAATTTCATCCCGGAAGGCATCGGTTTCAAAAGTGAGGCCGCTTGAGATGATATATATATATATATATATATGTTCATATCAGGGACGTATATAGGCTAGACTACAGATTTTCCCATATTTCGGTACCGACGATATTTTACTATCGATACGACAATACTTTTGTATTTTTCGCTGTTTGGAATATTTATGAACAAATAATTAAATTTTCTCTGCTTTTTTTGCATAGCAACGAAGAGAAATAACACATTACAAATCAGAGAATAATATCAACCGAGAATAATGAAAATATTTCATATAATAAATGAACCAACGAAGATGGAAAATAGTTCGGAGCCTCAAAATTTAGCGGCTGACTTAGCTCCAGCTATAATATTTGAGGCTTTAGAAAATAATGAAACCTATTGTTTATCTACAATTTTTGACCTCGATACAATCCTCGCATATATCAAAGACAATTGATTTCAATCGTACCGAAAAATCGCCTTATTGATCTACTTAGCATGTTTCTACTGCATTCCGAAAGTGAAGAAAAGACGGTTGAACCTACACGTGGTCCAAGTTCTGATAAGTCTACAAAAACTAGCCTTTGGAGTGTTTGTGAAAAAATTATAAGAGGATTCGTGGAGGATGAGCCTCTCTGCATTCTATGCTGTGATTCTGTTATAGAAGAAGTGGAAATATATCTTAGATCTTCTAATATTTCTAAAGACGCAGATCCGCTTGCTTACGGGCGCATTGACATGTTATACACAAGCGTGAAGAAAATGGCGAAGATTTTCTTAAGTTTTCAAATGAGTTCTGTCGCATCTGACAGACTATTTTCCACTGCAGGTCTGGTTCAAGCGGGCTTGCGAAATCGTTTATCTCCGCAAAAGTTGAGAATACATTGTTTATTAAACAAAAATCTTATGAATATTTTTGTACAAATGTCTTATTTTTAATTATTTTAATCATGAATCCGAATTTAATTTTTTTTTATTGTTATTAATATAAATTTTAACTATTCTTAATCTCTTACACTGTAATTTTGTATAATAAACAATTTACTTTACTTGAGTTTTGTTAATATTAACTTAAATATAGAACTCTTACTTGTTTTATATTGCTTTATAAGAACTTAAATACTTCAAAGTATATGCTTAAATTATTTAATGCGCTGCGATATTTAAAATGCGTACATAATATAGTATCATTATTATAATATTGTTTTTTCTTTTTTTTATACGTGACCACAACATTATGTACATCATACCCTCTGTTTACCCCATAATTTCAAATCTAACTAACCATCGACCAACCAATCAATCCTATTCCAATCTTTTCTGGTCCTGAATTTACACACAGCCTAACGCTATTGCTGATAAATCTGTAAGTCTTGAGAAACTTCCTGAAAATTTCAAGATGGAGCAGCAGTTGTTTGAAATAGAAGAAGAAGCTTCGCTTACCGTTGTTGAAGATGGCAACAGTAAAGCAGTAGAGGAGACTAAAAATAATAATAAGGAAGTTGTACAGAACGAGCAAAGTTCCGCAGAACAAGAAGTTGAAGAAATTGTAGAGGAAGTTGAAGTAGAAGAATTTGATGAAAATGCTGAAGAAGGTGTCGAGCAAAAAGTAGTAGAAGAGGTAATCGATGCAACGGACGTTGACAAAACCAAATCTATAACTGTGACAACGGTCAAAAAGGTAACAAATAAAACCCCTACTGCTTCTACAACACTTGTAAAAACAACTGAAACATCAGAAAAAAAGAAAGTTGAACCAAATGAAACTTTAACCAAAGAAGATATTTCACAAGGAGGGCAGCAAGAAAATGGCGATCACGAAGAATTTGAAGAAGAAGAGGATGAAGTAGAGGAGAGTGGCGCAAATGAGGAGGAAGATGAAGGAATAGAGCATGAAAAAGTTGTTGATGAATTACAGAAATCTGTCGAGCCATCCCACCAGAAGTTTCCAACAGATCAGGTAGTTGAAGACAAAAAGATAGTACATCATACATACTTATTTACTTCTCGTTAGGTGTCTTTTAAGTCTTACATAGAAATTTTTACAGCAGATATAAATATTAATAATTTACCACATGGTGAAATAATACAGGTGGTATCGCTACGGCAACAAATACAACATTACAACAAAAATGAAAATTAGTCCCAGCTAATGTCAAAAATTATTTTAATCAAAAATCAAAGCGTGCTGCTGAACATGATGAAATATATAAATTGTTAGTAAATTTTTATTTAATTATGGTCAATTACCTTTTTATATTTAATTCAAATTATCAAAAACTTTAATAGAAACAACAAATCACAACACAAAACGTGGACTTTTTGTAGACATAAACAAAACTTTGACAAAGGAATTGGCAAACAATGCAAGAGCAAAAAATCGTCATCTGGCGTAGTAATGCCACCTGTTTATTTCACTATGGTCCAGCCCGTACCACAATTGTAGAAATTAATTCACACACATTCTGCACACGCATTCTTACACTCGTTCATTTAGTCAATGAGAGTACACAATTCAGTCGCCAATTATCAAGCGACGAGTGCTCATGCTTACATATTTCTTATATATTTCATTTATTTTTTATTAGAATACATGTCGCTCTATTCAATAAAATTAATATAAAGCTATACAACCACAGTTTACATTTTGGGCATCACTGATATAAATGCATGAATATACGTGTGTATGTATTAAATTTCTGCTTTGAATAACTAACTTGCTTGCCTTTAAGGCTGCGATCGGTAACCTATACTATAAAATTTTGCTATTGTGTGCGTTGTATGAATTTTACATATGTTGTTGTTTATGTTGTTAAATTCTCAGGAATGTGTGTGCACACGGAAGTAATAAAAGAAAAAACGTGGCGCACTTATTTTGCCGATCGCTGCTTTAAGGCTTAATTAGTGTTTACTTTCTGTTGCCGTTCTGTTTCGTCCCTTTTTGTAAGAAATATTTTGTAATAATTTTTTCTGTGAAAGCAATCAGCTGCTTTCAAAAACATAGAAATTGTAAAAAAAAACTTTTCACAAAAAATAAAAAATTAATATTATTTGTCAAAAATACGTCAATTTTTAAAAAATCATTAATTAAAACATATTTATTTAGCTTTAAACAATTAATTATAATTTTTTCATATCACAACAAGCTAATAGGTACATACATACATATGTATAACCTTGGCCGTAACTTCACGACGAATTCTATTTTCAACAGATTTGTCCGCAACAGACTTTTTTACAGACTTTCAATTAAGCAGAAAAAACAGTTGATTCGTTACAGAACGGAACGTACAAACTAATTCTGCCTTTACTCAAAGTGCACAACATTTATTTTAATATTAAACACTCTAACAGATAAGAAGAGAGTTAACCATATACAAAAATAAGAATGAATGAATGGAATAAAAAAGTTGTTTACTGTAAATGAATTTGCGATGCATTCATAAATAACAAAACATTGCAATGACCTGTTATATAGAGCAAGTTTACAGAAAAAATACTATTATATAATAATTTTTAAATTATTGAATTTTTTTTATTTATTTGAGTACATTGCCATAATATGTGTGTAAGCTTGTAGCTTTTTATTTATAAAAGTTTACCCTGCGCTTTTGCTATTCAATTCTTATTGATGTAGTTACATCGTTCGGGAAGAAGTGTCTCACTATGGTAATATTTACATTAAGAATCTACTTAGTGTCTATATTTTAGGACGAATTAGAGTGCTTTGGTCGATTATTATCAATTGAATCTAGTAGTATCGCTATTGGCTCGAAAAAGTATTCTTTTGAAGTTAAACTTTTTCTTATTATTTTTAAAAAGTGGGCCGTTTAACTATTTTTCTTTGTTTGTTTTTGTTAGGTTAGTCTGAGTAAAATAAAAAAATAAAAGAGGTAAAAGTTTTACAAATGTTAAAAAACTACAGTACATTTCGAGCCATAACCGCAAAAAAAGCTTAACAGCCGTACCTAAACAAGAGCGGAACGTTTTCTACCGCGTAGCTTTTAAGGCCGTGTCAGATACAACTTTGTCGCTTTGCGTGACGTTTCTTCCTTCGGCAGAAAAACGCAAAGCAAAAGGTGTATGCCACAATGAAAACTTTGACAACACTCACGGATTGTTGGTTTACTTATAAAAGCGGTTGGTAATTTGTACATTTAATTATTTGTTACAAAAATTAAAGTTAAAAATTTAATTGGACGGTTTTTTGGAATTGAATTTGGCAAAAAAAATTCAAAAAAAAGAAAATTATACTAGCCAATTGTCAAAGCGCGCAAAAAGATGAGAGTTGGCTAACTTTTTGCTTCGCTCCGCTTTGAAAGTACTTTATGTGACATGTTTCGTATAAGTATGTATATTTTATCTTAGATGTCAAAGCGAATCGGTAACGCAACGCGAAGCAAAAGTTTTATCTGACATGGCCTTTACGCTGATATGACATACCTAAACAAGAGCGTTAGCGTTGTGTCACAAACAGTAGTGTTAACTTTCGTGCTTACTAAAACCCTCATAATAGAAATAAGAAATGGAATTAAAACCGCTAGTTTAACCTAAAAATAGCTAATTTGCCAGTATTTATTATCAAACAATAAAAACAGGGTTGTCAAAACCACAAATATAGCAACCCTGTTTATTTTAACGCTTTGTCAAAATCGGATTTTCTAATTGTATAGAGTTGACGCCGCGCTATTTAGGGATGCTTCATACAAATAGGCATGAGGATTTTTGACAGCTAGAAAACGCCTTCTGCTCTTATTTAGGTATGGCTGTATGCCACAACATTTTCAATTTTTTTTTTCAATAAATGAATTCATTGTTACTTGCATCATCTCCTAATATCTTATGGTCACAGAAGGTACCGTTACGATTTTATAGCAAAAACAATTTTAGTTTAAGCGCCAATTTTCATACAAAATTTTTATGAAATATAAAAAAACCTTGTGTAAAATTTTGTGTTTGTAGCTTGAGCTTTTTTTGCGGCTATGGCTCGATTTAAGTAAAATAATTGTTAATGTTTTAAAGTTAAAAACCTAATGAGGAAAAATGTTTTTAAAAGAATTTACAGAAAGTCAAAAATTTGTTTAAACACTAACTTTATAAAAGCTTTAACAAATTATACCTAATTAGCATATTTTTTTAATGCTTTACAAAGTTTATTTAACAATTTTTTTTCACTGATTACGTTGATTTTCAGTAGAAAAATTAAGTCCCTAATCATGTAAGACGCAGCGCAACGCCAGAGAATAACATTGAAACACAAACAATGTCATAAATATTTTGTAATTTTGTTGTTGCTTTCAACAGAAATTCATGTACCGTTTTAAAATTTTCAACACAATGTGAATTTCTGTAGAAAGCAATCAGCCGTATTAAGGTTCTCGATTTCAATGTTATTCTTTGGCGTTTCGCTGCGTTTTATATGATTAGGGCCTAAATAAAAACATTCATTTCCCACAAAAATTTTTTTAGTCATTGAATAAACAAACAATTGAAAATATCACTAATATTCTTTAAAAAGACAATTATCAATTGTTTAATTTTAATTGCATTTGAATTTGCTCTGCCAAAAAATAAAAGAAACGATTATTAAAAAATATTACAAATTTACCTAATCTACCCAAAGAATAAGTTTGGGCTGTTTTGTACATTCATTTATAGGCCTTTCAGTAATATTTGAATCCAGCGGGGTCCTAATATTTTTCAAATATTTAAAATTTCACTTAATTGAGCATAATTTTATAAATTTATATTATTTCCCACGCACGTACCACCGATCACATTGCAATTTCAATACAAACAGTCATAATTTACGCATTTTGCTTTTTTACTTGATATTCTTAACAGCAAATAGGTGCGAAGAAGTCCATATTATTTGGACAAGGTTCAATCGTGCTCTTGTTTTGATTGTTTAACTGTTACAATTATCTGAACAACTCAGTAAAGTGACGAAAAAGTATAAATTAAGAACTCATAATTCGATTCTAACGTATTTTGTTGTTTTTAAATTCCGCAAGATCTACTTTTAACCTACGAAATGTGACTAAGGCCCTGATTGTGTATTTCACTGGCGTTAAACGCATCACCTACGCTGTTGTGAACGCGTAATAAAAAAAAATGAAATTTCATTAATCACTACGGCATTGCGTTTAGTCAACGCCGAAATATTACGATGTCACTTCTATTGTCAAATCACTACGTAGTTATAGTTGCCATTGTATAACTTTATACTAAAATTCAAAATAAAAACTTACAAAAATATGTACTTATTTCGTGTTGGCAATACTGTTAGCCAAACAGCTGTTTGTCACATATTTACTTTGTATTCAAAAAAATATTTTTCAGAGTGAAGACACAAAAGTATAACAAAATAAATATTAAATACATAAAAGTGAAGTATACAAATGATATAAAAATGTTCACGCTTATGAATATGTCGTCTTCTTCGGATGATGAAGATTTTTTGAGCATTCTAGACATATCTGCTGAAAAAAAACAATTGCGTTCTAGCATCAAGATTATGAACATGACAAACAATGAGTAAGTAAAATAGCCTTAATAGTAAAAACCTACCTAATATTTAAATTTACTTTTTAAAGATTTCAGAATAATTTTCGAATGAACAAGGAGACATTTTTATATATATTAGGTGAGATAACACCCTTTCTAAAAGAAACTTACCGTGTGACAGCTGTATCAAAAGAAGCAAAACTGGCAACAACAATACGGTTTTTGGCAACTGGAGGCTATCAAAAAGGGATTGGGAACGAGCTTATATCATCTCTTTCACAGTCTAAGGTTAGTGACGTAATCACTGAATGTGCATCCGCTATGTAACAATCGCTTTGTTCAAAATGGTTAAAGTTTAATCTTACGGCCGAAGAGGAGATAAACAGCAAAGTTCAATTTCTTGAAAAATTTGGTATTCCGGGTGTAATTGGCTGCGTCGATGGGACGCATGTTAGAATAAAACCTCCAAAAGAAGATGTGAAACATCTTTTTTACAACAGGAAAGGCTTTTAAAGCTTGAATGTTATGTTGGTATGAACATCTACGATTTTTTTAAGCATTTGTAATTTTATTTAATTTTTTTATAGGTTTGTGATTCTAACCAAATTATTACATTTGTGGACTCTCGTCATCCAGGTGCCAACCATGATGCATTTATTTGGTCTTCTAGCGCAGTAGATGAGTATTTAAAAAACTCATATTTGAATGGTAAATCCAACACATGGCTTCTAGGTATGTATTAAACGTTTTAATTCTAAAGTAAATGTACTTAACGCTAACCTATTTGTTTTAAGACACATAACGAAAAAGTTATTACAACTACATACCTTAATTTTCGTATTTATGCACACATGTCCATTTTTTTATGGTAGTGTTGAATTGAATATATTTGTGTGCATATTCATACAATCAATTTTAATTTTTAAAAATATCTTTTTAGGAGATGGTGGTTAACAGTGCCTGTCTTACTTGTTAACACCTTACAGATATCCGTCAAATCAAAGTCAAACTAATTTTAACACCAAGTTAACAAAAGCCCGAAACACTATAGAGCGATGCATTGGTGTCCTAAAAAATAGGTTTAGGTGCTTAGTAGGAGAAAGGGGTTTACACTACGGAGAAGAAAAGGCCAAAATAATGGTAAACGTATGTTGTGCTTTGCATAACATATGTATATATTACAAAAACGAGTGGCCGCCAATGGACGAGCCTGAAGAAATCAACGATAATATAAACGATGGGCTTGAAAGTGTTAATACGATCTCTTCAGTTGCTCAAAGTATAAGAGACAACCTAGCAAGTAATTTATTATAAAAAAATAGTTTTAAGTTTATAAGTATGTATACTTTTTTTATTAAAAAAATTATCAGCCTTATAATTTCAAATGCATGTAAAAGAAAATAATAAAAAAAAAGTAAGAATTCAGTCTTTGTTTAGTATTAAATTAACTAGTAATTAAAATTAAGAATCCATTTTAAGTTTATAATAAAGATATTGTTATGAATTTAAAAATACTATTAAAATTTTTCTTTAAGCAAGCCTATCGCTGCAGTTAATTTTTCCAAAGCTGCCGTCTGTCTGGTAATTAGTATTATTAATTAGTATTAGCTTTTTCCTTTCTTCATCTTTTGCTATTTGTCTTCGTTTTTTTGAAAATTTTAAAGTTTGATTGTGTAAAGAACTTTGTGGCTTCAGCGGTGTTTCAATAACACTACACAAATTTTCCCCTACTATAGGTGCGATTTCTTCTGGGGGAGAGGATGATTCTTCTGGAAGCTCAAGGCAGTCATTTGAATCTAAAACTGATACAAGCGGTGACGACGAAGTTTGTACAGTTTTAGGTGGTTCGTTGGTATTTGCAACCTTCAAACCATACACAGAGCCAGATGGATTAGCAGCCACACTGGTATTTACAATGCTATCAACTGCTACTTCAATTGGTGTAAATTCACTAATCTCCGATGGTCCACCACCAGTTTGTCGAATACTTGATTTATTCTTCGAAAGCTCTTTTTTTAGTCTGCCCCTGTAGTCGGTCCAAACCTAAAGTACATACATATGTTTATTTCAAAAACGATTATATTTAAAAATGTTTCCAACCCACCTTCCGCCACTTCGCAGATGTTCTAATTGGTGGGCCAATTGCATTCAGCAGTTTTGAAGTAGCTTCCCAAACACTATCAACAATTGCCTTTGAACTTCCAAAATTAGGCATACCGCGTGCCACATCTGGATGTTTCTCCATTTCTGACACTAGCAACTCAAATTGGGCTGCGGCTGTTGCCTCTTTTTTTGCCCTAAGAAAAATTTTAGTAAATATTATTTAATACTAAATATATACATTATTACAAATGTTTATATTTACTTACATAGTTATGCTAAACAATTCGTTTAAATATGTGTTTTTTGTTTTATTTAAAAATAATTGATAAATTTTTCAAACTAACGCCAAGAAAATTGTAGCGTGGAATTTGACAATTAAAGTGACAAAAAAGACAGCGTTGAGTTTTTTAAAATTTACAATTTCAAACAATTGCATTCACAATAACGTAAGAATCAGCTGTTACAACGCGAACAGTCACTTGCATGAACGCAGTGATTTCCAAACTGTAATTTAATGTAACGCAAACAAAATGGAGGCGTTGCGTTTTATAAAATTAGGGCCTAAGTGGTTAAAATTTCGTAGACAATCGAAAATCATACAGTTTAGTTTAAAACAAATGAGTGTGTTGAAATCGCTTGTTATTCATTAATGCAGGCATCGCTTGATTAAAACACATTTCCTTATTACTAATATTTCGTACTCTAAAGGTATTTGTTATAAATTCCCATTTATATTGGCACTTTATGTGTCTATGTCAATTTAAAAATATTCATAATTCTTAATTGTAAAAGTAAATTGAATAGATTTTAAATCTGGAACTGTCCTGTAAAAAGCCATTGCTTATTTTATTATTTTTATAATATTACCTCTTCTGTATATAGATTCCTCAGGATTCTGAATCACAACAACCAGGTCCCATTAGGGAAGAGACTGTTGCAGATGCTCCTTCCACAGCTGCACCAAATCATCATCAACAAAACAATAAACAGGTAAATAGTTACTAGTTCCGAAATCCTTCAATTTTCCTTACATGATTAAATAAATATGTTAGTATGTATGTACGTTAGTATATACAGAGCATAAATAACGTTAAGAAATTGTTGACCAACGTCATTAAGACGACAACGTAGTGTTGTCAATGTTTAAACATCGTTTGCAAATTTTTTAGCAAAACGTTGTCAAATTGAAACCAAAGTTGTGAAAATACCCTTGTTGTCAAATAAACAACACTGTGTTGTCAAAAGGGTAACGCCCGGTTGCCATTATTAATTATGTACAGACTAAAAATTAACACATTATGTATTCACCTCATTGCTAGCAGCTTAACAAATAAAAATGATTGCAAATTTTTAGCGAGGGAATCAAGCTCTTTTTTAATTACTTCTTTAATCTATCTATCTTCTTCTATATATATAAAATAGGATGTGTGTATGTATGTATGTATGTAACGTATGGACTCCAAAACGGCTGGGCCGATTTTGATGAAATTTTCAGGGAATCTTCAAAATATTCAGTCGGGTGACACTGTGGAGTCTGATTTCTGGGGGCGGAGGGGCGTGGCAAAATCCATAACTTGAGTACGGCTTGACCGATTTTAACGATTTTTTTTTTAAAATGATCGCCATGGTCCAACTTAGGTTTCTACGGAAAGAAAATTTTGCCCCGCCCGGACCAGGTCAGCTAGTATGTTTTAAAATAAAAATTTGATATATAGATTTCAATAAAAAGCGGCATAGTTGCATATACATTAGTAGCTGCAAAAATGTAGACCCTACCTTATATAAAGTTTTTCTACTGCTGAAACTATTTAAAGATTTGGTAGTTTCATCACCGATGCCGAACTAAAAACAAACATTTTTAAACTATTTTTTGTTTACTTGTGTTTTTTCCAAGATTTTCCCTTAATTCAACACGCAGACCTTAGTGCAGTACAGATTAATTCAGATCTTTGTTATTTAAATATCGGAAGCTTAAACATTTTATTGCAGTATTAAATACATATTACAAATCACTGCATTATTTATTCCTACTTACCTTTTAAATAATCGTAAATGCCGTATTGCCGTCATTATCATTATAAGTTTTAACACCACTTGTTTTCTCATTGCCATTAAAGTTTTCTCCAAAAAGAAAATCTTCGTATTCCATTTTTCCAGTTTTAATTATATATAATTTAGTCTATATATAATTCAAAACGGCAACCGAGCGTTATTTTTTTGACAACAGATTGTTTGTTGTCAACTGACAGCAATGGTATTTTTACATCTTTGGTTTCAAATAGAGATGAGCGATACCGTGATTTTTAAAGATCATCGTGATTAGTGAATGTGATTTAAAAATCACTGCTCCTTTAAACTGTGATTGTGATCACGGTTTATCAGTTTTCTGTTCTTTTATAGCAATTGCGGCCAAGCTATTTATACAATGCGCGAGCTTTTGCAAGAGCTTTTGTAAGCACTTTACAAAGAAACAACAATAAATTGAACAAATAAATTTTGACATAAAAAAATTCTAATAAGATAGAAGAGAGAATGAAAGGAACAGCAATATCATTCGACATTTTATTCAAAAAATGCTATTACCCACACAAACAGTGATATATTATAAATTTGTATATGTAACAAAATACAAAAAGAACGACTTAGAAAGTACCTGTTACTTGACAAATTTGGTCACAACTGTGATTCATGATTTTTCAGTAACAGTGATTAAATCACAGGTACAGAAATATCGCTCATCTCTAGTTTCAAATAGACAACATTTGTTTAAAAATTTTACAACAGATGTTGTCGAAACATTTACATCACTTCGTTGTCTTTTTAATACCATTGGTTTACAATTTTTTAACGACTTTTTTCGCACTGTGTGGTCCTTTTACATCTTGTAGCTTTGGTAAACCTTGATAAATTCAAAATACGACAACAACAAAATACATACATTTTAAATTTACTATATTTTTACAACATCTACCAGAGTGACCAGATCTGAAAAATGCTTACAGCTAAATCTGGCAATGCTTGCTTTTAATTAATTTTAGTTTAAAATTGATTACCAGTATGAAATTTTATTCGAAACTAAATACATTTAAATAAATTCACACACATTCTTCACACGCATTCTTACGCTCTTTCATTTAGTCAATGAGAGTACACAATTCAGTCGCCAATAGTCTTGGGCTTAATCGTTCGTTTAAGTGACCGGTCATTATCGATCAATTCGAATCAGTGAACGAGCTCGTTCTTTTCGTTCAATCGTTCGTTTCAGGTCACTTTGTCTATTGGGTCAGTTTGTCTTTTGAATCATTTGTCGCTTTCGTTCAGTCGTTCACTTGTCTTGTCCTCTTTACTAAACAATCGATTGAATGTGTTAAAAGAAACAACATGTGAGATTACACTCGAAACATTATGTAAGTAAATTCAAAAGAATAGGCATTAAGTTTAGAAAACTGAAAATGTAATTAGAAAACGGATAATTTTAAATAAAGGAATTGTAAGGTAATTTTTTACTGTTAATTTTATAACGGAGATATTAATTAAAAATCAATTAACTTTTCTCTTTATTTACAATTAAAAAAAAGTACACACTTGGTACAAAAAATATATTTAAAGGCTTTTCAGTTAATTTGAACTTAATTTAAATTACGTACTAAGACAGCTAAAGCAGTGTTTTTATATGTCATTATGACCTACCAAATGAGCCAAATATTTTTTCCTTTCTATTTTTTTTTTTTTTATTTATGTACATATGTACACATGTACTTCAGTTTTATTTTATGCATAAAAAATAACTGAACATATTAACAGAAATAAAAATCATTAAGGGTTTTCATGATATCACTAAAAGTCTCGCAAACTGTGCATTTTTACGCGCTCTCAAATGAACTGCCAAAAATTGTATGAGAATTCGTTTACACAAACTTCGTAAATTTGCTCAACAATTTTGACTCGTAAACTGGCGCTGTTCAGTTGTGCATTTATACCAGGGGTTTCCATTTCTTTGCACAATTGTGCGCACCACTACTAACACATATTTTTATACTCTTCAATTCAGTCGTCGATGTGACTTCGACAAGTGTGCATGTCTAGCGGATGCTATATTATTTTGTTTCAGCTTACACTCAAAAAATATTGTGCGGTCAAAAATGCTTTTGGTAACATCCAATGCCTTGCGTGCAATTTTTATTTAAATTTTAAGACTTAAATGTAGAATAATGTAACATTTCATAAGTTTACATGCAAAGCAAAGAACTTTGTAAAATGGTAATTATTTGAGATTTCAAAGCAATTTTTAATATTTCAGATAAAAAATTTCAAAATGTGGAAGAAGCTGAAGTCACATTTATTATAGGTTTTATTTTACATACGTTTATGGATGCGGTTCTTATAATTTTACAACACTTTTTTATTTTTTCTTATGCAATACTAAAAATTATTATTATAAATTATTATCTGATCACTAATTCCACTAACACCGTGGTAATAGTTATAAAACAGATTACCCAGTTTTTTTGTTTAAAAATATTAATGTGTTCTTATAAAAAGAATTAAAAACTCTGCTAATTTTTTTATTGAGTGTGATTATACATTATGCTGTTAAAAAAATTATATATTTATTTGATGATACGTCATTTTTAATTTTGTAAATAACTTAAAATTATATAAAAATACATATGTAACGTGAATCCAAATCAACAAAACTTTCAAATTTTCAAATAATATCTACATTGTTTTGCATTTAAGCTAACGATATGTGTTTTGTTTGTGAAAAAAAAATTCTTTGATGCCTGTAAAAGAGTCCATTTTTCTTTCGTAAAAAAGACGTACCTAAATGCAGAAACTATTAAGAAAAAAAAATAGCCACAAGAATTTGTTGGTATTTTGTGCTTGTAAAAATATTTTTGTTTCTGTACCAATCGCGTTGGTAGGTTTTTTTCTTTGAAAACACTTTTCTTAAGTGAAAATATTTAAAAAACAAGTTAAAAAAGCCTTGTTTTCCTACAATTTATGTGTAAACCTATACACATAAAAGCAAATGTGACAGCAGGTAAAATTTTTGGGTAAGAAGATGTGTTTTATTGATGTATTAATGAAACTTTATTGTTTGGCACTATTTTTATTGCTTACTTTTTTATGCTACAATTATATGACCGAGTCCAAAGAGTTAACCTTACTAATTTATGGTATTTATTTAACGTAACTTTGACCTGTTACAATGACTATACATTTTTGCAGGCAAACTCAGGTGCGCATTTGGTATTTTGTAAAAAGTTATGATAATAGTATAGCTAGAATTAAAATGTATGCACAGATGTTTGAAGTATGAGTAACCCAACGACGTGAATACCCTTTCTATTTTACTTACCACTATGAACCCCCTAACTTTTTAATAAAATAACTTTTTCACGTTATAATTCTCATGTAATTTATTTTATTTTTGAAAAAATAGACCAGGGAAATCCATTTCTATGCACAATTGTGTATACCACTACTAAAGGTACGTTCAGACTGGTGAAATATTTGAAAGCAAACATCAAATATTTCATTAACGTAGTCTGAACACAAAATATTTTTGAGTATCAAATAAAATAACAGCTGATTTTGAGCAAATAAAAGTATTTGCCGGCAAGCAAATATTTGTCCAATGTGAACATAGTGTGAACACAAAAAATCAAATATTTTAGTTATTTTTGAGCAAACATTTATTTGATATTACAAAAAAATTGTAAGAGCAAACAACGACAAATAATTTTAGCCATGTTCCGGATAGAAGCAATTTTTCCTGTAAGTTTTCGGATTCTTTACAATTTTAAAGATTTTTTATAATTATTAGACTTTGGATCGTGCCGCTATTAGCAAATTTTTGCGAATTACCGCTAATTTAGCAATTTTTATAGAATTTTTGCCATTCCTTATAATTTTAGGCACTTTTACTATATTTTATGGCTTGTTTGAAATATTAAAATGGTTCGCGATTTTCGCTATTTCTGCAACATTTTTTTGTTGTTTTTCCCTTACATTTTGTTTTTTAACCGATTTAGCAATTTCAAATATATTTTAGGGTTTGTTTCCAAGTTTGCAATTTTTCGCGAATTTTAGCCATGCTCGCGAAGAAGCGATTTTTCACTGTAAATCTTTAGAGCTTTAACGATTTTTAATAAGTATTAGGCTTTGCTATCATACCGCTATTATCAAATTTTTGCGAATTTCCGCTAATTTAGCAATTTTTGCCATTCCTTTTAGTTTTAGGCACTTTTAATAAATTTTATGGCTTGTTTGAAATATCTAAATTTTTCGCGAATTTTCGCTATTTTTGCAAAAAATTTTTTTCCCAACATTTTGTTTTTTAACTGATTCAGAGACTTCAAATATATTTAAGGGTTTATATCCAAGTTTGCAATTTTTCGCAAATTTTAGCCATGTTCCCGTTACCCATTGTCTTCCAGTTTTTTTATCTTTAACATTCTCCTGTTCTAACACTATAAAAGATGCTGCTCCACAGAATAAAAAAAATAAATTAGCTTTTGCGCTCATTTCTACTATTTGTGAAATATATTATTATTTTTGAACACTTTCATTAAATAATTATTTGATGCAAATATTTATTTTAGTCTGAACGCATGGCAAACATGAATTGATTTATTTTATTTAACACTTTTTGCCAACTGTTTCATCAAACAAAAATTGTCAAATGTTTGAGCTTAGTTTGAACATTAAACAAAATATATTTTTGTTTTACACAGTTTGAAGCAAATATCAGAACAAATATTTTCGTCAAATACATATTTTTGTTTCAGGTTAACAGAAAAAACTTTATGATGGCACTTAAAAAATATTGTGCGGTCAAAAACGCTTTTGGTAACATCCAATGCCTTATATGTTATGCAACATTTAAGGAAGGGACGGAATATGTTATTAAACGTGTGATTTGCGTGCAATATTTATTTTTTATGAATTTTTAAAACATAAAAATCTTTAATTTTTTTACAATTGTTTGATAAGATATTTAAAACTGATTTAGAGTCAAAAGCTTCCGAATGAAAAAAAAAGTGCAGTTTTAAAATCAGCGACATTGAATTGGTAAAGAATTGCTAAAAATTTTTTATCAACACAAAAAATTTTTAATTTTGTACCTTTGTGTTATACAACTTATAAAATATATTACTAACATTTCATTTCGGCTGTAAATGAATGCATTCTCTCAATTTCTTTACTCTCTGGTACTCACTAATACACAACCAAAAATTTTTTGGAAATCCCTGATTTATACCATTGGTGTTCAAAAATGTTTTGCATATGTATTCTGAGAGAATTGTTTAAGTACAGTGACACGCAAAACTAAACGCACAATTTTTATTAATATTAAATCACAAAAATTTTTTTTGGTTATATAAAATTTATAATAATGCAGTTCACACTGAATTAAGTGTATGTGATAAACTTCCGTTGATTAGGGGTTTCTGTAGAGTTGGTGATTAGGGATTAATTAAGAAAATTATGATTCTTTTCATAGCGATATGACTAGGCATACCGATGAGGAAAAAAAACCATTTTATTAGAAATAAAAATTTGTTTTTTTTAAATTTAAGGAATGGCTTTCAGTTGAAGAAAATATTAAAAATAAATCAGATTTTATTTAAAAAAATTTTTCCAAAAAAATCTTTTTATTTCTAATAAAAAGGTTTTTTTCCTCATCGGTATATCCAGTCATATCGCTATGAAAAGAATCATAATGCCTCTTAATAACTTTTTCCCAATGTCCTTTAAATGTTTGATAACATAAAAGACATTGGGCATTACCAAAGGCATTTTTTATCATAAAATAGTTTTGCAATTCCATATTATTAAGCAACAAACTAACGTAGCTTCCGCACATGCGCATTCGTCGCTGTCTGACGAGCAACTAAATTAATTTTATTATTATTTATTTTACACACTGTATTTGAACAAATATCAATGTAGCTATCGTACATGTGCACTTGTTGCTCTCACACGTACGACAAAAATAATGAGCGTAAAAAACAAAGGGGTGGGGCTTCTAAACAATTGTTTGCCTGAATGAGCATCACTGATTTATACAAATAAATTTGTTTAATATTTACCGCCGTTTTCAATGAAAAATTCAAGTGTTAATAATATCACAAACAATAAAATCTTGCGGTAATTTAAGCAAATTAGTCGTTATACTTTATTTATGCTTGTTTAAAAAACAAATTTCACTTTTTTTCACAAATTTTAGCTTTTAATTTTATATAGTCAATTCACAAGGTATCCTAACATGTCATATTGTCAAAATGTCCTAATATTTCACAATGGTTTAAAAATATTGTTTTTGGTTTGTTAACAAAAAGTGTCTTAAATAAATAGAACGTTGCTTGCTGTGTTTATTGTGCTGTCGTAATTAATCAGAAAAGTCCAGCGCTGAGCGGCTGAGCCGTACAACAATATTTTTAAACCATTGTGAAATATTAGGACATTTTGACAATATGACATGTTAGAATACCTTGTGAATTGACTAATAGTTGTTTTCTTTTAATTGATTTTTGTATTGATTTTGTATTTAAAATGACACAAAAATTAAAAAGGGTCTTCATGAAACGAGTCTTGCAAGTTTGCCTATTTGCACATATGGCAATTTTAAGCGATATCATGAAAACCCTTATTAATTTTTGTAGTTTGTTTTTGGAACAATATGCAGAAACAGTTTAATTAATAAAATAAAAAAAATTTCATTAATTACGGAAAACAATTTTAATAAATCTCATTAAGTTACTGTAAACCTTTTTTGAGTGTAACCAAGAATAGAAAACAATAAGCACAAACCAAATACGCATTTTTTTCGTTCATTTGATTAAAAAGAAACAACAACACAATAAGTGTGTATGCTATCAGGGTTGTCAGATTGATTTTGATCTTTTTCGCCAAATTCAATGTCAAAAATCGCCAAAATCGCCAAAGCATTTATTTTTTTCGATTTCGACAATAATATATGTATTTTTAGAATAATTAAAAATATTTTTTCATAAATCGCAAAAAAAATTTGTTCCGTATCCCTAAAATCCGCCAAAAATTCAAAAAAAGTCGCCATAAATTTTGTTTAATTTTTATTTAACAAAAAAGGTGCAATGTTTAAAATATTTTATAGTAGTCTACTTAAAGCAACAAAAAAAGGATTTTGCGGTAAGTATTAAACAAATATTGGATGTACAATATATTTGTATGTAGTTGCAGTTCTATTATATAACTAAAACGTTATATAGTTCACCAAGAAGACAAACTTGTTGTCTTCTTTTTTGAAATACATTGTGAAGGTAGAAAAGAAATGCAACATGGGCTATTTATATTCATATAACTTTTGGCTCGTAAAAACGTGTCGAAAACTTCATATCGCATTCTACTTCAAAGCAGATATTTAGTGAATTTCAATATTTCAAAACAGGTACCTGCCGTATCCTTGTAGCTATAAATTGTTGGCCTAAACTGATCTTAATTAGATTGAATATCATCATTACAATTTTCTTTTAACAAACTTTATTTTTTCTTTTGTATTTCATTAAGGGTAAGTGAGGATTCATAAAAAATCTTTCAAATATATTTAAAAACAACAAATTTTATGTGATAATTTGTCACATTTTATAATGGAAAAATTTTCATAAACTTTCATTATATTCATTTGTAAAGAATTCTACTTATTACTTCTTTCAAGAGCACATTTAAATGTGAAAAAAAAAAATTCTCGAAGATTTTCATTTCAACATTATTTAGTTTTAAATACTGGTCATACATATGAATGCATCAAATTTCATACATTGAAATACTAGAATAAAAAAAATATTATTTCTTCGTTTTGAATTTAACAAATTTCAAAACAAATAGATGGCTCATCAAAAATAGCCAACAAAATCGCCAACTATTTTATAAATCGCCAAAAAATCGCCATGTCGCCAAATCGAAAATTAGGTCGCCAAAAGAGTTTGAAAATCGCCACGTTTGGCGAGAAATCGCCACATCTGACAGCCCTGTATGCTATACGTTTTTCTTTTAACACATTGCCAGTGGCGACTTGCCACACTGTTTTAAAAAATTCATAGTACAATCTGGGCTGCCATACGTAGTAATTTCTCGCCAAACGTGGCGATTTTAAAACTTGTTTATTTATTATATGCTTAGGTAATTCCATTTTAATAGAAAGAACAAAAAATTGTTGCGAGGGCTTATACAAAGTAAGAGCCCAATTCTTTAAAAATTAATTTGAACAAAAATAATGAGAGAAAAAAATTTCAAATTTACGTGGTATTTTAAGAACAAAATACTTTTAAAAACAAAAAAAATAATAAAAATAATAGCAATTGTACAATTTAAATATCAAAATAATATTACAAAAATGAACAAATAGCAATAGTGATTATTATTATTCATGCGTTATATGTATTATATTCTCAAAATATGTGATAATATAAATTTTATTTTTTGTTTTTATTTTATAAAAACTAAAAAACCTTTTTAAAAAACACGCTTTTATTAAAATGCGCTAAAAAGAAAAGAGAAATAAACTTTAACTATCAACTTATAACATCATTAATAAATTTATATGATACTAGCTTAACCCGGTGCGCTTCGCTACACTGGCAAAAAAAAATAAGAAAAAAATCTTCTATGAGGGGTACTGCTCCTACTCTGTCTACCCCGCACATTTTTATATTGAAATTTATAGTTTACTATAATAGTAGCTTTAACCACGTTTGAAGACTCTCCCTTTAATAGTTCTTCAGTTGAGCGATATTTAATGTATGCATCCTATGGGAGGTATTTCCCCCCCCTGCGCCTACCCGCTTTATTTTTATTTTCAAAAGTGTAGTATACCATAAGAGTGACTTTTAGAAAGTTTGAACATTCTCACTATTACAGTTCTTAAGATATGCGATGTTAAACATTGGCGTCCTATGGGGTATTCCTATACCCCCGCTGCTATTTTATTTCAATTCCGGGGCTCAGAAGATTCTACTACAAAAAGTTCAGCAAAATGCGTGCAGCGGCTCTAAAGATATGCGATAATTAATATTGGAATCCTATGGGGGGTACCAAATCCCCTGCCCCTATCGAAAAAATAAGTAGCCTATTTTATTTTTAGGGCTCACGTGATGTTACTGTAAAAATTTCAGGAAAATCATTTAAAAAAATTTTTCCAAAAAAATCTTTTTATTTCTAATAAAAAGGTTTTTTTCCTCATCGGTATATCCAGTCATATCGCTATGAAAAGAATCATAATGCCTCTTAATAACTTTTTTCCAATGTCCTTTAAATGTTTGATAACATAAAAGACATTGGGCATTACCAAAGGCATTTTTTATCATAAAATAGTTTTGCAATTCCATATTATTAAGCAACAAACTAACGTAGCTTCCGCACATGCGCATTCGTCGCTGTCTGACGAGCAACTAAATTAATTTTATTATTATTTATTTTACACACTGTATTTGAACAAATATCAATGTAGCTATCGTACATGTGCACTTGTTGCTCTCACACGTACGACAAAAATAATGAGCGTAAAAAACAAAGGGGTGGGGCTTCTAAACAATTGTTTGCCTGAATGAGCATCACTGATTTATACAAATAAATTTGTTTAATATTTACCGCCGTTTTCAATGAAAAATTCAAGTGTTAATAATATCACAAACAATAAAATCTTGCGATAATTTAAGCAAATTAGTCGTTATACTTTATTTATGCTTGTTTAAAAAACAAATTTCACTTTTTTTCACAAATTTTAGCTTTTAATTTTATATAGTCAATTCACAAGGTATCCTAACATGTCATATTGTCAAAATGTCCTAATATTTCACAATGGTTTAAAAATATTGTTTTTGGTTTGTTAACAAAAAGTGTCTTAAATAAATAGAACGTTGCTTGCTGTGTTTATTGTGCTGTCGTAATTAATCAGAAAAGTCCAGCGCTGAGCGGCTGAGCCGTACAACAACATTTTTAAACCATTGTGAAATATTAGGACATTTTGACAATATGACATGTTAGGATACCTTGTGAATTGACTAATAGTTGTTTTCTTTTAATTGATTTTTGTATTGATTTTTGTATTTAAAATGACACAAAAATTAAAAAGGGTCTTCATGAAACGAGTCTTGCAAGTTTGCCTATTTGCACATATGGCAATTTTAAGCGATATCATGAAAACCCTTATTAATTTTTGTAGTTTGTTTTTGGAACAATATGCAGAAACAGTTTAATTAATAAAATAAAAAAAATTTCATTAATTACGGAAAACAATTTTAATAAATCTCATTAAGTTACTGTAAACCTTTTTTGAGTGTAACCAAGAATAGAAAACAATAAGCACAAACCAAATACGCATTTTTTTCGTTCATTTGATTAAAAAGAAACAACAACACAATAAGTGTGTATGCTATCAGGGTTGTCAGATTGATTTTGATCTTTTTCGCCAAATTCAATGTCAAAAATCGCCAAAATCGCCAAAGCATTTTTTTTTTTCGATTTCGACAATAATATATGTATTTTTAGAATAATTAAAAATATTTTTTCATAAATCCCAAAAAAAATTTGTTCCGTATCCCTAAAATCCGCCAAAAATTCAAAAAAAGTCGCCATAAATTTTGTTTAATTTTTATTTAACAAAAAAGGTGCAATGTTTAAAATATTTTATAGTAGTCTACTTAAAGCAACAAAAAAAAGGATTTTGCGGTAAGTATTAAACAAATATTGGATGTACAATATATTTGTATGTAGTTGCAGTTCTATTATATAACTAAAACGTTATATAGTTCACCAAGAAGACAAACTTGTTGTCTTCTTTTTTGAAATACATTGTGAAGGTAGAAAAGAAATGCAACATGGGCTATTTATATTCATATAACTTTTGGCTCGTAAAAACATGTCGAAAACTTCATATCGCATTCTACTTCAAAGCAGATATTTAGTGAATTTCAATATTTCAAAACAGGTACCTGCCGTATCCTTGTAGCTATAAATTGTTGGCCTAAACTGATCTTAATTAGATTGAATATCATCATTACAATTTTCTTTTAACAAACTGTATTTTTTCTTTTGTATTTCATTAAGGGTAAGTGAGGATTCATAAAAAATCTTTCAAATATATTTAAAAACAACAAATTTTATGTGATAATTTGTCACATTTTATAATGGAAAAATTTTCATTTTTTTTTTTTTTTTTTTTTTTTTTTTTTCGTTATTTATTTATTGAATCTTCATATATTTAATATGAACTAACAATAATTTATCAAATCTTAACCTAATACTTTATTTATGTCCTGCCAGTGCCAGACAAAAATTTTCTTCATCACGGGTTCTGTTCACTTATATAGGTGTTTATCTCTCATCTAGTTGGGAAAGTGCTGCAGTGTCTCTTCTCCTTAAGCGAGTGTGGCCGCCATGATTTAAAATATTTCGAGCTAAAGGATTTGGGTGTTGTTCAAGTCTTTTTAAATATTTTACTGCATATTTTGTAATCATAGTTTTTACTAATGGCACGTTGAGATCCTTATGAATGTTTGAGTTTTTAACATACCAGGGGGCGGCTGTGATTATACGAAGAAGTTTATTTTGGCGCCTTTGAATTTTTTCGATATTAGAGGCCGAGGCAGTGCCCCATAGTTGAATACCGTAGCACCAGATAGGCTTTAAGATAGAGTTGTAAAGTAGAAGCTTGCAATCGAGTCTAAGAACAGAATTTCTTCCAATAAGCCAATGAATTTGGATGGCTTTTAGTTTCATTTGAGTTGATTTTGCCACTATATGGCATTTCCACGTTAATCGCCGATCCAGATGTATACCGAGATATTTTACATGCGAATGTTGAGGAATAATTTGATTATTGATTGTAATAGGGGGGCAAGATTCCCGGCGCAGGGTGAATGTTATATGTACGCATTTTTGCTCATTGACCATTATCCTCCATTGTCTTAGCCATATTTCTAGTTGAAATATATGATGCTGTAGGTAACGAGATGCTTCATAACGGTTTTCGTGGACGCTTAGAAAAGCTGTGTCGTCTGAAAATGTTGAAGTTTGGGTGTAGTTGTTTGTTGGCATGTCCGAAGTATAAATTAAGTATAATAGAGGGCCCAGGATGCTGCCCTGTGGGACTCCAGCGCCAATCGGCTGAGGTGAACTTAAGGAATTTCCTTCTTTAATAATAAATTGACGACCGACTAAGTAGCTTTCTAACAGTTTGTGTGTGTTTGCTGGTAAATTTTGCTTCAATTTGTGTAATAAGCCTTCATGCCAGACTTTGTCAAAAGCTTGCGAAACATCGATGAAGAGTGCTGAGCAATATTTTTTTTCTTCAAATGTTTTTCTTATGACATTTACTATTCGATGAGTTTGTTCAATTGTGCTGTGTTTTCTTCTAAATCCGAATTGATGGTTTGGAATACATCTATTTTCACTTAAAATCGGTGTTAACTTTGAAACTAATAATTTCTCAAATAGCTTTGACATATTTGATAATAAGCTAATAGGCCTATAAGACTCAACTTTCGTATGATCTTTACCTGGCTTTGGTATCATGGTAACTAAGGAAACCTTCCATTTTTGAGGAAAGTATTCAAGGCGTAAAATAGCATTAAAAATAAAAAGAATAATTTTCTTTGCTACGCGAGGTAGCTCTAATAGCATTTTATTGCTGATCTTATCAATGCCAGGTGCCTTCTTAGTGTTTAAGTCACATATAACCTTTTCGATTTCTCTCATCTCAAATCTTAGGGGAATAGCTGCTCTAGCAGCAACAGGTGGTAAATCGACCGCAATATTGTGAGATATATTAGGTGTAAATACGTTTTTCAAGTGACTTACAAACAGATTTCTTTTTTCAACATCATTTCTTGCCCAACTTCCATTCAAGTTTCTTAATGGTGGTTTAGAGACAACTGGCCTTTTGAGGTTTCTAGCTGCACGCCATAATGAGTAGTCCGATTGTGGAGTTGCATCAAGTTCCTTAAGATATTTTTCCAGAGAAGCCGTTTTCTGAGTCTGCAATAACTTTCTTAATCTTTTTGTACACTCTTTTAGCAAGTTCTTAAGTTGAGGAGATCTGTGCAATTGCCACTCTCTTCGTGCCCTCCTTTTTTCAGACAAGAGACGCTCGACATCTGTGGAATATATTTTAATAGTTTTTGTTTTTTTGGGGGCAATATTGGAATGTTGAACAGCTAGTTTCAGAAAACTGTCAAAATTATCAATAGAGCGATCTACATACTCCGGTGTACTGAGCGGAATATTTTCTGTGCAATGGGCACTGAGATATTTTTTATATTTTAACCAATTTATTTGTGTGGCTGACGTCGCTAGGTAACCAGTCGGAGATACAATTCTATTGGGGTTCATTATAGTAACAATTGTAGGTGTGTGGTCGGAAGATAATTCTAGGGAAGCTTCAACGTGAATCGTTTCTGTGGGGATGTTTTTAACCACGCCAAAATCGATGACATCTGGAATTTTTTGCGGGTCAGCAGGCCAATATGTTGGTTGGCCGCTCGCGACAACATTTAAATTCATTTTAGAGATTGTATTAAACAAAACACGACCCTTTGGTGTTATTAGTCGTGACCCCCAGAAGGTATGTTTAGCGTTATAATCGCCAGCGGCCAGGAAACAGGGTCCTAGTGATTTATAATATTCACAATATTGGCTTTCTGATATTGAAAATCTAGGTGGAGAGTATAAAGATGAGATTACAATGCTACGATTCAGCTCTTCAACACAAATGTTCGTTGCTTGGAGATAATCCTCACGATGATCACACATTAGGTAGTGTTTGACTCGATTTTTTATCAAAATGGCAGAACCACCACAAGCTCTATCTCGAGGGTCCTTGGTATCATATAGTATATAACCATTGATGTTAAACGTATTTCTTGAGGTCAAATGAGTTTCAGAAACCATCATGACATCAATTTGTTTATTTTTAAGAAAGTATTCTAATTCATTTTATGTTGGCGGATGCCGTTCGCGTTCCAAAAACAGATTTTTAAACAGTTCATGGCTTGTTAAGTACAGATTGCAATAACATCGATTGCATTCTAAGAATTTCCTGCATCATATTACCCATTGTGTTCGTAAAATTTGTTACTGTTTGCACTAATGTTTCCATGGTTTTTTCTAGACGACTTAAATTTGAAACTGGAGTTTCATCATTACTTGGCGCAGCACCTTGCGTTGGCGCATGGTTTGATTTTACGACGTTAGCATAAGAGGTTCTGTTATTACTAGGCTGCGGGGCCTGAATGTCACCAGTGCTTACTTGATTTGTTACCTGCATTTGAGGGGGATTAGTTTTCGGTCCAACTGACTGCTTGACGATGGTATATACAGGGCATCCTCTATAATTGGCAGTGTGATTACCGCCACAGTTGCTACATTTTTTTACGTTGGGGTCGGTTTTAGACTTATCGCAAAGATCTGTACCATGTAATTCACCACATACTACGCAAACAGGGGGTAAATAGCAATATGCCTTAGTATGACCATATTCTTGACAGTTTAAACACTGAACGGGACCATTTCTTTTGTGTGGCTCTTCTATAGTTACTCTTCTAAAGAGAATATATTTCAAATTGTAAATAGGGTGCGTTTCATTTTTTTTAAGCTTTACGTCGCACAGTGGCGCCATTTGAGTTTTTTCGTTGCAAAAATCATATCTTTTGAACAGAATAAGATAATTGAACAGTTTAAACAGCATATGATAGATAACTGTTCAGCCTATGAAATGAGCGTTTGGAAAGGGTGCTACGCTTTGTAGGGGCCTACTTATGGGTTATCAAAGTTAAAATTAGTAGAAAAATCAATTTTATGGTAACTAAAAAAAATTATTTTTACATTTTTAGATTGTTTTTATTTTTTTTCTTAAAGGTTTTATGTTTTAAATTATTACCCAATAAATTAAAAAAAAATTATTTTTTTTTTTAAATTTATTTTTTCAATTTTCTGTAAAATATTCATCACAATTCGTAAGAGAAGGTATATCTAAAAGACTAACCATTTCTAAACTATAATTATTTTGTAACTCTATTCGTGACTTCACATGCCGCAGGGAATAAATAAGTGGATCGGAAGATGCTGCCAACATGTTGAAGAGGTCCTCATTTTGCCTTACCCTTGATGCTTTGAATGTGTTCTGCAATCTATATTTTTTTTATAAAATTTGTTAAGAGACTCCTGTGCTTCTTCAGAAAGCTCTCCAATTGGCAAAGACTGGTACTCAATTATATCTTTGCCAATGCGTCAACTTCTTCTGTGGATACATTTCTGCTAAAAGAGATGCAGTTTTCGACGCATATTCTCCATATTTTGTAGAATTGACATTTTCTTTGCAGTTTAAAACACCCAAGATCGTTCCCAATCTTTTCACGATTTGATTGCCAATTCCAATGATTCTAGTTATTGCCTCATCATTTTCAAAAAACTCCTAGAAGTGTTTCCATCGTTTGAGTTACCGTATCCGTGCTTGGGACAGTCTACTTTTAGTCCAACTTGTTTAAAAAAAGCATCCTGTATTTGCTTCTTTCTGATCTTTTCCTTATCCTTTATTGATGTATTTTCATCGAAGTTTTCCTCCTCTTGTGGTAGGGTATATGCCAGTTTTAGCAAGAATTCCATACACCTTATCCTTGCGTGGAATGGTGACATTCCATATTCGTAATTCTCCTCATTTGTAGAATCGTTTAAATTACCAAAGTTCTTCTGACAAATAATAATAAAAAATCGATAAAAAATATATAAAAATGAAACGAAAAAAGGGGTTTAAATAGGGTTTTGCTAAATTTTTACCTCCAATATAATTCTGTCTATATATATGTATATGATAACTAATTAAAATATGTTATAATAAAGCAGAAAAAGATACTAATCTTAAACTCTTTACAACTAATTATATAAAATTGAGATGTAACATATTATATATGAAATAAATTGAATTTAATTGAAAAAAGTTCTTCTGACTCTTTTTGCAAATCGGGCATGACATTGTTGAGGTTGTTCCTGTCAGTTCGTTTACGACTTTTCCGTCAACCATGGTCAGGTGGAACTCGTAATTGCATTCAATATATTTTCCTTCTCCAATTTGCAGCTTTGTAGGCTTAATCTTGCTTATTTGTTCTTCAATGTCCTTTACCGTAGTCGTTATGAGTTCTGCCGATTCCCTTGCAAACTGATACATTATTGGTCGGCAATAATGCACGATATTGTAGCGTCATCGGAAGATATGCTTTGCTTATAAACGCTTTGTCCGGATGATCCATCGCAGCCCCATTTGCTGATTAATGTCAACTTCTCAGGAAGAATTTTCACTTCCGTGAAAAACTTTGGTGTGGTTGACTTTCTAAGCAGTTCAAATAATTTTAAATTGTTCAACGCCATGTTTTCAGTACTTAAATTGTTTAATGGTTTCAGTAATTGTTGCGCCAACTTTCAGGCGTAGACTAATCCAGGCATTATGCTTATTTTGCAATATATAGGCTTATGCTACCATGCCTAAAAATTTACCTGTTCCCTGCATACATATGGATTTAGGCTAAATAATGCAATTTTGATATTATGCACGTGTCCAAATAAGATTTGTGCCTACCTGTAGGGACCATAAGTCAATATTGTTCCTGACCATTTGTACGCCAAAGTATTGTTTATGTGAGGTACGTACCTGCTAATTTCAATGAGTAGTTTTTTCAAACTATTAGATCAAACTACTGTCAGTCAAAACATATAAAGATGGACGCCATACAATTTCTGCAACCATGTCTTTTTAAACTTTTTTACCTCTAGAAGCCAAACGGGCACGTACGGGCAGATAAAACCTTTTGCATTATGTAAAGAAATAATCAAAGAACAGGTTTTGCAAATATGGCAAATATAGAAAAATATAGTTTTTTTTTATTTTCCGTCAAAGTTGAAAAATAGTGAAAAAACGGATAGTTTTTAAATAGTGATTTACCAGGAGAAACACAAAGCAAACAGTTAATTTTTTTTTTATCATTATACATTTAATAAATACATCAATCAATACAAACAAAAAATAAGGCGATTCGTTACCTATTTTTCGTGATATTACACCTGAAATCGCAACAAATTGACTAAAAATTGTGTGTTTTTTTGAAAACCGAAAGTCGGTCAACTTTGAACGGTTATATCTTCTAAACTAAAAATGTGATATTATTAAGAGTGGCATATTTGAAATCGTTGAAAAGTTTCCTATAACATGGGTTTATTCAAAACTTCGTCGGCACTCATGAAAATTTTGATTTTTGCAACCTCGCTTGCTCTACGGGCGCCACTGTGCTTCGCCGGGTTCAAACTCCACTCGAAAAAGTGGTTGGGGGTTTTTTTCTCTATTTTTTATATTTACTACATGTTTTATTTTGAAGCCTTTTTCTTCGAGGAATGTTTTTACCTCTTCTGGGCCCACACATGAGTCAATTCCCTTAATCACTACCTGGAGACCTTTACTGCTTTTCAGTTGGTATGTATAAAAGTTTTTTTTAAGTACTTCAAATTTGTTTATAATTTTGCGAAAATCATTCTCATTATTGACTTGTATTTTTGTCTCGTTTATACTACCACGCTTGATAGCAGCTACGTAAAACGAATTTTCACCTATCACCGATATCAAACTCTTTATGAGCTCATTTGAGTTTTGCTCCCTAAGATATATCGGGGGAGGCTTGGACGATTTTATGACGTTTGGAGCTTCAGAGGATTCATCCTCCAGAATTGCAAATCGATTTTGAGAATTTATTTTATCAAAAGATGGTACTTTCGAGGCCGAAGCAACTGCTGCAGAGGTAGGGCTGCGACCCCGTTTAAGCACTGTTATGTACCTGTCCATACCAACTTGTACTTGAGGCTTTTGACCACTTTTTACTTGTGGAGCTGAGTTTTCCATCATGCCTGATTTGAGGGTAATATTTTCATCACTTATTAAAATCGTTTTTGCCGCTGAGGCATTCATTTGTAAAGAATTCTACTTATTACTTCTTTCAAGAGCACATTTAAATGTGAAAAAAAAAATTTCTCGAAGATTATCTTCATCAGCCATTTCAACATTATTTAGTTTTAAATACTGGTCATACATATGAATGCATCAAATTTCATACATTGAAATACTAGAATAAAAAAAATATTATTTCTTCGTTTTGAATTTAACAAATTTCAAAACAAATAGATGGCTCATCAAAAATAGCCAACAAAATCGCCAACTATTTTATAAATCGCCAAAAAATCGCCATGTCGCCAAATCGAAAATTAGGTCGCCAAAAGAGTTTGAAAATCGCCACGTTTGGCGAGAAATCGCCACATCTGACAGCCCTGTATGCTATACGTTTTTCTTTTAACACATTGCCAGTGGCGACTTGCCACACTGTTTTAAAAAATTCATAGTACAATCTGGGCTGCCATACGTAGTAATTTCTCGCCAAACGTGGCGATTTTAAAACTTGTTTATTTATTATATGCTTAGGTAATTCCATTTTAATAGAAAGAACAAAAAATTGTTGCGAGGGCTTATACAAAGTAAGAGCCCAATTCTTTAAAAATTAATTTGAACAAAAATAATGAGAGAAAAAAATTTCAAATTTACGTGGTATTTTAAGAACAAAATACTTTTAAAAACAAAAAAAATAATAAAAATAATAGCAATTGTACAATTTAAATATCAAAATAATATTACAAAAATGAACAAATAGCAATAGTGATTATTATTATTCATGCGTTATATGTATTATATTCTCAAAATATGTGATAATATAAATTTTATTTTTGGTTTTTATTTTATAAAAACTAAAAAACCTTTTTAAAAAACACGCTTTTATTAAAATGCGCTAAAAAGAAAAGAGAAATAAACTTTAACTATCAACTTATAACATCATTAATAAATTTATATGATACTAGCTTAACCCGGTGCGCTTCGCTACACTGGCAAAAAAAAATAAGAAAAAAAATCTTCTATGAGGGGTACTGCTCCTACTCTGTCTACCCCGCACATTTTTATATTGAAATTTATAGTTTACTATAATAGTAGCTTTAACCACGTTTGAAGACTCTCCCTTTAATAGTTCTTCAGTTGAGCGATATTTAATGTATGCATCCTATGGGAGGTATTTCCCCCCCCTGCGCCTACCCGCTTTATTTTTATTTTCAAAAGTGTAGTATACCATAAGAGTGACTTTTAGAAAGTTTGAACATTCTCACTATTACAGTTCTTAAGATATGCGATGTTAAACATTGGCGTCCTATGGGGTATTCCTATACCCCCGCTGCTATTTTATTTCAATTCCGGGGCTCAGAAGATCCTACTACAAAAAGTTCAGCAAAATGCGTGCAGCGGCTCTTAAGATATGCGATAATTAATATTGGCATCCTATGGGGGGTACCAATTCCCCTGCCCCTATCGAAAAAATAAGTAGCCTATTTTATTTTTAGGGCTCACGTGATGTTACTGTAAAAATTTCAGGAAAATCGGTTCGATAATTAATATTGGCATCCTATGGGGGGTACCAATTCCCCTGCCCCTATCGAAAAAATAAGTAGCCTATTTTATTTTTAGGGCTCACGTGATGTTACTGTAAAAATTTCAGGAAAATCGGTTCGATAATTAATATTGGCATCCTATGGGGGGTACCAATTCCCCTGCCCCTATCGAAAAAATAAGTAGCCTATTTTATTTTTAGGGCTCACGTGATGTTACTGTAAAAATTTCAGGAAAATCGGTTCAGTAGTTTCGGAGTCTATAAAGCGACAAACAAACATACAAACATACATAATTCATTTTTATATATATACTAGCTTAACCCGGTGCGCTTCGCTACACTGACCCCGCACATTTTTATATTGAAATTTATAGTTTACTATAATAGTAGCTTTAACCACGTTTGAAGACTCTCCCTTTAATAGTTCTTCAGTTGAGCGATATTTAATGTATGCATCCTATGGGAGGTATTTCCCCCCCTGCGCCTACCCGCTTTATTTTTATTTTCAAAAGTGTAGTATACCATAAGAGTGACTTTTAGAAAGTTTGAACATTCTCACTATTACAGTTCTTAAGATATGCGATGTTAAACATTGGCGTCCTATGGGGTATTCCTATACCCCCGATGCTATTTTATTTCAATTCCGGGGCTCAGAAGATCCTACTACAAAAAGTTCAGCAAAATGCGTGCAGCGGCTCTTAAGATATGCGATAATTAATATTGGCATCCTATGGGGGGTACCAATTCCCCTGCCCCTATCGAAAAAATAAGTAGCCTATTTTATTTTTAGGGCTCACGTGATGTTACTGTAAACATTTCAGGAAAATCGTGCGATAATTAATATTGGCATCCTATGGGGGGTACCAATTCCCCTGCCCCTATCGAAAAAATAAGTAGCCTATTTTATTTTTAGGGCTCACGTGATGTTACTGTAAAAATTTCAGGAAAATCGTGCGATAATTAATATTGGCATCCTATGGGGGTACCAATTCCCCTGCCCCTATCGAAAAAATAAGTAGCCTATTTTATTTTTAGGGCTCACGTGATGTTACTGTAAAAATTTCAGGAAAATCGTGCGATAATTAACATTGGCATCCTATGGGGGGTACCAATTCCCCTGCCCCTATCGAAAAAATAAGTAGCCTATTTTATTTTTAGGGCTCACGTGATGTTACTGTAAAAATTTCAGGAAAATCGGTTCAGTAGTTTCGGAGTCTATAAAGCGACAAACATACAAACATACAAACATACAAACATACAAACACACATAATTTCATTTTTATATATATAGATAGATAGATAGATAGATAGAAGATAAAAGCTTGTCGCTTGTCTTTACACAATTTATTTGATTTAAAAGCTAGTCGCGAGATTTAAGTACTAGTATTTACATGGTTTGAAAAGTTTAATAGTTTAAATCAATCACATCAAGTTATATAATTTACTTGTTTGTCTACACAAGTAAATCTCGTATATCATATAAATTATGTAATCCGTTATAAGTTGATAGTAGTTTTATACTATTCATTTATATTTTTCTTTGAAGCGCATTTCAATAAAAGCTTGTTTTTTAAAAAGGTTATTTACTTTTAGTTTATATTAAAACTAGCATTCGTATTCTCATGAGTCCTTTCATTTGATACCCATCTTGAAGGCAAGCATTAAAAACTTAGTCCGCCATATATGATTTAGAGTAACGTCACTTTCTTTTTCGACTTATTCTCAGCAAGCCCTCCCATTTGATACTCGTATTGTAGGAATGCATTAAAAATAAGTCTGCCATCTTGGGTGTCTTATAATGTTAGATTTAGAATAACGTAACACAGTTAACCATGCATCGTCATCTTAACTAAACGTGTTTAAAAATGACAGCTCAATCGGTTCGAGGTATCTGCTTTAAAATTGAGTTGCAAGATTTCACCGAACAAACATACATTGCTAATTTTTTTTATATTTTAAGAGACTTATTCATAAACGAATGTAATGTATACATTAAAAGTTTTTTTCCATACTAATTTCGTGCTGTAAAACTTTACTAAGCTTTTATAAATAAAGGGACTTATTTAAAAAATTAAAAGAAATAAATATTTATAAAATTTTCTGCTCAAATGAAAAAATTAGCATTTGGCGGGTTTTGTATTAAGAACAACTGGCAACGCTCATGTAAATTGTAGAAAAATTGTGAAAAGCAGCCAGGGTTGTCAGATTTATTTTGATGTTTTTTGCCAAATTCAATGTCAAAAATCGCCAAGACTTATTTTGCGTTTTTGACAACATAAAATTTATTTTAGAACATTCTCCAATGTTTTCTATAAATCCTAAAAAAATATATTTCTTCTGAATCGCTAAAATTCTCCAAAAATGGGACAAAGTCGCCTTGATATATGTATTTTTTTTTGAATAAAAGTAAAATTATTGGTGAACACACAAAAGATACAATAGTTTATAATAATCTAATTAAAGCAGCAAAACGTTTTTTTGTGTTTAGTATTAAACAAATATTGGATATATGTATATCTAAAACGCTATACACTTCACCGGCAAGGCAATTCTTACTCTTTTTTTAACAATGTATATTCAAAATATCGTGCGAAGATACAAAAAGTGCTATTTACATTCATATAATTTATAACTCGTAACAATGAAGGCGAGTTTTAGTAGAGTAAATTATTAAAAAGAACTATTTTAACACAAACATTAGCAGTTGGAATTAAATGCATATAAAGACAGTCAAAGCAAGTTCTTTAAAATGGTAAGTACCTGACGTATCCTTATAGCTATAAGCTTTATGCAAAACCTGATATATATTAGATGGAATACCATCATTGATATAATCTTTCTAAATAACAAACGGTAAATTTGTCCAACAGTCTCAAAACAAGTTTATAGAAAATCAATAGCCAACAAAAACGCCATATATTTTAAAAGCCGCCAAAAAGTCGCCATATCGCCAAATCGCAATTTGGTCGCCAAGTTACTTGACAACCCTGATTGTATTATGAAAATGTGTAAAGCAATGTGGCAATGAGTAAAAGAAATAAGTATATTATAATTGCATAACTTATACAACACAAAAGTATTGTTGTTTCTTTTCAACCAGTTGTCCGGCAAGCAAGTGACCGACTGATTCAAAGTCCCAATTTCCACAATGCAAGTCTTATTGATAAACTTATCACATTTTCTTCTTTGAATCAGCCTCGGCGTTTTCACAATGCTTATCTTATTGCTAAAATATTACTGTGTTATGTATGCAGTACACACGTATGTGTGCGTTTTTTACATTGCGAATGAGAAAACAAAACGTATATGGCGAGTACAGCAAGCTGAGTACTCGTTTCTTTTCCCCTCGTCACTCTCGCCTACAAAGTAGCAAGCTGATCAATAAGACTTGCATTGTGGAAATTGGGACAAAAGACCCAAGTGAACGATTGAACGAAATTGAACGATGAAACTGAACGGCCGGTCATCGTTCATCTGACTGATCCGTTCAATTGATCCAGTTCGTTCATGACCGACACAACTCTAGTCGCCAATTATCAAGCGACAAGTGCTCATGCTTACTAGAGTTGTGTCGGTCGTGAACGACCTCGTTCAATTGAACGGATCAGTCAGACGAACGATGAACGGCCGTTCAGTTTCATCGTTCGATTTCGTTCAATCGTTCACTTGGGTCTTTTGAATCAGTCGGTCACTTGCTTGCCGGACAACTGGTTGAAAAGAAACAACAATACTTTTGTGTTGTATAAGTTATGCAATTATAATATACTTATTTCTTTTACTCATTGCCACATTGCTTTACACATTTTCATAATACAATCAGGGCTGTCAAGTTTCTTGGCGACCTAATTTTCGATTTGGCGATATGGCGACTTTTTGGCGGCTTATAAAATATATGGCGATTTTGTTGGCTATTGATTTTCTATAAACTTGTTTTGAGACTGTTGGACAAATTTACCGTTTGTTATTTAGAAAGATTATATCAATGATGGTATTCCATCTAATATATATCAGGTTTTGCATAAAGCTTATAGCTATAAGGATACGTCAGGTACTTACCATTTTAAAGAACTTGCTTTGACGGTCTTTATATGCATTTAATTCCAACTGCTAATGCCTGTGTTGAAATAGTTCTTTTTAATAATTTACTCTACTAAAACTCGCCTTCATTGTTACGAGTTATAAATTATATGAATGTAAATAGCACTTTTTGTACCTTCGCACGATATTTTGAATATATGTACATTGTTAAAAAAAAAAACAGTAAGAATTGCCTTGCCGGTGAAGTGTATAGCGTGTTAGATATACATATATCCAATATTTATTTAATACTAAACACAAAAAAACGTTTTGCTGCTTTAATTAGATTATTATAAACTATTGTATCTTTTGTGTGTTCACCAATAATTTTACTTTTATTCAAAAAAATATACATATATCAAGGCGACTTTGTCCCATTTTTGGAAAATTTTAGCGATTCAGAAGAAATATATTTTTTTAGGATTTATAGAAAACATTGGAGAAAGTTCTAAAATAAATTTTATGTTGTCAAAAACGCAAAATAAGCCTTGGCGATTTTTGACATTGAATTTGGCAAAAAACATCAAAATAAATCTGAAAACCCTGGCTGCTTTTCACAATTTTTCTACCATTTACATGAGCGTTGCCAGTTGTTCTTAATACAAAACCCGCCAAATGCTAATTTTTTTCATTTGAGCAGAAAATTTTATAAATATTTATTTCTTTTAATTTTTTAAATAAGTCCCTTTATTTATAAAAGCTTAGTAAAGTTTTACAGCACGAAATTAGTATGGAAAAAAACTTTTAATGTATACATTACATTCGTTTATGAATAAGACTCTTAAAATATAAAAAAAATTAGCAATGTATGTTTGTTCGGTGAAATCTTGCAACTCAATTTTGAAGCAGATACCTCGAACCGATTGAGCTGTCATTTTTAAACACGTTTAGTTAAGATGACGATGCATGGTTAACTGTGTTACGTTATTCTAAGTCTAACATTATAAGACACCCAAGATGGCAGACTTATTTTTAATGCATTCCTACAATATGAGTATCAAATGGGAGGGCTTGCTGAGAATAAGTCGAAAAAGAAAGTGACGTTACTCTAAATCATATATGGCGGACTAAGTTTTTAATGCTTGCCTTCAAGATGGGTATCAAATGAAAGGACTCATGAGAATACGAATGCTAGTTTTAATATAAACTAAAAGTAAATAACCTTTTTAAAAAACAAGCTTTTATTGAAATGCGCTTCAAAGAAAAATATAAATGAAAAGTATAAAACTACTATCAACTTATAACGGATTACATAATTTATATGATATACGAGATTTACTTGTGTAGACAAACAAGTAAATTATACATATAACTTGATGTGATTGATTTAAACTATTAAACTTTTCAAACCATGTAAATACTAGTACTTAAATCTCGCGACTAGCTTTTAAATCAAATAAATTGTGTAAAGACAAGCGACAAGCTTTTATATCATATAAATTTATTAATGATGTTATAAGTTGATAGTTAAAGCTTATTGCTCTTTTCTTTTTAGCGCATTTAATAAAAGCGTGTTTTTTAAAAAGGTTTTTTAGTTTTTATAAAATAAAAACAAAAAATAAAATTTATATTATCACATATTTTGAGAATATAATACATATAACGCATGAATAATAATAATCACTATTGCTATTTGTTCATTTTTGTAATATTATTTTGATATTTAAATTGTGCAATTGCTATTATTTTTATTATTTTTTTGTTTTTAAAAGTATTTTGTTCTTAAAATACCACATAAATTTGAAATTTTTTTCTCTCATTATTTTTGTTTAAATTAATTTTTAAAGAATTGGGCTTTTACTTTGAATAAGCCCTCGCAACAATTTTTTGTTCTTTCTATTAAAATGGAATTACCTAAGCATATAATAAATAAACAAGTTTTGAAATCGCCACGTTTGGCGAGAAATTACTACGTATGGCAGCCCAGATTGTACTATGAATTTTTTAAAACAGTGTGGCAAGTCGCCACTGGCAATGTGTTAAAAGAAAAACGTATAGCATACACACTTATAGTGTTGTTGTTGTTTGTTGTTTCTTTTTAATCAAATGAACGAAAAAAATGCGTATTTGGTTTGTGCTTATTGTTTTCTATTCTTGGTTACACTCAAAAAAGTTTTACAGTAACTTAATGAGATTTATTAAAATTGTTTTCCGTAATTAATGAAATTTTTTTATTTTATTAATTAAACTGTTTCTGCATATTGTTCCGAAAACAAACTACAAAAATTAATAAGGGTTTTCATGATGAGGCAAACTTGCAAGACTCGTTTCATGAAGACCCTTGTTAATTTTGGTGTCATTTTAAATACAAAAATCAATACAAAAATCAATTAAAAGAAAACAACTATAAAATTAAAAGCTAAAATTTGTGAATAAAAAGTGAAATTTGTTTTTTAAACAAGCATAAATAAAGCATAACGACTAATTTGCTTAAATTACTGCAAGATTTTATTGTTTGTGATATTATTAACACTTAACACATTTTTCATTGAAAATGGCGGTAAATATTAAAAAAACAGCGCCAGTTTACGAGTCAAAATTGTTGAGCAAATTTACGAAGTTTGTGTAAACGAATTCTCATACAATTTTTGGCAGTTCATTTGAGAGCGCGTAAAAATGCACAGTTTGCGAGACTTTTAGTGATATCATGAAAACCCTTAATGATTTTTATTTCTGTTAATATGTTCAGTTATTTTTTATGCATAAAATAAAACTGAAGTACATGTGTACATATGTACATAAATAAAAAAAAAATAGAAAGGAAAAAATATTTGGCTCATTTGGTAGGTCATAATGACAGATAAAAACACTGCTTTAGCTGTCTTAGTACGTAATTTAAATTAAGTTCAAATTAACTGAAAAGCCTTTGAATATATTTTTTGTACCTAGTGTGTACTTTTTTTTAATTGTAAATAAAGAGAAAAGTTAATTAATTTTTAATTAATATCTCCGTTATAAAATTAACAGTAAAAAATTACCTTACAATTCCTTTATTTAAAATTATCCGTTTTCTAATTACATTTTCAGTTTTCTAAACTTAATGCCTATTCTTTTGAATTTACTTACATAATGTTTCGAGTGTAATCTCACATGTTGTTTCTTTTAACACATTCAATCGATTGTTTAGTAAAGAGGACAAGACAAGTGAACGACTGAACGAAAGCGACAAATGATTCAAAAGACAAACTGACCCAAAAGACAAAGTGACCTGAAACGAACGATTGAACGAAAAGAACGAGCTCGTTCACTGATTCGAATTGAACGATAATGACCGGTCACTTAAACGAACGATTAAGCCCAAGACTAATGCTTACATATTTCTTATATATTTCATTTATTTTTTATTAGAATACATGTCGCTCTATTCATTAAAATTAATATAAAGCTATACAACCACAGTTTACATTTTGGGCATCACTGATATAAATGCATGAATATACGTGTGTATGTATTAAATTTTACCTTTGAATAACTAACTTGCTTGCCTTTAAGGCTGCGATCGGCAACCTATACTATTAAATTTTGCTATTGTGTGCGTTGTATGAATTTTACATATGTTGTTAAATTCTCTGCAATGTGTGTGCACACGGACGTAATAAAAGAGAAAACGCGGCGTACTTATTTTGCCGATCACTGCTTTAAGGTTTCATTAGTGTTTCCTTTCTGTTGCCGTTCTGTTCCGTACCTTTCTGTAAGAAATATTTTGTAATTTTTTCTGTGAAAGAAATCAGCTGCTTTCAAAAACAATGAAATTGTAAAAAAAAACTTTTCACAAAAAATAAAAAATGATTATTATTTGCCAAAAATACGTCAATTTATAAAAAATCATTAATTAAAACATATTTATTTAGCTTTAAACAATTAATTATAATTTTTTCATATCACAACAAGCTAATAGGTACATACATACATATGTATAACCTTGGCCGTAACTTCACGACGAATTCTATTTTCAACAGATTTGTCCGCAACAGACTTTTTTATAGACTTTCTATTAAACAGAAAAAAAAAACAGTTGATTCGTTACAGAACGGAACGTATAAACTAGTTCTGCCTTTATTCAAAGTACACAACATTTATTTAAATATTAAACACTCTAACAGATAAGAAGAGAGTTAACCATATAGAAAAATAAGAATGAATGAATGGAATAAAAAAGTTGTTTACTGTAAATGAATTTGCGATGCATTCATAAATAACAAAACATTGCAATGACCTGTTATATAGTGCAAGTTTACAGAAAAAATACTATTATATAATAATTTTTAAATTATTGAATTTTTTTTATTTATTTGAGTACATTGCCATAATATGTGTGTAAGCTTGTAGCTTTTAATTTATAAAAGTTTACCCTGCAAACAATTTCGATCTAAAAAGAGTCTACATAGTTTCCCTATTAAGCAAAAATCTATCGCTTTTGCTATTCAATTCTTATTGATGTAGTTACATCGTTCGGGAAGAAGTGTCTCACTATGGTAATATTTACATTAAGAATCTACTTAGTGTCTATATTTTAGGACGAATTAGAGTGCTTTGGTCGATTATTATCAATTGAATCTAGTAGTATCGCTATTGGCTCGAAAAAGTATTCTTTTGAAGTTAAACTTTTTCTTATTATTTTTAAAAAGTGGGCCGTTTAACTATTTTTCTTTGTTTGTTTTTGTTAGGTTAGTCTGATTAAAATAAAAAAATAAAAGAGGTAAAAGTTTTACAAATGTTAAAAAACTATAGTACATTTCGAGCCATAACCGCAAAAAAAGCTTAACAGCCGTACCTAAACAAGAGCGGAAGGCGGAACGTTTTCTTCCGCGTAGCTTTTACGCTGATATGACATACCTAAACAAGAGCGTTAGCGTTGTGTCACAAACAGTAGTGTTAACTTTCGTGCTTACTAAAACCCTCATAATAGAAATAAGAAATGGAATTAAAACCGCTAGTTTAACCTAAAAATAGCTAATTTGCCAGTATTTATTACACAAGGCAACAAAATCGAAAAAATTTTAAAGGCTTGATAAACCACTATACAATTTGGTCCAAATTTAAAATTCTATGGAGAGGTTTTTTTTAAAAATTTTTTTTAGTAAAATTGTAAATTTTTTTAGACGTTTCTTCACATAATTAATGATAACTCAAAAAGTGTTAGTCCGATATTATTAAAATAAATTTAGAAAAATTTAAAAATTTACATAGCCATTAAACCGTTTATACATCGCGTTTCAATCGGCCCACTATTTTCGGAGTTATAAGAAAAAATTGAACCCAAAAATATATTTTTTACGTAAAAATGAGATATAGGTCATAAAAATTGATTGATAATTTTCGAATTTATTCACAATTAAGTGAATTCGTTCATTTTCACAAAATTTTAGTTTTTTTCTCGATATACTTAAAATTGAGTAATTAATGTTCTTCTTTCGATTAATTGAATTTTGAAAACATGCTATGTACAATTTTCACATCGAAAATGCATTACATAGTAACATTCATGAATTTGTTTGGCAAAACCCTACCTACAATACTGTTTCTATTCTTCGGAAAAACATTTGAATTGGATAAGTTTAAATGTATTAAACAGTAGAAAATTTATATTTTTTTATTTAAATTTATAATAAGAAATAAAATAAGAAAATAAATAAATAAATATTATAAACTACAAACTCTGGAATTTTCTTTTATACGATTTTCTACTATTGTTGAATAACGAAGTGTTACTCTGAATACTCCAGCAAAAATCAGCCATCATGTGTGCATCCCAGCGACCCTGGTATCGTTTCTCCATTGTCCGGATATCTTGATGGAATCGTTCGCCCTGTTCCTCACTCAAGTCTCCTAGATTTTCAGGAAAACGATCTAAGTGACTGTGCAGGTAATGTACTTTGATGCTCATGTTGCATCCAAGATTCTGGAAGTGAGTTAACATCTCTTCAACGTGCGTAACGTAATAATCACACTTGTTATTTCCTAAGAAATTTTGAATAACCCATACAAACGAATCCCATGCATTTTTCTCAATTTCTGACATTGAACTACCAAAATCAATATCTTTGACCAATTTGCGAATTTGTGGGCCATTAAATATGCCTGCTTTCAGCTTTTCAATACTCAAATTAGGAAACTTCCTTGAAATATACTGGAAACATTCACTTTCTTTGTTAAGTGCTTTAACATATTGTTTCATAAGACCCAGTTTAATGTGAAGAGGGGGTAATATGATCCGATCTCGGGGCACTAGAGCCACATTTATAACAGTTGGCATACCTGGAACCAGTGTTTCCCTAGAAGGCCATTGTTTTCTCTTCCAATGTTCTGCTTTAGCTCTGATGTCCCATAAACATAAAAAGCAAGGGTATTTGGTAAAGCCACTTTGTTGACCTAAGAGGAAATTTACCATCTTAAGATCAACACAAATTACCCAGTTATGTTCATTATACTTTATCTTCTTCATGACCAATGCAATTACAGAGTATTCTTCTTTTACTTTGGTTGAATGTGCGATCGGCAAGGAGTGAAATTTATTTCCATTATGCAAAAGGACACACTTCAAGCTGCGTTTTGATGAGTCGATAAATAAACGCCATTCGTTTGAATCGTATCTCTGGAAACCCATGGCAGTCATCAAACCAGAAATATCTGTGTAGTACACAAAATCATCCTCTTCAACAAAATAATGAAGTAAGCCTTCTTCTCGAGTACGGTAATACGAAACTTTAGTTTCTTTTGTTATCAGATTTGTTTCTTTCATCCGGGACGCAAGTAATTCCGAAGACCTTTTCGACAATCCAAGGTCTCTAATAACATCATTAAGCTGGTCTTGATTCCATGGTCTCGGTGAGAAATTTTTGTGTGGGATTAACTCGTCATTTTCAGATGTAGATAGCAGTGCTGAATTTGAACTTTCTGATTTGGAACACATACTTGAGGTTAAGTGTCCTGGTGAAGATGAAAGCACTTGACTAGAGCTTGGACCCTGATCTTCAGCATATTTCATTTCTGGTGAATGTAGAACTGCAAGTGTAAACCCATCAGCAGACCTCGTGGGGTAAGACCATCGCATATGTTTTCCGAAGCCGGTTTTTGTACCTAAACAAAAATAACAATCGGATTCGTGGCTCGCTGTTTCTCTCCATAGATTAGGCTTCGAAATTTCCAAGCGTCGTCTGTAAAATGAAAAAAATTTCAAAATTTAATTAAGAAATACTTTAAGTATGAAATATTCCAAAAAACCTATACTTACTTTACGTTAGAAAACCTCATAGATAAATTCAATCGACATGAAATACATATGGTTCTGGGTGTCCAATGCTGGTTCAAATTGTGCGGATATATATTATAACAATCTTCATATGACTTTTGCAATGAAGTTAGGAAGCAGTTACGTTTTTTCTCGGTGATATATTGGCCGCACACATAACAAAATGAATCCGGATTGTTTTTACATAAAAATGTTCTGGCTTTCTTGCTCATTTTTATTAATACTTGCAAATTGTTTTAACTTGTAAGCTGAATGACTCTTTATGTAGGGATAAAATGATGTTTCCGTTATCGCAAACAATTCTTGAATAAAGTAAAATGGCTCAAGGGGATCTTATAAATACTGATACTATAATTTGGGATAACCCTTCATGTGGGTATAGTTTGTGTGTGCTGCAAATTTGGTTCTTATTCCCAAGAATCATAAAAAACATTAAGGAATGTTATGCAAAAAAAATCATCCGTTACAGGTAGCCAACGGAAAAAAGAGCATTTCAGCGTGCACGGACATTTGTGAGCGTTTATTAGTTTGCAACCGCAATCGTAAAAATTAAACAAGAATCATAAAAAACATTAAGGAATTTAATGCAAAAAAATCATCCGTTACAGGTAGCCAACGGAAAAAAGAGCATTGCAGCGTGCACGCACATTTATGAGCGTTTATTAGTTTGCTACCGCAATCGTAAAACAACCTTTCGTTTATTACTTATTTTTTTAATTCTGAAAATCATAAAAATGTCATAAAGGTTTTTTCCAAACAATTTTCTACATGTAAAGAGGGTTTGCCGAAATCCGGGTCGTATAATGCACCTGTGTTTCTGTGTTCTGCATTTTCATTATACCATTTTCTACAGTGCTTGTAAATATGCGACAGCTTCAATTAATTGTAATTAAAAACCTTAACCATGCACCGATTTTCATGATTCATATCTTTTTTAATTCACATGATATGTAGCTTTACTACATATAAATAAAATATAATATCTTTTGCCGTTTTCGATTTTTTCCAGATTTTTTTTTTTACCAATTTTGTTATTTTTTGGCTAACAATTTGTTTCATAACTTTGAAACTATTGATAGCATTAAATATATTTGTATACATCATTTAAAGATATTGTAAATCATGATTTTTGTAGATTTATTTTAGCAAAATCGGACAAGTTGTTTTTGAGTTATGATAATATAAGTGGAGAAATGTCTCAAAATATTGACAATTTTACTTAAAAATTATTTAAAAAAAAAATTATCATTAGAATTGAAAAATGTTACCATTTTTGTACTTAGGTACCCATGCTGCATCAAATCTATATAGTAGTTATTCAAGCCCTTTTTTGCTGTTGACCTATGTTATCAAACAATAAAAACAGGGCTGTCAAAACCACAAATATAGCAACCCTGTTTATTTTAACGCTTTGTCAAAATCGGATTTTCTAATTGTATAGCGTTGACGCCGCGCTATTTAGGGATGCTTCATACAAATTATATAGGCATGAGGATTTTTGACAGCTAGAAAACGCGTTCTGCTCTTATTTAGGTATGGCTGTATGCCACAACATTTTCAATTTTTTTTTTAATAAATGAATTCATTGTTACTTGCATCATCTCCTAATATCTTATGGTCACAGAAGGTACCGTTACGATTTTATAGCAAAAACAATTTTAGTTTAAGCGCCAATTTTCATACAAAATTTTTATGAAATATAAAAAACCTTGTGTAAAATTTTGTGTTTGTAGCTTGAGCTTTTTTTGCGGCTATGGCTCGATTTAAGTTAAATAATTGTTAATGTTTTAAAGTTAAAAACCTAATGAGGAAAAATGTTTTTAAAAGAATTTACAGAAAGTCAAAAATTTGTTTAAACACTAACTTTATAAAAGCTTTAACATATTATACCTAATTAGCATATTTTTTTAATGCTTTACAAAGTTTATTTAACAATTTTTTTTCACTGATTACGTTGATTTTCAGTAGAAAAATTAAGTCCCTAATCATGTAAAACGCAGTGCAACGCCAGAGAATAACATTGAAAACACAAACAATATCATAAATATTTTGTAATTTTGTTGTTGCTTTCAACAGAAATTCATGTACCGTTTTAAAATTTTCAACGCAATGTGAATTTCTGTGGAAAGCAATAGCAAAATTACAAAATATTTATGACATTGTTTGTGCTTTCAATGTTATTCTTTGGCGTTTCGCTGCGTTTTATATGATTAGGGCCTAAATAAAAACATTCATTTCCCACAAAAATTTTTTTAGTCATTGAATAAACAAACAATTCAAAATATCACTAATATTCTTTAAAAAGACAATAATTGTTTAATTTTAATTTCATTTAAATTTGCTCTGCCAAAAAATAAAAGAAACGATTATTAAAAAATATTACAAATTTACCTAATCTACCCGAAGAATAAGTTTGGGCTGTTTTGTATACTCATTTATACTCCTTTCAGTAACATTTGAATCCAGCGGGGTCCTAATATTGAGTATATTATAACTACTTAATTTTTCAAATATTTAAAGTTTCACTAAATTGAACATAATTTGATAAATTTATATTATTTCACACGCACGTACCACCGATCACATTGCAATTTCAATACAAATAGTCATAATTTACGCATTTTGCTTTTGTACTTGATATTCTTAACAGAAAATAGGTGCGAAGAAGTCAATATTATTTGGACAAGGTTCAATCGTGCTCTCGTTTTAATTGTATAACTGTTACAATTATCTGAACAACTCAATAAAGTGACGAAAAAGTATAAATTAAGAACTCATAATTCGATTCTAACGTATTTTGTTGTTCTTAAATTCCCCAAGATCTACTTTTAACCTACCAAATGTGACTAAGTTGTTAAAATTTCGTAGACAATCGAAAATCATACATTATAGTTTAAAACAAATGAGTGTGTTGAAATCGCTTGTTATTCATTCACGCAGGCATCGCTTGATTAAAACACATTTCCTTATTACTAATATTTCGTACTCTATTAAAGGTATTTTTTATAAATTCCCATTTATATTGGCACTTCATGTGTCTATGTCAATTTAAAAATATTCATAATTCTTAATTGTAAAAGTAAATTGAATAGATTTTAAATCTGGAACTATCCTGTAAAAATCCATTGCTTATTTAATTATTTTTATAATATTACCTCTTCTGTATATAGATTCCTCAGGATTCTGAATCACAACTACCAGGTCCCATTAGGGAAGAGACTGTGGTAGATGCACCCTCCACAGATGCACCAAATCATCATCAACAAAACAATAAACAGGTAAATAGTTACTAGTTCGAAATCCTTCAATTTTCCTTACATGATTAAATAAATATGTTAGTATGTATGTACGTTAGTATATACAGAGCATAAATAACGTTAAGAAATTGTTGACCAACGTCATTAAGATGACAACGTAGTATTGTCAATGTTTAAACATCTGTTGCAAAAATTTTAGCAAAACGTTGTCAAATTGAAACCAAAGATCTGAAAATAACATTGTTATCAAACTGACAACACTGTGTTGTCAAAAGAATAACGCCCGGTTGCCATTATTAATTATGTGCAGACTTACAATATAACACATTTTGTATTCACCTCATTGCTAGCAGCTTAACAAATAAAAATGGTTGCAAACTTTAAACGAGGGAATCAAGCGCTTTTTTAATTACTTCTTTAATATTTTTTAATATAAAAATTTGATTTATAGATTTCATAAAAAAGCGGCATAGTTGCATATACATTAGTAACTGCAAAAATGTAGACCCTACCTTATATAAAGTTTTTCTACTGCTGAAACTATTTAAAGATTTGGTAGTTTCATCACCGATGCCGAACTAAAAACAAACATTTTTAAACTATTTTTTATAAAACAAAAATTGCAGGACAATATTACTTACTTGTGTTTTTCCAAGATTTTCCCTTAATTCAACGCGCAGACCTTAGTGCAGTACAGATTAGTTCAGATTTCGTTATTTAAATATAGGAAGCTTAAAAATTTTATTGTGGTATTAAAAACATATTACAAATAATTCCATTATTTATGCCTACTTACCTTTTAAATAATCGTAAATGCCGTATTGCCGTCATTATCATTATTGGTTTTAACACCACTTGTTTTCTCATTGCCATTTAAGATTTCTCCAAAAAGAAAATCTTCGTATTCCATGTTTCCAGTTTAAATTTATAAGAAATTTATTATTCCCTTATTAAAAATTTGCAACCAATTTTAGTCTATATATAATTCAAAACGGCAACCGAGCGTTATTTTTTTGACAACAGATTGTTGTCAATTGACAGCAATGGAATTTTTACATCTTTGGTTTCAATTAGACAACGTTTGTTTAAAAATTTTACAACAGATGTTGTCGAAACATTGACATCACTTCGTTGTCTTTTAAATACCATTGGCTTACAATTTTTTAACGACTTTTTTCGCACTATGTGGTCCTTTTACATCTTGTAGCTTTGGTAAATTTTAATATATTCAAAATACGACAACAACAAAATACATACATTTTAAATTTACCAGAGTGACCAGATCTGAAAAATTTTTACAGTTAAATTTTAGTTTAAAATTGATTACCAGTATGAAATTTTATTCGAAACTAAATTAATTCACACACATTCTTCAAACGCATTCTTACGCTCTTTCATTTATTCGATGAGGGTACACAATTCAGTCGCCAATTATCAAGCGACGAGTGCTCATGCTTACATATTTCTTATATATTTCATATATTTTTTATTAGAATACATGGCGCTCTATTCATTAAAACTAATATAAAGCTATACAACCACTGTCTACATTTTGGGCATCACTGATATAAATGCATGAATATACGTGTGTATGTATTAAATTTCTGCTTTGAATAACTAACTTGCTTGCCTTTAAGGCTGCGATCGGCAACCTATACTATTAAATTTTGCTATTGTGTGCGTTGTATGAAGTTTACATATGTTGTTATTAATGTTGTTAAATTTTCTGCAATGTGTGTGCACACGGACGTAATAAAAGAGATAACGCGGCGCAATTATTTTGCCGATCGATGCTTTCAGGCTTTATTAGTTTTTACTTTCTGTTGCCGTTCTGTTTCGTCCCATTCTGTAAGAAATATTTTGTAATAATTTTATCTGTGAAAGGAATCAGCTGATTTCAAAAACAATGAAATTGTAAAAAAACTTTTCACAAAAAATAAAAAATTAATATTATTTATCAAATATACGTCAATTTTTAAAAAATCATTAATTAAAACATATATATTTAGCTTTAAACAAAAAATTATAATTTTTTCATATCAAAACAAGCTAATAGGTACATTAGAGATGAGCGATCTCGTGATTTTTAACCTTTATGTCAACAGCTACATACCTGGGTATGTTTTGAATTTTAAAAACGCTGTATGTCTGAAAGTGACTTTTATATCGCTCTGAAATTTCATGATATCCTCACTTGCAGTGTTTTCTAACATATTCTGATGTTTGAATAAAATTGGACTAAGCAGACCATGGATGTGGTCATTTTTTAATTCCTATCCCTTACGTCAACAACTGCATACCCGGGTATGTTTTGAATATTAATAACGCTGTATCTCTGAAAGTGGCTTTCATATCGCTTTTAAATTTCATGATATACCCACTAGAAGTGTTTTCTAACTAATTCTAAGGTTTGAACAAAATTGGACAAACCAGACCATGTACATCGGCTTTTTTTCATCCCTACCATACCCGGGTATGTATATGAAAAAATTAAAATAAAGTAATATTGCAAGTTTATTTCATAATATATAGGGTTTTATAAGTCTGCTAAAACTACCGCTATTTTTAGCATTCCTGCACTAAAACAAATCAAAGTGGGAGAAACACAAAAAAAAAATACAAATAAAACAAAAAAACAACAAAACATGTGAATTCCCATATAAAATGGGCTTGCATACCCGGGTATGCATACTGTTGACGTAAGTATAACTTTTCTGCTGTTGACATAAAGGTTAAAGATCATCGTGATTAGTGAATGTGATTTAAAAATCACTGCCCCTTTAAACTGTGATTGTGATCACGGTTTATCAGTTTTCTGTTCTTTTATAGCAATTGCGGCCAAGCTATATGTTGCAAGAGCTTTTGTAAGCACTTTACAAAGAAACAACAACAAATTGTAAGAGCTTTCAAATCTGTTTACTTTCATATACATACATACTTGAACAAATAAATTTTGGCATAAAAAAATTCTAATAAGATAGAAGAGAGAATGAAAGGAACAGCAATATCATTCGACATTTCATTCTAAAAACGCTATTACCGACACAAACAGTGAAATATCATAAATTTGTATATGTAACAAAATACAAAAAGAACGACTTAGAAAGTAAATGTTACTTGACAAATTTGGTCACAACTGTGATTCGTGATTTTTCAGTAACAGTGATTAAATCACAGGTACAGAAATATCGCTCATCTCTAAGGTACATACATATGTATACACTTGTTATAAAGCAAACGGTTATGTTTGAGTGTTGAGTAAATAATGCTCTTTTATTTTTCAAACTTATTTTTATGTACTTAAATTTTATTTCTTATTATTATTAACATTTCTCATTCAGGGACAGCGAAGGTTGTCGAACTGTGGTAATTTAAAAATAGATACTCAGACCGGGATGCAATTGTTTGCATTAAAATGCTTAGCTAAAAGAATCTAGCTAAAGAAATTTAATATTTTATTTTGGTTGGTCTTTATATATATATATATATATGTTCCTCTAACTCCCACTGGAGCATAGGGCGCTAAATGGTTGGTCTTTAGACAAAGAGAATGGGGGTGGTTTGAGAGTGATGTGTTCGTTCCCACATAACTCTTCCCCCGTTAGGATTCGAGTCCCTTCTAATGCCATTACATTTTTTTTATCTTAACGATTATATCTATATGTTTAATTCAATAAATGAATTGGGTTAAACTGATTTGTTTAACCTTTGAATTTATTTGTTTACAAGGCTATGAGCCAAGTAACGTTAATAAGATTGTCTAGGCAGTGTCACCAAGACAATTCTAAAGAGTAACGCAAGCACTTGAAACTTGGTTACAGCGGAGTTAGAACAGAGAAACAACTTATCAAATTGATTTATTATTTCTGATTTTATTAAAATAAAATTGATTCTTATATACTAATTTATTACTAACTACAAATAACAACAAACTTATGAAATTGTAAATTAAAGAAATTCCAGAAAAAATGTGAAACCGCCGACGAGGCAAAAAAAACAAAGTAAAATAAAATAAACTCCAACAGTAGTTCAAGGTTATTAAATAAAAATAATTAAATGAAATTGGAGTTCCTCAAACTTGGTAAAAAGTAAAAATTGCAATTCAACAAGAAGTTCAAGGCTGTTTTACACGAGTTAAATTAAAATTAAAACTTTGCAACAAAAATAAAAGAGAAATATGAGACTATTAATTTCACATAATTTCGGGCAGGCACATGTACGTAAGTAAGTTTGTAGATTGGTACAAACGTACTTACAAACGTGTGAAAGAAATTCAAGTTAAATAAACATTACAAAAACATGAGACTGACAATTTAAGGTTGTTCACATAATTTCGTGCAGGCGCATGTACGTAAGTATGTTTGTAGATTTGTACAAACATATTTATGCACATGTGAAAGAAATTCTTTGTGAAGGTTTGAACATACACCCCGCCGTTGAGCACTGATCAACAAATTGCAAATTTGACAACCTTACATTGTTTTTATTAGAATTATAAGCTTAAGTTATTGATACTTCAAATTCTTGAGTTGGAATATGTTGGCGTACTGCTGGACTTGGGGGTTGTTGAGCTGGTTTAATTCCTTTATAACGTGCCTTTTTCCAGGCAATCTTCATGCTGATTATAATTGCGATAACTAGGGCGACATAGGCAATAGTCCCGTGGTGATATTGTATGTTTTTGATTTTTGATGGAAGCTCGGCAGATACCATTTGATGTAATTTGCCTTGTATTTCGGATATGTTTTTAATTTGGTCAGCATAGGCTTTGGTATGGATCCTTTCGAATTGTACCTCATCTGGGTAAATGATGTCAGTGTTATTGCTCATTACAGTGTAGGATGTCTGAAGAGCTGTGGAGACAGTTTGATGTCCCTTGATGATGATTGAGTTGAACTTGAGTGTGCAATCTGGTGATATTTTTAGGACACCAGATCCCTTTAAGGTTAACTGAGATTTTTCTTGCCCACATACGGCGCTTATTCGGGAAGGCTGCTGCATTGTGTATAGCCATTGATTGCTATATTCCAACTGTATAAGTGACGTGTTTTCAGCCACAGGTTCAATGTTACAACCTCTTTGCATGTTGTAGTTGAGAAGTGAGAGTTCGCATAGGCATTTGTCAGCGTTTGCGTTAAATGTTGATTGCATGTGTTGGCACAAAAATTCATTTTCTCTAATTATTGCACATGTGTCCCACTGTTTTTCCGTCAAGATGAAGTACTGATCCCTGTGAGAATTAAGAGCTATGAAGTTGCCGCATGGCCTTATAGCGAGCATTGTGTCATTTATCAGAATCGGAATTGGGTGTGGTTTCAGAAGTTCGAATGGTTCAGGATCAGCTAACGGAATAGATATATGAAAGATTACGTGGTCTTTTGTTACGCCTCCCCTTACACTCATTATTTTGTACAGTTGTAGGATATTGTCTCCGCCTACTGGTAGCTCTAGAGACGTTGGAAGATGATTCCTAACTTGCATAAGCTCGGCTTGAAGTTGGGACGGTGATAGAAGTATTGGGCTGATTTTTCCATGGTGTGAGTCTGTTAGTGCTGATATGATTTCTGACTGGACTCGATGTAACCTTGCTGATGTTAAAGAAAGATGAACGGATCGCGCCATAAATATCCGAAAAAGTTTTGCTTGATACTGTTCCTTTTCATTTTCGTGTAGTCTGGATGTAATTTCTGTTAATTGGTTTTCTACGTTGTTGAACCTTTGTTTTACATTCTGTTCATCTTCTTTAAGTACATTTAGAGTTGCGTCGACAATTGATGTTTGATTGCTGAGGAGTTGTTTCAGATGGTCTTCATTTGCATTTACTGCGTTGATGGTGTTTGACATTTTTTCAGCGTAATCCGAGTCTAAAATTCCGAACAGTGAATTTGCAATGTTACCAACAACGTTTATAGCGCCACGTTTAACTCGTTTCTTTAGCAAGAGATTGTTGTTGTTAAGACTTGCTAGGCTAAAGTCAACTGCTTGGAGCACACTCGAGCAAGTTGTTCTTTGAATTAGCAGGTCGCATAAGTGGTGCAATGCTGCTGATTCGTTCCTGAAGCTAGATATCTCTTGCCAGTATGGGCGTAAATTATAGTAGGAAATTATGTTCCATTCTGATCGCGATACTCGGATGTTGCTGATACCTTCAAAGTACAAGCCGATATTGGGTTCAAAGTGGGTTATTTTAATTTTGTCTGTGGACACGAGCGGGAGTAATAGCAAGATTGCGAGTAGTGTAGTCATGATTGAGTTTGCCAAAGTTCGCGGTTTTTTGGCGAGAGGCCTTTCATCCGATGATGGTTTTGGTGATTGATTTTCAGCTGGCAACTCGGATTCTGGGATTTGTGGAGGACGTAGTTGTCCTTCTTCTTCGGGTTCATCATTGAGCTTAGGGAGTGGAGCTAAATATTGAATTGCTCGTTTAAGGATGCCTGAACTGGTCTGAACATCTGCTACTCTTACCACACCGTCGTGCCCTTTATATGTTTTTACAACACGCCCCAAGGGCCATTTCATAACTGGAACATTATCTTCTTTAATGAGGACGGTTGCCCCTGGCTTCAGATTTTTTGACTGTTCTCGCCATCTGTTTCGGTATTGCAGTTCATTTAGGTAGTCTCGTGACCATCTCTTCCAAAATTCATGCTTGAGATGAGAAACTAATTTCCATCGTGTTTCCAATTTAAGGTTTGTGGGCTTCGCTTGGGCATCAATTTGGGCGGTAAGTGGTTCGCCAATCAGAAAGTGTCCCGGAGTAAGTGCGCCTACGTCGTTTGCGTCATTTGACATTGGTGAAATCGGTCTGGAATTCAGTATTGCTTCGATTTCCACAACTATGGTTTCAAGCTCTTCGTAAGTTAAGGATGCATTCCCCAATGTCCTTACCAGAAGATATTTTGCTGATTTAACAGCTGCTTCCCAGAGGTCGCCAAAGTGTGGTGCTCTTGGGGGAATAAAATTGAATTGGATACCCTTGTTGCCGCAAGCCTTCATAATAGTTGCTTGTGCTTCTGAAGAATGTATTATTGTGGAAAGTTCAGGCAATTTGTTTTTCGCGCCGACGAAGTTTGTTGCATTGTCGCAATATAAATTTTGACAATGTCCACGCCGGGATATGAACCGTTTGAGTGCGCCTATAAATGCCTCAGTCGTGAGGTCGCTCACCAGCTCCAAGTGAACAGCCTTTGTAGCAAAGCAGCAAAAGACAGCAATGTAGGCCTTATGTGGTCGTTTTCCCCGAAGTTTATAATGAACGGTGATTGGGCCACAGTAATCGACTCCAGTATTGATGAAGGCACGGGCTGGTGTGACACGTGCTGATGGCAGGTTGCCCATTATTTGGTGGAATAGCTCAGGCTTGGCTCTGCTGCATGTCGTGCATCGATGCACTGTGGCTCTTGCCATAATTTTGCCTTTTATTGGCCAAAATCTTTGTCTGACTATCCCCAGGAGTGTTTGCGCACCACAATGTTTGTTGTCGTTGTGGGTCATTTCAAAGATTAGCTTTGCAATCGGGTCGTTATATGGAATCAGGAGCTGGTGTTTGGAGTCGAATTGAAGCGGTGAAGCTTCTAGTCGACCTCCAACACGGATTAGACCATCTGTGTCTAAAAACGGTGACAGATTGCTTAGGTTGCTAGTTCCTCTTAACTCCTTGTATTTGATGAGTTGTTGAATTTCTTGTTTGAATTCTGAGGCTTGCATTTGTGCCACGATTGAGACCAGTGCTCGACTGAGTTCTATTGTTGTTATCACCGTTGATGTTTGTCGCATCTGCCTTGTGCATCTGGTGTGGGTAATGAAGCGCAGAACATATCCAACAATCCGTTGAAGACGGTGAAATGAATTTTTATGGTTAATTTTGTATATGAATTCTGCGTCCGTACACGTTATTGTTAGAGACTGTTTAACTTTTCTCTCCAGATCAGTTGAAATGGCATGGGCTGGATTATATTTGGGAGGCCAAGCGTGCTCTTGGCCATGTAAAAAGAGGGGGCCAAAAAACCATAAAGAGCAGTCCTTGAGGCGTCTGGGTGCGATCCCTCGTGATAAGATGTCTGCGGGATTGATTTTTGTGCTGACGTGTCGCCATTGTGTTGCTTGCGTTGTTTGTAAAATGCTTGACACCCGATTGGCTACAAAGGTGTTGAGTGATGCTGGTGAATTTATCCATGATAATACAATTTCTGAGTCTGTCCAGAACCAGACTTGGCTTGTTAGTTGAAGGTCCATCTTGCGGCTAGCTGTGCTCCCAATGTCGCAGCGCAAAGCTCCAGTCGAGGTATGGTTTGAGTTTTAAGTGGAGCGACCCGGGATTTCGCGCACAGCAGTCGTGTTATAATTGAACCGTTCTTCTCAGTAGATCGAATGTAAGCCGCTGCTCCATATGCCTTTTCTGACGCATCTGTAAAAATATGTAGTTGGACGGATTCAGGGATTCCTCCATTGAAGATATGTCTTGGTAGCTGCAATGTCTTTAACTCATTCAATTCTGTGCGGAAGTTAATCCACTTAGTATGCATGTGTTCAGGAAGTGATTGATCCCAATCGAGTTTTAGTTTCCACAATTCTTGGATGAATATCTTGGCGGTAACGGCTATAGGCGATAGGAGGCCTAAGGGGTCGAAGATTTTTGCAAGATCCGATGTGACGGTGCGCTTGGTAATTCTTCTGATGTTTTCAATATTTACCTTTATTCCTAACTTATCATCTTTTGGTAGCCAAATCATCCCTAACGTGGTTATCGAGTCAATCTTGGTACTCTCGAAGTCTAGATTGACCTCCACATCTCCTTGCGGTACATTGTGGAGCAATTTTGGGTGATTGGCGCACCATTTACGTAATGTGAATCCACGTTCCTTTAGAATTTGCACGAGCTGTTCTTGTATATGTAGTGCGGTTGTTAAGCTATCAGAACCACCCAGGCCATCGTCTACGTAAAAATTCTCTTGGAGAAACTTGGAAGCAAGAGGGGATCGGAGAGCATTTTCTTTTGTTATTTGCTGAAGGCATTTGGTTGCCAAATATGGAGCGGCTCTTGTGCCATATGTCACTGTGTTGAGTTTGTAATATGTGATAGGGTCCGAGGTGTCCTTTCTCCACATTATTAGTTGGTACTGGCGATCGTCGGGGGCCATTAAGATCTGTCTGTACATTTTTTCAATGTCAGTGGTAAAAACAAATCTCGGCATTCGGAATCTTAGTAAAATAGACAGTAACTCACTTTGTAACGTTGGCCCTGTGTACATTAGGTCGTTTAAAGAGTATCCTGAAGAGGTTTTAGCCGAGGCGTCAAATACCACCCTGAGCTTAGTGGTTGAACTTTCGGGCCTCAATACGCAATGATGTGGGATGTAATAGGTTGGGAAGGCTGTGGATGTTGGCTCCCATTTTGTCATGTGTCCCATTGATTCGTATTCGTTCATGAATTCGGTGTATTTGGCCTTTAATTCAGGATTTTTTTGTAGCCGGCGTTCAAGAGCAAGAAATCGATTAAGCGCAATACCGTGAGACTCGCCTAGAGCATTAGGATTTTTGCAAAATGGTATTCTTACTACGAACTGATTTTGATTATTTTTTGTTGTGTTTTCTGCAAAATGTTCTTCGCATAATCTTTCAGATATTGATAGAGGTTTTTCTGTTGTTTTAATATCCTCTAGTTCCCAGAGTCGAGCGATGGATGCTTCAAGATCTTCATTTGATGTTAATATTCCGCATGTAGCATTAGCTGGATGTTCTCCATGTACTCTTCCTGCTACAATCCAACCGAGTACCGTGTTTTGTAAGATTGGAAGCTTTTCAGACAACTTTATTTGTCCAATTGCAAGTAACTGGTGAAAATGCTCTGCGCCTAGTAATAGATCGATTTTGCTGGATCGGTTAAAGGCAGGATCTGCTAACATAAGGTTCTTCGGTAGTGGCCAGTCATCAATATCAATGAACTGTGATGGTTGAGACGCTATAATGCGAGGTAGAACAAATGCCTCCAGGCGGGTTGAAAAGCCGTTGAGTCGAGAGTGCAAAGCCACATTTACGCGATGTTGAGTTTTGGTATTAGTGTTACCGATCCCATTGATGTTGACATGTGATGACTGTTTTGAAATGCGGAGTCGTTGCACTAAACGTTCGGTAATTAAATTGACTTGAGAGCCTGAATCAAGCAAAGCGCGACATTCAATTTCGGTTCCTTCAGTTTTAATCTTTACTATTGCTGTGCTGAGTAGGACATATGAATTGTTTAATTGGTTGTGTGCTGTTGCTAGTGAAGCTGCCTCAGGTAACTGATTTGCTGCTGATTCAACTTCAATTGTCGTCGATGATGCTGTCAACTCTGAACCGCTCTCACTTGTTCTTGTTTGGTGAGTATTTCTTTCCAGATGCAGTAGTGAATTATGTTTTTTCTTGCATTTGGTGCATGACCCTGACGTGCAGGATTTGGCCGAGTGCCCTGTTTTTAAACAGTTTACACATATCTTTTGGTTTTGAACGTAAGCAAGGCGCCTGGATGGAGATAATTCTTGGAATTTTTGGCAGCGGTAAAGTTGATGATGGCTCATTTTACATAGTGAGCAGGTATATTTTCTTTGTGGAGTTGAAGCAGCAGACACGGAGACCTTTGAAGGTTTCTCTTTGTAGCTCATTGCTTCCAGGGATTGAAAGCGCATTTCAAGAAACGCCAAGAAATGTTTCAATTGTGGTAGTTCTTTGGGATTCAAAATTGACCTCTCATATAGAACGTGTGTGCTCCGATCCAGTTTTTTGATCAATATGTGAAGCAGCATTGGGTCCCAAGAGGCAGTGTTAATTCCGATATTGTTAAGTGCATGTAGACATTCTTGTGTCGTATCATGCAAAGTCTTGATAGCAGCAGCTGTCGGGCCAGCATTCGGTTGATCTAAAATCTGTTGAATTAGCGTGGTTACAAGAACCCGTTGATTATTGTATCGGTCTTGCAATAGATTCCAGGCGGTTCTGTAGTTTTCGGCAGTAGCTGAAAGATGGCTTATTAACCTTTCAGCTTCGCCCCCCAAGTTTGATTTCAGGTACCACATCTTTTGTGCCGCAGGAATATGTTGGTTGTCTACTAGTTGTGTAAACAAGTCGTAAAAGGCCCTCCATTTTAAATAATCCCCATTGTATTTTGGGATTGTGACTTTTGGCAGTGGCAAAACGTTGTGTTGCATAGGTTCCACACCTTGCTCTGGAAAGCGTGAAGATAGCTTGAAATTTTCAATAACCATTTTCTCCAGATCTTCATAGAAATTCATGTCATATCCTTCCTTCAGTGGATCAGTGCTGGATTCCCAAATTAAAAAATGTAGTTCCTGGATTTCGTTCCACAATTTTTCTTTTAGCTTCATGTTGGTTGCTGTGGGGTCCGTGGTGAGTAGCCGTTTGAGGGACGTCATCATGACATTTTGTCTTCTCATTGTAGAATTTGTTGAAGTGAGAGTAACAGGTGTTTTTGTAGGAACTGTGGGCTCTTTATTGGTGTTTTGTTGAAAGGGATCCAGTGCTGGCGTTTTCAATGTTGCATCCATGGCTAATTCAAATAATTCCCGGTATTTGATGACGAGTTCCTCAATTTTTTGGTAGTAGTTTTCGGTAAAATACTTATGGTCTAACTGGGGCTTCTCCAGACATCGTATTTTGTTATCAGTGAGCTCGAATTCGGCCCAAGCAGCGTCTAGCCTTTTAATCCTTTCTTCAAAATAGTGGAATGTCTTTCTGGCCGCTGAATCCTTTTTAAAATTCCGAATAATGGATTCTATTAGCTCTCCTGTTGATCGCTGGGAAGTTGTTAGCTGTTCCATTGGGGTGATCTCGCCTGTAGCCATTATGCTGATTACCCGTGATAACTGCGCCCCTTCAGGAATTTGTTTTTAGTGAAAGCAGCTGAAGATTGGATATGTCCTGTGGATTGTTTCCTTAGCAGGAGCACGTGTTGTAGAGAAGTCCTGCGGATTGGTATCCTTGACAGGAGCACGTCTTCTTGAGATGTCCTGCGGATTTGTATTCTTGACAGGAGCACGTCTTCTTGAGATGCCCTGCGGATTAGTATCCTTGACAGGAGCACGTATGCTGAGATGTCCTATGGATTGGTATCCTTGACAGGAGCACGTAGGATGAGATGTCCTGTGGATTAGTATCCTTGACAGGAGCACTTATGCTGAGATGTCCTATGGATTGGTATCCTTGACAGGAGCACGTAGGATGATATGTCCTGTGGATTAGTATCCTTGACAGGAGCACTTATGCTGAGATGTCCTGTGGATTGGTTCCTTAGCAGGAGCACGTGTTGTATCCTATTGACTTTCAGGACCCTTACCACTGGTGGGGGGAATCTTGAATTTCAAAGGGATCACGTCGGGGTCACCAATGTTTAATTCAATAAATTCAAAGGTTAAACAAATCAGTTTAACCCAATTCATTTATTGAATTAAACACTATAGTAAAAAATGAATACAAAAAATAATACGTATAATATAAAAAATTGTGGCTATTTTGTTGTTTCTTTTGATTCTATTCGATTTTGTAAAATTTATTTTTGGCAAAATCTCAGTAAGGTTTTCGGGTAGGAAGTTCAAATTTCAAACAGGAATCGACAGGTTTTATTTTTTCTAGTACAATTTCCTCCCCTACAAAGTATGTTTTATCCTGAATTGTTACTGCCCTTTTTATTTTCGCTCCGACTTCCATGCCATTAGAGTCCGGAATCGGAATTATTATTTCGGTTTTATACACTCTTTCTAAGAAATTTGGGACAACGAGGATGAATACAATTAATTTCTTATCTATAGATCCTATACTGCTTTTAATATGTCTAAGTTTAAAACTATCGATTGAAAAATGAACGATTTCGTCATTTGTTAGGAAGAAATTACTGACTATTCCGTATTTAGACATAACTATGTTTTCCTGAACTTGACCAATTTTATTTTTAACTTCATTTATTAATAAAATGAAGTTGTTATATTTTGTGAATTGTATACTGTCACTTACGAGGCCTAAATAGGTTCTGTTGAACCAGATTTTATTTTGTGCGATTACGAGTCACATTTATGGTCGTGCTCGTTGAGAAAAGACGTGTTTCTTTTAACTCCGCATAAGATTCTTTTTTTTATTTAACATAAATTTGTTAATAATATCAGTTTAACAAGCGAATTTGGACGCTCAATATAAAAGTGAACAATGGAATAACTATAAAAAAATTAAGAAAAAATACAAGAAAAAAGTATATGTATGTATGTACGCACATACATAGTTGCAAATAATTTGTTGCACCGAGTTATCTCGGTGTAACAACAACATTATCTTCTTCTATCTTCTATCTTCTATCTATCTATCTATATATATATAAATGAAATTATGTGTGTTTGTATGTTTGTATGTTTGTATGTTTGTATGTTTGTCGCTTTATAGACTCCGAAACTACTGAACCGATTTTCCTGAAATTTTTACAGTAACATCACGTGAGCCCTAAAAATAAAATAGGCTACTTATTTTTTCGATAGGGGCAGGGGAATTGGTACCCCCCATAGGATGCCAATATTATACTGAACCGATTTTCCTGAAATTTTTACAGTAACATCACGTGAGCCCTAAAAATAAAATAGGCTACTTATTTTTTGATAGGGGCAGGGGAATTGGTACCCCCCATAGGATGCCAATATTATACTGAACCGATTTTCCTGAAATTTTTACAGTAACATCACGTGAGCCCTAAAAATAAAATAGGCTACTTATTTTTTCGATAGGGGCAGGGGAATTGGTACCCCCCATAGGATGCCAATATTAATTATCGCATATCTTAAGAGCCGCTGCACGCATTTTGCTGAACTTTTTGTAGTAGGATCTTCTGAGCCCCGGAATTGAAATAAAATAGCAGCGGGGGTATAGGAATACCCCATAGGACGCCAATGTTTAACATCGCATATCTTAAGAACTGTAATAGTGAGAATGTTCAAACTTTCTAAAAGTCACTCTTATGGTATACTACACTTTTGAAAATAAAAATAAAGCGGGTAGGCGCAGGGGGGGAAATACCTCCCATAGGATGCATACATTAAATATCGCTCAACTGAAGAACTATTAAAGGGAGAGTCTTCAAACGTGGTTAAAGCTACTATTATAGTAAACTATAAATTTCAATATAAAAATGTGCGGGGTAGACAGAGTAGGAGCAGTACCCCTCATAGAAGACATATTAAATACCATATATCTGAACACAATTGCCAGTGTAGCGAAGCGCACCGGGTTAAGCTAGTATATATATAAAAATTAATTATGTGTGTTTGTATGTTTGTATGTTTGTCGCTTTATAGACTGCGAAACTACTGAACCGATTTTCCTGAAATTTTTACAGTAACATCACGTGAGCCCTAAAAATAAAATAGGCTACTTATTTTTTCGATAGGGGCAGGGGAATTGGTACCCCCCATAGGATGCCAATATTATACTGAACCGATTTTCCTGAAATTTTTACAGTAACATCACGTGAGCCCTAAAAATAAAATAGGCTACTTATTTTTTCGATAGGGGCAGGGGAATTGGTACCCCCCATAGGATGCCAATATTATACTGAACCGATTTTCCTGAAATTCTTACAGTAACATCACGTGAGCCCTAAAAAAAAAAAAACCACTTATTTTTTCGATAGGGGCAGGGGAATTGGTACCCCCCATAGGATGCCAATATTATACTGAACCGATTTTCCTGAAATTTTTACAGTAACATCACGTGAGCCCTAAAAATAAAATAGGCTACTTATTTTTTCGATAGGGGCAGGGGAATCGGTACCCCCCATAGGATGCAAATATTATACTGAACCGATTTTCCTCAAATTTTTACAGTAACATCACGTGAGCCCTAAAAATAAAATAGGCTACTTATTTTTTCGATAGGGGCAGGGGAATTGGTACCCCCATAGGATGCCAATATTATACTGAACCGATTTTCCTGAAATTTTTACAGTAACATCACGTGAGCCCTAAAAATAAAATAGGCTACTTATTTTTTCGATAGGGGCAGGGGAATTGGTACCCACCATAGGATGCCAATATTATACTGAACCGATTTTCCTGAAATTTTTACAGTAACATCACGTGAGCCCTAAAAATAAAATAGGCTACTTATTTTTTCGATAGGGGCAGGGGAATTGGTACCCCCCATAGGATGCCAATATTAATTATCGCATATTTTAAGAGCCGCTGCACGCATTTTGCTGAACTTTTTGTAGTAGGATCTTCTGAGCCCCGGAATTGAAATAAAATAGCAGCGGGGGTATAGGAATACCCCATAGGACGCCAATGTTTAACATCGCATATCTTAAGAACTGTAATAGTGAGAATGTTCAAGCTTTCTAAAAGTCACTCTTATGGTATACTACACTTTTGAAAATAAAAATAAATCGGGTAGGCGCAGGGGGGGAAATACCTCCCATAGGATGCATACATTAAATATCGCTCAACTGAAGAACTATTAAAGGGAGAGTCTTCAAACGTGGTTAAAGCTACTATTATAGTAAACTATAAATTTCAATATAAAAATGTGCGGGGTAGACAGAGTAGGAGCAGTACCCCTCATAGAAGACATATTAAATACCATATATCTGAACACAAGAGCTATCAACCTTTACAGGACAAATTTTTTTTTTTGCCAGTGTAGCGAAGCGCACCGGGTTAAGCTAGTACATAATAAAAAGAGCATAGTCAACAAAAAATAAAAAATAAAAAAACGGTGAAAAAAAAACAAAAACAACTCTATATGAGTAATAACAATGAAACAACTTCAAAAATAAATGATATTCATGATAGTGAAAGCAATGTGGAAATAAACATAACAACAGAAAACAATAGTAACTACTTAACGGCCAAACCTATGCCAGCAAGCGTTACCACTAACATCATAAACTCAAACATAGACGCAATGGAAAACAAACAAGAAAAAATTTGTCAAAAACCACAAGTGCAAGTTGGTATGGACAGGTATATAACAGTGCTTAAACGTGGTCGCAGCACTGCCTCTTCAGCTGTAGCCTCGGCCTCGAAAGTTCCATCTTTTAATAGAATAAATTCACAAAATCGTTTTGCAATTCTGGAGGATGAATCTTCTGAAGCACCTAACGTCATAAAAACGTCAAAGCCACCCCCGATATATATTAGAGAGCAAAACTCAAGTGAGCTAATTAAAAGTTTAATCTCGGTGATAGGTGAAAATTCGTTTTACGGAGCTGCAATCAAGCGTGGTAATATAAACGAAACAAAAATACAGGTTAATCACGAGAAGGATTTTCGTAAAATAATTATTTAGTTTGAAGCACTTAAAAAAGCTTCTATACATAACAACTGAAAAGCAGCATAGGTCTTCAGGTTGTGATAAAGGTCATTGTCTAATGCGTGGAACCAGACGAAATAAAAACATTCTTAGAAGAAAAGTGCTTCAAAATAAACAAGTAAGAGTGCTATATTCGAATAAAAATAAAACAACTAAATTATATAAAAAAAAAGTAAATATTGGTATTTCAGTAATTTGGTCATAACTCGGGAATTTTCCAATCGATTTGATAGATTTATACACCTACGTCTTAAGGAAGAAATTTACCATTTACTTTGGTAATAAAACTTGGATTCGGAAAGATCTACGGTTCCCGAAAATAGGTATTTTTCTTAAAAAAAATTATATTTTGGTAATTACTTTTTTGTATCTGAACCGATTTTTCCGAGTTTTTTCCAATTTTCCAAAATTTCAATCTTTTGATTTATAAGACGTATCCATAGGTCATGTAACAGCTCTAAAAATTGAGTTTTTATAAAAATTTTGATGCTTTTTAGCCCATTTCTGGAGTATTTTGCTAATTACTTAACCATTTCTTAACCGATTTGGCAGATTTATATACCCACGTCTTAAGGAAGAAAAAACCATTTACTTAGATTATAAAACTTGGACTCGGGAAGATCTATTGTTGCCAAAAATGTGTATGTTTAAAAAAAAAATTTTATTTTGGGCATTACTCTTCCATTTTTGGGAGAAAAGTTTCATGGTTTTCGGGAAATATATGCTGCTAAAAATTTCTGATATAAAACGTGTTCATATGTCATACTAGAGCCCTTATATTTAAAATTTTGAGTATTTGCAATAACGTCTTTGTACGGGAGGTACCACGCCCACTTTTCCAATCGCGCCCATATTTTGTGGGATACTGTGTATTGATAACCGATATGTTTGTACCTAATTTGGGAACTTTAACTCGTTTCGTTCTCCAGATATACTGAAATGTTTAACGTCTTTGTATGGGAAGTGCCACACCCACTTCTCCAATCCCGCCAATTTTTTTTAGAGAGTTTGTGTATTGGCAAGCAACATGTTTGTACTAAATTTAAAAGCCGTAGCTCTTGAAACTCTCGAGATATGCAGGAAAAAAGAATTTAAAAAACAACAACAACATGTGATTTATGGAAAAAATTAGAGGTAGTCGTGGTTTTTTGCTCATATCTCAGCCATTTATGGCCCGATCTTCCTGAATTTCAATAGCAAACAATATGTGACATAAATGTATTAAAACCTAGCCTCCATCATATCTGGGGTCTTCGGAAAACCCATTTCAACGGACGGACAGACGGACAACCGGATTTGAGCTTCCCTTCTCATAAGAAGCCAGAATATATATACTTTATATGGTGTTAGGTATAAAAGGTGAAGGGTATAAAAAGTAAATATTGGTATTTCAGTAATTTGGTCATAACTCGGGCATTTTCAAATCGATTTGATAGATTTATTATACACCTACGTCTTTAGGAAGAAATTTACCATTTACTTTGGTAATAAAACTTGGACTCGGAAAGATCTACGGTTCCCGAAAATATGTATTTTTCTTAAACAAAATTATATTTTGGTAATAACTTTTTTGAATCCGAACCGATTTTTCCGAGTTTTTCAGCAAATATGTTCTACTAAAATTTCCAATCTTTTGATATATAAGACGTATCCATAGGTCATGTAACAGCTCTAAAAATTTAGTTTTTATAAAAATGTTGATGCTTTTTAGCCCATTTTTGGAGTATTTTGCTAATTACTTAACCATTTCTTAACCGATTTGGCAGATTTATATACCCACGTCTTAAGGAAGGAAAAACCATTTACTTAGATTATAAAACTTGGACTCGAAAAGATCTATTGTTGCCAAAAATGGGTATGTTTAAAAAAAAATTTTTATCTTGGGCATTACTCTTCCATTTTTGGGAGAAAAGTTTAATGGTTTTCGGGAAATATATGCTGCTAAAAATTTCTGATATAAAACGTGTTCATATGTCATACTAGAGCCCTAATATTTAAAATTTTGAGTATTTGCAATAACGTCTTTGTACGGGAGGTACTGTGTATGTACAAACGGAATGACAAAATTATATATACCCTTTTACCTTCGGTGAAGGGTATAAAAAGTAAATATTGGTATTTCAGTAATTTGGTCATAACTCGGGCATTTTCCAATCGATTTGATAGATTTATACACCTACGTCTTAAGGAAGAAATTTACCATTTACTTTGGTAATAAAACTTGGACTCGGAAAGATCTACGGTTCCCGAAAATAGGTATTTTTCTTAAAAAATATAATATTTTGGTAATAACTTTTTTGTATCCGAACCGATTTTCCGAGTTTTTTAGCAAAAATGTTCTACTAAAAATATCCAATCTTTTGATATATAAGACGTATCCATAGGTCATGTAACAGCTCTAAAAATTTAGTTTTTATAAAAATGCTTTTTAGCCCATATTTGGAGTATTTTGTAATAACTTAACCATTTCTTAACCGATTTGGCAGATTTATATACCCACGTCTTTAGGAAGAAAAAATCATTTACTTAGATTATAAAACTTGGACTCGGAAAGATCTATTGTTGCCAAAAATGGGTATGTTTAAAAAAAAAAATTTTATGATGGGCATTACTCTTCCATTTTTGGGAGAAAAGTTTCAGGGTTTTCGGGAAATATATGCTGCTAAAAATTTCTGATATAAAACGTGTTCATATGTCATATTTGCAATAACGTAAAATTTAGTTTTTATAAAAATTTTGATGCTTTTTAGCCCATTTTTGGAGTATTTTGCTAATAACTTAACCATTTCTTAACCGATTTGGCAGATTTATATACCCACGTCTTAAGGAAGAAAAACCCATTTACTTAGATTATAAAACTTGGACTCGGAAAGATCTATTGTTGCCAAAAATGGGTATGTTTAAAAAAAAATTTTTATCTGGGGCATTACTCTTCCATTTTTGGGAGAAAAGTTTCATGGTTTTCAGGAAATATATGCTGCTAAAAATTTCTGATATAAAACGTGTTCATATGTCATACTAGAGCCCTAATATTTAAAATTTTGAGTATTTGCAATAACGTCTTTGTACGGGAGGTACCACGCCCACTTTTCCAATCGCGCCCATATTTTGTGGGATACTGTGTATTGATAACCGATATGTTTGTACCTAATTTGGGAACTTTAACTCGTTTCGTTCTCCAGATATACAGAAATGTATAACGTCTTTTTATGGGAAGTGCCACACCCACTTCTCCAATCCCGCCCATTTTTATACCCTTCACCGAAGGTAAAAGGGTATATATAACTTTGTCAGTACGTTTGTAATTTCTACAATATTGATCTAAGACCATATAAAGTATATATATTCTGGCTTCTAATGAGAAGGGAAGTTCAAATCCGGTTGTCCGTCTGTCCACCTGTCCGTCCGTTGAAATGGGTTTTCCGAAGACCCCAGATATGATGGAGGCTAGGTTTTAATACATTTATGTCACATATAGTCCGGAATTGTTTTCTATTGAAATTCAGGAAGATCGGTCCATAAATGGCTGAGATATGAGCAAAAACCACGACTACCTCTAATTTTTTTCATAAATTCCATGTTGTTGTTTTTTAAATTCTTTTTTCCTGCATATCTCGAGAGCGGTAAGAGCTACAGCTTTCAAATTTAGTACAAACATGTTGCTTGCCAATACACAAACTCTCTAAAAAAAATGGGCGGGATTGGAGAAGTGGGTGTGGCACCTCCCATACAAAGACGTTATACATTTCTGTATATCTGGAGAACGAAACGAGCTAAAGTTCCCAAATTAGGTACAAACATATCGGTTATCAATACACAGTATCCCACAAGATGTGGGCGCGATTGGAAAAGTGGGCGTGGTACCTCCCGTACAAAGACATTATTGAAAATACTCAAAATTTTAAATTTAAGGGCTCTAGTATGACATATGAACACGTTTTATATACCAAAATGTGAGAAATTTTTAGCAGCATATATTTCCCGAAAACCCTGAAACATACCCATTTTTGGCAACAATAGATCTTTCCGAGTCCAAGTTTTATAATCTAAGTAAATGGGTTTTTCTTCCTTAAGACGTGGGTATATAAATCTGCCAAATCGGTTAAGAAATGGTTAAGTTATTAGCAAAATACTCCAAAAATGGGCTAAAAAGCATCAAAATTTTTATAAAAACTAAATTTTTAGAGCTGTTACATGACCTATAGATACGTCTAATATATCAAAAGATTGGAACATATTTGCTGAAAAACTTGGAAAAATCGGTTCAGATACAAAAAAGTTATTACCAAAATATAATTTTTTTTAAGAAAAATACCTATTTTCGGGAACCGTAGATCTTTCCGAGTCCAAGTTTTATTACTTCCTTAAGACGTAGGTGTATAAATCTAATATATGCCCGAGCTATGACCCAATTACTGAAATACCAATTATTTACTTTTTTATATAATTTAGTTGTTTTATTAGCGTTCCCCCCCCCTCCCCCCTTTCCCCATCATTTTTCCATTTGTTTACAGGCACCAGCATCATGTCCAATATTTTTTTTTTTTTTTTTTTTCATATTTTATTTATTGAATCTTTTCTTAACTGAAAATTGACAATAAGTTTTTCAAATCTTAAAATTCTAAATTATTCTATGAGGTAACGTGCCAATGCAAGTTACCAATTAGATGTGAGAGGAGGTAATACATTGTTTATTATAGTGTTGCCAGATCTAGCGTGTCTTTTCTTCTTAGACGCCTATGTCCATCGCTAGAAAGTAAGTTTTGAGCTAAGGAATTTGGATGCACTATCAGCTTATTAACATATTTAATACAGCTCTCCCGAGCTACTGTGATGACGGTAGGAATACTTAAGTCCTTGTGAAGGTTAGCATTCCTTACGTACCAGGGAGCTCCAGTAATTATTCTTAAAATCTTCGATTGTCTTCTTTGTAGTTTTTCAATATTTGTAGCGCATGCTGTTCCCCAGAGTTGGATTCCATAGGACCAAATTGGTTTTATTATTGTGTTGTATATAAGAACTTTGTATTCCAAACTAAGAGTGGATCTAGAGTTTAAGAGCCACATTAGTTGGACGGTCTTCAATTTGATTTGAGTTATTTTTGCCTCAATGTGTCTGCTCCACGTGAGTCGCCGATCTAGGTGTATTCCTAGGTATTTACATTTACCCTCAGAAAACATGACTGCACCCCAATTAAAATTAATAACGTACAAATTCCTCAACTGAATCATGTTAAATACCTAAGAATACACCTAGATCGGCGACTCATGTCCAATATGACATCCGTTATCACTCTGCTTTTTAACTTTGATCTATTTAACGAAATAATTTCTACAATTAGAGATTGGACATTTTTGCATCCTAAAAGCTTGCAAAAACAGATAGGAAGACAAAATCATTTACTTAGATTATAAAACTTGGACTCGGGAAGATCTATTGTTCCCGAAAATGGGTATGTTTAAAAAAAAAATTTTATTTTGGGCATTTCTCTTCCATTTTTGGGAGAAAAGTTTCAGGGTTTTCGGGAAATATATGCTGCTAAAAATTTCTGATATAAAACGTGTTCATATGTCATACTAGAGCCCTAAAATTTTAAATTTTGAGTATTTTCAATAATGTCTTTGTACGGGAGGTACCACGCCCACTTTTCCAATCGCGCCCATATTTTGCGGGATACTGTGTATTGATAACCGATTTGTTTGTACCTAATTTGGGAACTTTAGCTCGTTTCGTTCTCCAGATATACAGAAATGTATAACGTCTTTGTATGGGAGGTGCCACACCCACTTCTCCAATCCCGCCCATTTTTTTTAGAGAGTTTCTGTATTGGCAAGCAACATGTTTGTACTAAATTTGAAAGCTGTAGCTCTTGCCGCTCTCGAGATATGCAGGAAAAAAAATTTAAAAAACAACAACAACATGAGATTTATGGGAAAAATTAGAGGTAGTCGTGGTTTTTTGCTCATATCTCAGCCATTTATGGACCGATCTTCCTGAATTTCAATAGCAAACAATTCCGGACTATATGTGACATAAATGTATGAGAACCTAGCCTCCATCATATCTGGGCTCTTCGGAAAACCCATTTCAACGGACGGACAGACGGACAACCGGATTTGAGCTTCCCTTCTCATAAGAAGCCAGAATATATATACTTTATATGGTGTTAGATCAATATTGTAGAAATTACAAACGGAATGACAAAGTTATATATACCCTTTTAGCTTCGGTGAAGGGTATAAAAAGTAAATATTGGTATTTCAGTAATTTGGTCATAACTCGGTCATTTTCCAATCGATTTGATAGATTTATACACCTACATCTTTAGGAAAACCATTTACTTTGGTAATAAAACTTGGACTCGGAAAGATCTACGGTTCCCGAAAATAGGTATTTTTCTTAAAAAAAATTATATTTTGGTAATAACTTTTTTGTATCTGAACCGATTTTTCCGAGTTTTTCACCAAATATGTTCTACTAAAAATGTCCAATCTTTTGATATATAAGACGTATCCATAGGTCATGTAACAGCTCTAAAAATTTAGTTTTTATAAAAATGTTGATGCTTTTTAGCCCATTTTTGGAGTTATTTGTTAATAACTTAACCATTTCTTAACCGATTTGGCAGATTTTTATACCCACGTCTTTAGGAAGAAAAAATCATTTACTTAGATTATAAAACTTGGACTCGGGAAGATCTATTGTTGGCAAAAATGGGTATGTTTAAAAAAAAAAATTTTATTTTGAGCATTACTCTTCCATTTTTGGGAGAAAAGTTTCAGGGTTTGCGGGAAATATATGCTGCTAAAAATTTCTGATATAAAACGTGTTCATATGTCGTACTAGATCCCTAAAATTTAAAATTTTAATTATTTGCAATAACGTCTTTGTACGGGAGGTACCACGCCCACTTTTCCAATCGCGCCCATATTTTGTGGGATACTGTGTATTGATAACCTATATGTTTGTACCTAATTCGGGAACTTTAACTCGTTTCGTTCTCCAGATATACAGAAATGTATAACTTCTTTGTATTGGAAGTGCCTCACCCACTTCTCCAATCCCGCCCATTTTTAGAGAGTTTGTGTATTGGCAAGCAACATGTTTGTACTAAATTTGAAAGCCGTAGCTCTTGCCGCTCTCGAGATATGCAGGAAAAAAGAATTTAAAAAACAACAACAACATGGGATTTATGGAAAAAATTAGAGGAAGTCGTGGTTTTTTGCTCATAACTCAGCCATATATGGACTGATCCTCCTGAATTTCAATAGCAAACAATTCCGGACTATATGCGACATAAATGTATAAAAACCTAGCCTCCCTCATATCTGGGGTCTTCAGAAAACCCATTTCAACGGACGGACAGACAAACAGACGGACAACCGGATTTGAGCTTCCCTTCTCATAAGAAGCCAGAATATATATACTTTATATGGTGTTAGATCAATATTGTAGAAATTACAAACGGAATGACAAAGTTATATAAACTAAAGGGCTGCATGAATAACTTCATTCACAAACATACTGAAATGTTTATTCAATGTAGTTCGTATTCAAACAAACCTCAGACCACTGAACAAAATTTTGTTTTATTCATGCTACTAGCAAACACATTTCGTTTCATATGGCAAACACAAAGACTTTGTTCAATGAAACGACTTTTGTTTCACAGTTTTCACTCTTTCTCATTTTTTTATATAAATACTCAATAGCAATGTTGCCACTTAGTAAATTTGTGTAATTTTTTCTATTTTATTGCCTTTACAATAATATATGTAGGTAATTTGTAAAGCATTTTTTAAATTAAATTTAAATTTTTTCCTAACAACTTTTTTAGGTACTTCCAAGCAAAACACATTGCTGAAAAATGTTTTGGAAATTAAAATGAAATTTTTTGAAGTGTAAAAATTTACATAAAAAACAATTAATCTACATTGAAAACAAAAACAAATTTGAGTTTTTTTATTTTAATATTAATATACTCCCTTATCTTTTTTCATTTACACTTTATGGTTATTTGTAATCTTTTATCTTTCCTAAATGATTTTTTTTCCTGCAAATGGCAGCACGGACTTTTGGATTAATGTTTTTTTTCAATGAACTTATTCGACATTTATTCAGTGGTTGTTTTGTTTCAGAGTTGTTTGTATTCATATTATTTTGCTTAAATAACAAAAACACTGCGTCTTATTCGTCTCTTAAATTTCGTGTGTTTGTTGCTTTCATTTCGTAGTTATTCATTGTACTGAATACAAACGAAGCAAATACAAAATTATAATGAAAGTTTCATGAACATCATTATTAAGTTTCATGCAGATGTTTAATATATACCCTTTTACCTTCGGTGATGGGTATAAAAAGTAAATATTGGTATTTCAGTAATTTGGTCATAACTCGGGCATTTGCCAATCGATTTGATACATTTATACACCTACGTCTTTAGGAAGAAATTTAACATTTACTTTGGTAATAAAACTTGGACTCGGAAAGATCTACGGTTCCAGAAAATAGTTATTTTTCTTAAAAAAAATTATATTTTGGTAATAACTTTTTTGTATCTGAACCGATTAACCGAGTTTTTGGCAAATATGTTCTACTAAATTTCCAATCTTTTGATATATAAGACGTATCCATAGGTCATGTAACAGCTCTAAAAATTTAGTTTTTATAAAAATTTTGATGCTTTTTAGCCCATTTTTGGAGTATTTTGCTAATTACTTAACCATTTCTTAACCGATTTGGCAGATTTATATACCCACGTCTTTAGGAAGAAAAAACCATTTACTTAGATTATAAAACTTGGACTCGGGAAGATCTATTGTTGCCAAAAATGGGTATGTTTAAAAAAAAAATTTTTATTTTGGGCGAAAAGTTTCAGGGTTTTCGGGAAATATATGCTGCTAAAAATTTCTGATATAAAACGTGTTCATATGTCATTCTAGAGCCCTAAAATTTTAAGTTTTGAGTATTTGCAATAACGTCTTTGTACGGGAGGTACCACGCCCACTTTTCCAATCGCGCTTATATTTTGTGGGATACTGTGTATTGATAACCGATATGTTTGTACCTAATTTGGGAACTTTAACTCGTTTCGTTCTCCAGATATACAGAAATGTATAACGTCTTTGTATGGGAAGTGCCACACCCACTTCTCCAATCCCGCCTATTTTTTTAGAGTTTGTGTATTGGCAAGCAACATGTTTGTACTAGATCTGGCAATCCGTGCAATATAAACGCATTGAAAAATTCACTCCGTGTTTTTTGTTAATAACTTTTGATAATAATCTTTATAAAATCTGTGTTTAATACTAAAAAATCCTGCAAAAAAAACTCTAATTCGCATATAAAAAATAAATAAAATAAAAATACGTGTTTTTAAAACAATTTTTTTCCTAAAAAATATATTCTTTCTTTACATACATAAAATCAACAACAATAAAAAAACTAAATATTCAATTTCTAAACATATTACAACAATAATAAATCTGCTAAGCAATAATATCATTTAACTCAACAGAATAAAGCATAAAAAGAAATAGACAAAAATAACAACAACAAACAAGAAAAAACAAGTGCCGTACGTTGATTATAATAAGAACATTAATAAAGAGTTGCCTGATATATATTTTAAAAATTAATCCCATTCGATTATACAAAATTTTCCAAAAATGTTTTGTTCTATATTAAACTGCAAAACTAGTGAAGCAAACGCTACAATGATCGATTGCTGGATATGTGATAACTTGTTTCACATAAAATGCATTGACATTCCTGGTCGTGTTGCTGACGTCCTTGCTTGTAACAGAGGTTTACGGTGGTGCTGTGCTGACTGCAAACAAATTGATATTGATTTTTATATATTTATAAAATCGAATCGCAACAAGTTTAATGAAATAAAAAGGGAGTTTTCTGTTATTTCAAATAAACTTGCTGAACACGAAGAAATTTTTAAAAATCTTAAATCATTGGATAAACTTTGTAAATCACCTACTGAATCGCCAAAGCCTAAGAGGGCATCTAAACGAATCGCTGCTAAATCTAACGAAACGCCAATACAACCCGAATCTGACAAACAAACTGCATCTAACCACCAAACCGCTAAACCTGATGATACTCCAACAATTCAACAAGCATCGAACAATCAAACTGAAATAAAAAATCAAGTTGATAGTCAAATTTTAAATTTAAACCAGTCTGAGTTATCCAATGAAATGGAAACTGAAACTGATTTAAACTCTGCTTTATCATCTGTTCAACACCAAAATACTTCACAACAAGGTAACATAGCCGAACAAAGTACACAATTAAAAATCATTCCTCCTAAAAAATCTATATTTATTTCTCGATTTGCATACGATACGTCTGAAGACCAGATCAATAGTTATATTACTAATAAACTGAAATGTGATTCAACAATTTTAATTAAAAAATTTAAGTATTTTCAACCTAGAGATATAACATCTTTTAAAATAACTGTTCCCGCTGATCTCTTCGAACAAATTTTGGATTCCAACTTCTGGCCCGATAACGCATTAGTTCGTAAGTATGAACTTAAAGAAAACCCTCGTAGAACTCGAAATAATATTGTTCGATTACCGCTAAATAATCCAAAAAATTCAAAAAACTAAGTAATTTACCTGATAACCAACTGTATATCATATATCAAAATGTTCGAGGTTTAAACACCAAACTATCCAAATTATATAAAGAAAGCTTCGATTTTAACTATCATATTATAGTATTTACAGAAACATGGTTAACAGATAACGTTTTTAACATGGAAATACTATGTAACAAATATCAAATCTATAGGCGCAACAGATATGCTTTAAGTACTGAAGATGATGCTGGGGTTTCTACTGAAGGTACTATTCGTAAGGGCGGTGGGGTACTCATTGCGGTATCCAATCGTTTTCATTCAGAACTATTATTGTCTGATTCTACACCAGATTTGGAGTTTATCAGTGTTTTAATAACACTAAAAAATAAAAACGTCTTTATAACATGCTCATACATTCCACCTAAATCTATACAATCTGTCTATGATGATCACTTACATGCTATAAAAAATGTTGTACATGCAGCCAATCATACTGATTCTATTTTTGGCTGTGGGAAAAATCGCCCCAAGAAAAATGGCCCAAAAAAAGAAATGAAAAATCGCCCAAATGAAGAATCGCCCAACAGAACATGAAAAATGACCCAAAAAGTTATATATGAAATTTTGCCCAAAAGAAACGAAAAAGGGCCCAAAAAAAAAATGAAAAATGACCCAAAAAGCAAAAACGAATTTTTTCCCGGTGGCATGTTATAACGTCCAGTGTCATAGTGTCCATGGACGTTATGACACTCCAAAAAGTGTCGTAGTATCCATGGACACTGCGCTAACTAAAGCTTCTCTGCACAGCCGGCCTTCGGCCGGGCGCAAGGATTTTCTCCTATATGGTATAACAAACACTGGCTTCGCTAACTAAAGCTTCTCTGCATAGTCGGCTTTCATTTGGAAACAAGGCAGATTTTAGAAGCTTTACTTAGCGAAGCCGGTGTTTGTTATACCATAGAGGAGAAAATCCTTGCGCCCGGACAAAGGCCGGCTGTGCAGAGAAGCTTTAGTTAGCGAAGCCGGTATTTGTTATACCATAGAGGAGAAAATCCTTGCGCCCGGCCGAAGGCCGGCTCTGCAGAGAAGCTTTAGTAAGCGAAGCCGGTGTTTGTTATACCACAGAGGAGAAAATCAAAAAAATGGGCCATTTTTCATACAACATTTTTGGGTGATTTTTCATTATGAAAAATTTAAAAAACGAAAAATCACCCAACAATAACGAAAAATAGCCCAAAAATTTTAGGTCACTTTTCATATGAATTTAGGCCCAATTTTACATGGAATTTTTTTGGGCGATTTTTCATTTCTTTTTTTGGGCCATTTTTCTTGGGGCGATTTTTCCCACAGCCTCTATTTTTGTTTTTGGTGATTTTAACTTACCATCAGTCTCTTGGAATCATTTACCTGACACACTAAACTTGGTTCCAATTTATACAAATTTACATAGTGATAATTTCCTAAATGAGTTATCGGATCTCTGTCTATTTCAAATGAACAATAAAGGCAAAATATTAGACTTAGTATTTGTCAATGATCCAACTGACTGTTCAATAAAAAGATCTAGGCCTGTAACAACACCTGAAGATCCTTACCACCCTACTTTGGATTTAAGATGTTCTATACAGCTGGGCCCGGAGCCACAAAGTGACAATGATAAAGAGAGAATATTTTGTTTCAAAAAGTCAAACTATAATATGCTTAACAATCTTATTATTAATACAAACTGGCAAGACCTGCTATATTTGTCTAATACCAGCCATTTGGCTATTGATTTAATGATTGATACTTTTTATAAAACGCTATTTGATATTATGGATAAATGTGTGCCAAAAAATGTAACTCACAAACAATCTGGTCCCCCTTGGAGTTCCAAACAACTATCAAAACTTAAAAATAAGAAGAACAAACTCTATAAAAAACACAAACAATCTAATTCACTTATTGATTTTGGAAATTACTCAATCTGCCGTGCGGAATATAATTTGCTGAACACATCGCTGTACAACAACTATATAAATAATCTAAAAAACGATTTCAAACTTAATCCTAAATCTTTTTATAATTTTGTGAATTCCAAAAGAAGATGCCAAGAATTTCCACCTGCTATGAAATTTGAAGGTCAAGAATCTGATGATGCTGCTACCATAAGCAACATGTTTGCTGATTTTTTTGCTAAAACCTATACTGATGTCAAATATAACCTATCTGATAATTATCCATATCCTCTGCGTTCAACAAATCAAATATGTTTTCCCTCCATTGAACATTCACTGATTTCTCAAAACATAAAAAATTTAAAAATATCTTTTAATCATGGGCCTGATGGAGTTCCAAGTTGCATATTAAATAAATGTGCCGAAAGTCTTACCACCCCTTTATCGTACATATTTAACATTTCAATCAAGCACGGTTATTTTCCTAATCTTTGGAGAAAATCGTATATAATACCATTATTTAAATCTGGATCAAAGTCGAATGTGATAAATTATAGGGGCATTGCCAAACTTAGTGCTATTCCAAAAGTTTTCGAAAAAATTGTTACAGATCTTTTCTGTCATCAAGTAAAATCTACATTATCACCTTTTCAGCATGGCTTTCGTAAAGGTTGCTCAACAACTACTAACCTTTTGAATCTTACAACACATGTTAATCGAGGATTTGTTAAGGGACAACAATCGGATGCGGTCTACACTGACTTCAGTAAAGCTTTCGATAAAGTCAATCATAAGCTTCTTCTCTGTAAACTAGACTCACTTGGTCTAAATTCGAACAGCCTTAATTGGATTAAAACATACCTGTGTGATCGAACACAGACTGTCCGATTTAAAAATAAATCTTCTAAGATCATACATGTTATTTCTGGAGTACCTCAAGGAAGCCATCTTGGACCTATTCTTTTTAGCTTGTTTATTAATGATCTTCCAACAATAATTAAATACTGTAACATTTTATTGTACGCTGATGATGTCAACATTTTCTTTAGCTATAAAAACCCATACGAACATATTTTTCTTCAAAACGATCTTGATAATTTTTATCAGTGGTGTAAAGCTAATCTTTTGGATATTAATCTAAAAAAGTGCAAATATATGCGATTCTTTAGGAGGAACTGCGTTAATGTTCATTACGTTTTAGGAGAGCATAAACTGGATCTAGTTGATGTTTTTCTCGATCTTGGAGTTTTAATCGATCCAAAACTGAGTTTTGTTCCACATATTCATATGACCGTCAATAAAGCCAGAGGTGTTCTTGCCTTTATCAAACGATGGGCAAAGGAGTTTATCGATCCCGATATTACAAAACAGCTGTATACCTCACTTGTAAGACCGATCCTTGAATATGGATCCGTAATTTGGGACCCGCAATACAACGTACATAGTAACCATATTGAATCTGTTCAAAAACAATTTCTTCTGTTTTGTCTGCGAGGTTTACAATGGAATCCGTCTATAAATCTACCATCATATCCAAGTAGACTTAGTCTAATTAAACTACCAACTTTAAAAAGCCGAAAAATTATGCTAAATGTATCCTTTATGTTAAATATAATTAATGGCGATATTTCATCAGAGTTTCTTTTGGGAAATCTTACTTTCAATGTCCCTCAAAGACCTACCCATAGCATTACCATTTTTTCACAGCAATTACGCAAATGCTGATCCATGGCGGAGAGTTGGAAAAGATTTTAATGACTTGTATAAATTAATTGATTTCTCATTAACCTCTACAATTGTAAAACGAAACATAATAATTTATTTAAACACTTAAAACAAAAAACTGTATATTTTTTATTATTCTACATATGTAAATTTTTTTTTATGTCACATTGTATAGTCTGTAAGGATGTAAACCATAGACTTAATAAATAAAAAAAAAAAAAAAAAAAAAAAAAAGAAAAATTTGAAAGCCGTAGCTCTTGCCGCTCTCGAGATATGCAGGAAAAAAGAATTTAAAAAACAACATAAACATGGGATTTATGGAAAAAATTAGAGGTCGTCGTGGTTTTTTGATCATATATCACCCATTTATGGACCGATCTTCCTATGGGTATGTTTATTTTGGGCATTACTCTTCCATTTTTGGGAGAAAAGTTTCAGGGTTTTCGGGAAATATATGCTGCTAAAAATTTCTGATATTTTGGTATATAAAACGTGTTCATATATCATACTAGAGCCCTAAAATCTTAAATTTTGAGTATTTTCAATAATGTCTTTGTACGGGAGGTACCACGCCCACTTTTCCAATCGCGCCCATATTTTGCGGGATACTGTGCATTGATAACCGATATGTTTGTATCAAATTTGGGCACTGTAGCTCGTTTTGTTCTCCAGATATACAGAAATGTATAACGTCTTTGTATGGGAAGTGCCACACCCACTTCTCCAATCCCGCCCATTTCTAAGAGAGTTTGTGTATTGGCAAGCAACATGTTTGTACTAAATTTGAAAGCCGTAGGTCTTGCCGCTCTCGAGATATGCAGAAAAAAAGAATTTAAAAAACAACAACAACATGGGATTTATGGAAAAAACTAGAGGTAGTCGTGGTTTTTTGCTCATATCTCAGCCATTTATGGACCGATCTTCCTGAATTTCAATAGCAAACAATTCCGGACTATATGTGACAACCGGATTTGTACTTATGTTCTCATAAGAAGCCAGAATATATATACTTTATATGGTCTTAGATCAATATTGTAGAAATTACAAACGGAATGACAAAGTTATATTTACCCTTCACCGAAGGTAAAAGGTAACAGAAAAATCACGATAGAAGAGCCGCACAAAAGAAATGGGCCAGTTTAGTGTTTAAGCTGCCAAGAATTTGGCCATACTAGAGCATACTGCTATTTACCACCTGTTTGCGTCGTATGTGGCGAGTTACATGGTACCGTCCGTTGCAATAAGTCTCAAAATGACCCTAATGTAAAAAAATGTAGCAACTGTGGTGGTAATCACACTGCCAACTATAGAGGATGCCCGGTATATTCGATTGTCAAGCGTTCTGCTGGACAGAAACTTGATCCCTCTCAATCGCAGGCAACTAATCAGGAAATCACGTTCGGCGTCCAGATACCTCAGCCTAATAATAACAGAACCTCGTACGCTTATGTATTAAAATCAAATCATATGCCACTGCAAGGTGATTTAGCAAATAATGACGAAATTCCCATTTCTAATTTAACTCGGCTAGAAAAAACTATGGAAACATTAGTGCAAACAGTTAACAATTTTACTAACACAATGGGTAACATGATGCAAGAAATGTTAGGAATGAAATCGATGTTATTGCAAGCTGTACTAAGCAAGCCATGAACTGTTTAAAACTTGCTTTTGGAACGCAAACGGAATCCGCCAACACAAAAATGAACTAGAATACTTCCTTAAAAATAAACTAATTGATGTTATGATGGTTTCTGAAACTCATCTGACCTCAAGAAATACGTTTAAAATCAATGGTTATATATTATATGATACCAAGGACCCTCGAGACAGAGCTTGTGGCGGTTCTGCCATTTTGATAAAGAACCGAGTAAAACACTACTTAATGAGTGATCATCGTGAAGACTTTCTCCAAGCAACGAACATTTGCGTTGAGGAATTAAATCGAAACATAGTAATTTCATCATTATACTCCCCACCTAGATTTTCTATATAAGAAAGCCAATATAATAAATATTTCAAAACATTACGACCCTGCTTCCTGGCTGCTGGCGATTATAACGCTTAACACACTTTCTGGGGGTCACGACTTATTACAACTAAGGGTCGTGTTTTGTTTAACACAATTTGTAAAATGGATCTAAATGTGGTCACGAGCGGACAACCAACATAGGCCAATATGTTGATGTTGACTGATCAGCAAAAAGTTGCAGATGTCATCGATTTTGGAGTGGTTAAAAACATCCCCGCAGAAACGATTTATGTTGAAGCTTCCTTAGAATTATCTTCTGATCACACACCTACAATTCTTACTATGACTAATCGTAATAGAATTGTATCTCCGTCTGGTAACTTAGTGACGTCAGCCACTCAAATAAATTGGTTAAAATATAAAAAATATCTCAGTACCCACTGCACTGAAAAAATTCCGCTTAATACACCGGAGAATGTGGATATTTCTATTGTAAATTTTGACAGTTAACTGAAACGAGCTGTTCAACATTCTAGTATAACCCTCAAAAAAATTAAAAATAGTAAAATATATTCTGCAGATGTTGAGCGTCTCTTGACTGAAAAAAGGAGAGCTCGAAGAGAATGGCAATTGCATAGATCCCCTCAACTTTAGAATTTACTAAATGAGAGCACAAAAAGGCTAAAGAAGTTACTGCAGTCTCAGAAAACGGCTTCCCTGGAAAAATATCTTAAGGAACTTGATGCAACTTCTCAATCAGACTACTCATTATGGCGTGCAACTAGAAATCCTAATAGACCAGTCATCACTTAACCACCATTAAGAAACTTAAATGGAAGTTGGGCACAAAATGATGTAGAACAAGTAAGTGTGCTATATTTGGCTATGCCGAATCTTATATACCCTTCACCATGGTGTGATAAGAATAATCTACATATATAATATATCTGTGGCATTAAATAATAATGGCTTAAGTCGGAATTTCTTGTTTTGAGATATTAAGGGTATTACCAAAAATAAATTGTTTGGTTTTTATATAAAATGCGCATTTATTTAGAACAAAACTCTAAATTTTATAAAAAAAAGTGTTTTTTTTAAATATATAAAAGTAAAAATAGCAAAAACTGATATATTTTTTATTTAATTAAAAATAATTTATAAATACCAAGAGAAAAAAAAAATTTATCGAATGGGATTTGAACCCGTCAACACCCCGACGATTACTTCCACCACTGGCGTGTTGTCATACAATAGATTTATCTGTTTTTGCAAGTTTTTAAGACGCAAAAATTCCAAATCTCTATTTGTAGAAATTATTTCCTTAAATAGATCAAAGTTTAAAAGCAGAGTGATACCGAAAGTCATACTGGACATCATGCTGGTGCCTGTTAACAAAGGAAAAGGTGGGGGACGTGTTCATATGTCATATTAGAGCCCTAAAATTTAAATTTTTGATTATTTTCAAAAATGTCTTTGTGCGGGAGGTACCACGCCCACTTTTCCAATCCCGCCATATATTTGTGTATTGATAACCGATATGTTTGTACCTTATTTGGGAAATTTAGCTCGTTTCGTTCTCCAGATATACAGAAATGTATAACGTCTTTGTATGGGAAGTGCCACACCTACTTCTCCAGTCCCACCCATTTTTTTTAGAGAGTTGGTGTATTGGCAACCAAGATGTTTGTACCAGCCATTTATGGACCGATCTTCCTGAATTTCAATAGCAAACAATTCCGGACTATATGTGACATAAATGTATAAAAACCTAGCCTCCATCATATCTGGGGTCTTCGTAAAACCCATTTCAACGGACGGACAGACGGACAACCGGATTTGAACTTCCCTTCTCATTAGAAGCCAGAATATATATACTTTATATGGTCTTAGATTAATATTGTAGAAATTACAAACGGAATGACAAAGTTATATATACCCTTTTACCTTCGGTGAAGGGTACAAAAAGTAAATTTTTTTGTTAATCATTTGAAACCCGTATTTACCCCGCATACATCTCCCGATATTGCAGTCGAGTTGCCACCTGTTGCTGTAAGAGCTGCTGTTCCACTTAAATTTGAGATAAAAGAAATCGAAAAGGCTATTCATGATTTAAACCCCAAGAAAGCCCCTGGTTTTTATAAGATCAGCAACAAAATGCTTTAAGAGCTACCCAGCATAGCAAAGAAAATTATTCTATTGATTTTTAACGCTATTTTACGCCTTGAATACTACCCACAAGAATGGAAAATATCCTTAGTTACAATGATACCTAAGCTAGGAAAGGATCCTACAAAAGTTGAGTCATATAGACCTATAAGCTTATTGTCTAATATATCGAAGCTGTTTGAGAAGCTGTTAATGTCAAAATTAGCCCCAATTTTAAATGTAAATAGATGTATTTCTAACCATCAATTCGGCTTTAGAAGAGAACATAGCACAATTAAACAAACCCATCGTATAGTAAACGCCATAAGAAAAGCCTTTGAAGAAAAAAAATGTTGTTCCGCCCTCTTCATCGATGTTTCTCAAGCTTTTGATAAAGTCTGGCATGAAGGCTTATTACATAAATTGAAGTTAAACTTACCAGTAAACACACACAAGCTGTTAGAAAGCTACTTAGTCGGTCGAAGGTTTATTATTAAAGAAGGTGATTTTATAAGTTCTCCTCAGCCAATTGACGCTGGAGTCCCTCAGGGAAGCATCATGGGCCCACTGTTATACCTTATATACACCTCAGACATGCCAACAAACAACCACACCCTTACTTCAACATTTGCTGATGATGCTTTTTTAAGCGTACACGAAAACTGTCATGAAGCATCTCGTTACTTGCAGGATCATATATTTGTACTGGAAAAGTGGTTAAAACAATGGAGGAGAAAGGTCAATGAGCAAAAATGCGTACATATAACATTCACCTTGCGTCGGGAGTCAGATCCCCCTATTAAAAGCAATAATCAATTAGTGCCCCAGCAATCGCATGTAAAATATCTCTGTATTCATCTAGCGTTTAACATGGAAATGCCATATAGAAGCAAAACTAACACAAATGAAACTAAAAGCAATTCAAACTTATTGGGTTATTGGAAGAAATTCTGTTCTTAGCCTCGACTGCAAACTTCTACTTTACAACTCTATATTAAAGCCAATCTGGTGCTACGGTATTCAGCTATGGGGCACTGCCTCGGGCTCAAATATCGAAAACATTCAAAGGCGCCAAAATAAACTTCTTCGAATAATCACAGTCGCTACCTGGTATGTTAAAAACTCTTATATTCACAAGGATCTCAATGTGCCATTAGTAAAAACTATTATTACAAAGTACGCAGCAAAATATTTTTAAAGGCTTGAGTCGCACCCAAATCCACTAGCTCGAAATATTTTAAATGACAGTGGCCACTCTAGATTAAGGAGAAGAGATACTGCAGGACTCATCCGACCAGAATACCGCTAAAC
>OX031011.1:14245008-14327702 GCA_943735925.1 Pollenia amentaria
GTGTGCGCATAGGGGGTCGTAAAATTCATTTCAATATTATTTTTATTTATTATTTATTATTTATTTAATAGATAATATAAACATAATTACAAATGTTAGATATATAAATACTTATTATCTATAAATGGCTTAACATATTGGTTGTTAGCCAGATTGGCATAATATGAAGATAAAGAAAAAATAAAAATATAAGCAAGAAATAAAATTCATAAACAAGGGAATGTCTTGCATACATATATAAATAATGACATTTTACATGCACTAAGTAATTACATTTATTATTATTCAAATTCATTTATTAACAATCTTCTGTATCTTAAACAAGACTCTAAATAGTTAGCAAGAATGTCAAAAGAAAATGTTAGGCCGTTGAGAATATCCAACACCTCCACTAGATTCAGTTGGCATTTATTAAAGTACCTAAGTCTATATCCATTGAACATAGGACAAATTCCAATAAAATGTAGGGTGTTTTCTGTTGCATCGAGGTTGCAAATGGTGCAAAGACCAACTGTATTGCTTCTAAATGGTCTCGAGTTAATATCCAATAGGCAGCCTCTAGCTCTTATGATAAGACTCATAGCACGAGCAGTAAGAGTTGAGTCTGTAATATCTATCAAATAGTAGTTCAACTGCGAGTATAGATCATGGAATTGAGAATTACTTGCAGCAGAGGCAAAATTTTCATTTTCATATGTGTTAACTAGAGGTAATATTAGCTTGACATGTTTGCAAATTGGATTCGAATTATTTGGTGGAACGAAATTAATTGTGGAACACAGAATTGACCATTCTTCAGCCCAAAAAGTGTGTTTTTCAATTACAGTTTCAGCAAGCTTACGAGGCAGTCTATTGTTCGGCATGTTAAGTATTTTATTTATGTAGTCAAAATGAAGTTTTAGTGTTTCCACAAATAATGAGTTAAGGCCCGTTTCCAGGAAAAGCATGTAGTTTGGAGTGTTACTAGGTAAGAACAGCATCTTTTTTATAAAAAAACGAAGAAGTTTTTCGACGACATCATATTTTTTGTAACCCCATATTTGAGCACCATAGAACATAATAGAACGGGAAGCAGATCTGAAGATTCTAAGCTTATTTATGTTGGAAATCTTGGGGTGGTTAATATATTTAGCCCAGTATGATGAAATTGCCAATTTAGATGTTAAAAGTTTGTTTTCTAAATGGTCGCGGAAGGATAAATTGTAACAAAGGTTCATCCCCAGATACTTATATGAATTTACAATTTCAATTCTGTCTTCACCATATGCCCAGCTTAGATTTCTGTGAATCCTTGAGCCACTACGAAAAACCAAAATCTTGGATTTAGTCATGTTAACCCTTAATTGCCATAAGTTGCAGTATGCCTGCAAGGCATTAATCATATTCTGCAAGCCGTCTGGGGAGTCAGATAAAATGACAATATCATCCGCATACATTAGTGTTTTCACTGTGAGGTTCACAACTTCTACACCGCCAGGGAGAGCATCGGCTAGATCGTTCATGTAGAGAGCAAATAATATTGGACTTAAGATACATCCTTGTTTAACGCCAAGATTAACATTAAGAGCATTGGAGAGGGTGTTATTGAAAAGGATTTTGCTAGTAGTGTCTGCATACGATTTAATGAGAATTCTTATTATTTTTGATGATAGTCCCATACTCGATAGTTTGTAGAACAAGGAATTTCTTGGTATCAAATCAAAAGCAGAGGAAAAGTCAACAAAGAATGCATATGTCTTCTTCCCATTAAGGTGGTTTAAATGAATAATATTAGTAAGATTAAAAATATTATCAATGGTCGAATAATTTTTCCTAAAACCAGCTTGATATTCATTCAGAATATTGTATTTATTTGTCCAGGCTGTAATACGATTTAACAGAATGCTGTTGAAAATCTTGCATGTTGAATCCATTAGTGACAAACCACGATAATTGTGTGGGCAGTTGGGGTCACCCTTCTTCAGTAATGGAATAAGGATTGCCTCTTTAAAGCTTGACGGTATAGATTCCTTAATAAAAATTATATTTAAGACATATAATAGCTCACTTGTAAAAACATAGGGCGCATGTTTGAAAAACTCGTATTTAATACCATCTGGCCCTGGAGCCTTACTATCCTTAAGAGTCCTTAGAACAGAAATAAGTTCACAAGCTTCGATCGGAGAGTCCAAGAACGGATCAATGTTACAAGGCAAACACCATTGAACTGAAACCATCGGGTCAGGATTCACCAATATACTGCTAAAATGTTGAAGGAAGTCATCTGCGCTAAGATTGCAACGAGTTGATCGAGTACGAACTTTTAAATCATTGGCTAATTTCCACCACTGTTTACTGCATTTAATCGTATTTAATTTTAATATGTTTGCATTATAATACTTAAGTTTACTATTACGACATACATTAAGGAATTTCCTTTTAGACGACAAATACTTAATTTTGTTGGCGTTTGAGCATATCTTACGAAAAATTTTTAGGTTATCTAACATCTTTTTTCTAAAACGAGCACATCTCCAGTCAAACCACTTTTGTTTCGGTTCAAAATATAGTGTTGGTTTCGGTTTGACTGCAGCGTGTATAATTTTATTTTTCATATCAAATAACAACTCATCCACAGATGCACTATGCTTGAAGGTGTGTGTACAACAGAGTTCATTTAATTTTTCGGCATATCTAGCTGCATGATTTTTGCTCCAGTATAATCTTTGAATAGGCGAAAAAGGTAAAGAATTTACGCGGCTTATTGGGATATTAATTTTGAGTTTTAAAGGCATGTGGTCAGAGTATGGTTTATTTGCTATTACAAAATTATCAATAAAGGTAAGAAAGCTATGTGAACATATGCAGTAATCAATCAAAGAATTGCCTCATCCGCCATAAAAACTCAAGTCACCTTGAGCATCACCATTAGTTCTACCATTTAAAACTATACCCCCAACATAATCAATAAGTTCCATTAATTTCCTTCCCTGGGGGTTAATAATTTTATCTTTAGAGCATCTAATTTTATTTATGTGTTGTAAATCAGTCAACAAATTCCGATCTAATAAATGTTGTTCCGCACCAATGCGGGCATTTAGGTCACCGACGATGCAAAAATTAGTAGGGCAAAAATCCATCAGAAATTTTCTGAAGTAATCAAACTCTGCATCCCAGTTAGAACAATTCAAATAACGTGGGATAAAGTAAAAAACATCGTTGTTCACATTTAATGATAATACAACATTAAGTCCATTTATGTTAATGAATTTAACATTAAAAATCTTTTTTATATCTTTCTTAAAGCCATACAGACACCCACCGCTAGCACGCCCAGCCCTATGCATTTTTTCTGCATCGATCCAGTGTAAATTATAATTAAGAAGAAAGTTTGAAAATAAGTTTTGTTTATTTGACAAGACATGGGTTTCATATAGGAAAAATATTTCAAATTTATTTAAAAAGCTGAAAAAATTACCAAAGTTAATACTATTGGCAAGATTAGCAACGTTATATGATAAAACATTACATAAAAAGAATTGCTATTGGCCATTCATATATGAGTTATTAAATGACGTAGGGTTAACATGAACCTTATCATTGACGAAGACTTCAACGTTATATTTGCCTTTAGACAACAGGCCTTTCAAAAACTCGGCATCTGCAATTGAGTTGGCAACAAGTTTTCCAGACGACCAGAAGTACTTTATGTCGTCTATATAAATACAAAATTCACCCAGCCTTCGTTTAACGTTCCCGTTGTGTTTAGCAATGTTAGCAATAACTTTCCTTAAATTATAACGAATATTTTGTTCTTCTTTTGTGTAGTCTTTTGCAATAAAAATATTACGACCTTTCAATTTGTTTTTCACAGCTAAAACATTTACAGCTTGCAGTTGCGATTCTAATGAGAACAAATAGGTATTTTTTGTATTTTTAGTGGAAAGAGCACGAACCGTAGCCACCTTTATATTCACACCCAAATGGTTGTTGCATAATTCAATAAATTCCGATTTAACAGTAGATATAGTAGTGCTGACTAAACCATTAACAACAATATTTGTAGAACGCGACCTACGGTCAATTTGTTCAATACGGGAGGACAACAATTTTACTTCGTTTCTTAATTTATAATTATCCTGTCTAAGTTCATCAAGCTCAGATTTGATTAACGAAATATCCTCTTTTTTGGCAACATCTTTAAGCTTGACATCCAGTAGACTGCACAGTTTATCCCAAGAAAAAACATCACTTTGCGTTGTTTCCATTACTACTAGTGGTTGTTTACTTGTAAATTGTTTTTTATTATTGTTATTAAACAGCTGTTCTGGTGAGAACTGTCTGGTACGTTTATTGCTCATAGGATTAATAGCATACCTTAAGGCGGGCACAGTAAAAAATACTAAAATATTGTAGTGAACAGCTGAGCTGGACCAAAAGATCCTGCACTAAATAAGCAGCCTCCAAATAAGGTAATAAGGTTTGGCAGCCAACAAACTAGATGCTCACACGTACACTCCAACGGAATAATACACACAACAACTCCAACAGACTTAATTAAATTTACCAAACAATTGTGAAGAGCCAGAAACCAGAGCAACAAAACTACATATGCATGTTAATCTGTATGTACCACGCAAACACATGAAAATAAGATGGAAAACAGCAGCCACCAATGTGTATAGTGTTCAACAGCAACAGACTTAATGCACTCCAGTGATAAGACACAACCAGCATCTGCAGCAGCCTTGTAAAATAGTTCCAGACAATATTTATCAATAGATATACAAAATTATAAAATATTGCGCGCACAGTAAAATTTTTTCACAACTTTTCAGTACAAAGACAGGGTTACCAATTCATTTCAATATTTTTCTCCGAACAAAACATCTTTATTAAAGATTTATTAAACTCGTTGTCCATGACACGTAGCTCAGGTTTTCCGAGGAGTGCGATTCTTTCTTCTATTTCGACCTTTACGGTGTACATATTCTTATCAGAAATTTAATGTACAGATCCCAATTTGGTGAATGAGAAAATAGGTCCTTTGGACCTGAAAAATATCCATATGAACTATCATATTAGGTCTAATAGGGGTAACGGTATGGTTAAAATATTTACGATAGGGTTTGCGGTCATATTTACTTTCATTACAAATTCGGCATGAATTAATGTATTTGTTAATGTATTTTATTAAATTCGGGTAGAAAAAACAATGTCTTATTTCTTCGAAATTTTTTTATATTCCTCTATGGTTTGTAGAGCTATGCATATTGCCTATCGTTTCAAAAACTTTTTCTTCATTAGGTAAATCAAGTGCCAGTTTTGTGCATTTTATAAAACTCAAATGTGTATCGTTCTGATAAAGGGATGTTAGTTGTTCTTGCACTAAGTAATATAAACTATTTGGTAGTTGCGAATACACACCCAAATTTCCTTTACGGAGTGTCTGTCTAAATAGATCATTTAAATAGAGATCATTACACAAATCATTTTCGGAAACGAAAATTATCCTATATGTTCTGTACAACACCTTCAGTTCTGCTTGTTTTTCTCTGACAATTTGAATCTGTGTTCTATATTTATTAAGAATAGAATCACTTATATAGAAGTTGGCACTTGTGTCCTCTTCTTGTCGACTATGCACGTTTTCTATCACTTCGGAAACTTCGAAAAGTGATTTAATATCACAATCGTCTTCTTCTACATCTACTTCCTCTAGCTCTAACCGACTGAGAAAATCAGCCACGTTATTGTCTCTTCCCCTTATGTATTCAACGTCAAATTCATATTCACTGAGCAAGATTCTCCACCGGCTTAGTCTGGAATTTGGCTCTTTTAGAAAAGAAAGCCATTTTAGAGGCTGATGGTCAGTATGAACCGAAAATTGTTTCCCAAACAAATAAGGATGGAAATACTTTGCGGCTCATACTATCGCGAGAAGTTCTTTTGTGATCGTACTATAGTTCTTCTCATGATTATTTAGTGGGTTTATTTTCCTGGCTAAGAACGGCGCCTTATGCTGTGTTACTAGCGTATGTAGTGAGCACGAATTTTTTTATTAAAGTCTGGATGCGAGAGAAGGGGGGGGGGGTGAGTTATAATTCTTTTTAGTTTTTGAAAAGATTCGACATATGTAGGATCGTTAACATTAATCTTTTTATGAATTTCCTATAGTAGCCTGTTAGGCCGAGAAAGGACTTAGTTTGTTTTACGGTACTTGGAATAGGGACATTCATTATAGCTTCAATTTTAGATGGATTCGGCTTAAGACCATTTCTCGTGACTATATGTCCTAGAAATTGTGTTTCCTTAACAAGAAATTTACATTTACTTAGCTGAACCTTAATGTTGTGCTCATTTAGAGTACAGAATATTCTCTTTAAGCTATCCAAATGTCCATCCAGGGATGATGAAAAAACCAATATATCGTCCATAAAGATAAGACAGACTTGATTAATATAATCGCGCAAGACATGATTCATCATGCGCTGAAAGGTTGCAGGTGCGTTCTTTAGGCCAAAGGGCATTCTGATAAATTCAAAATGTCCCATGGGAGTAGAGAAAGCCGTCTTCTCAACGTCTCTCTCTTCCATCTTGATTTGGTAAACACCTTTTGCAAGGTCGATTGTGGAAAAATACTGCGCTCTACATAATTTGTCGTCGAGTGAATCGATGTTGGGCATGGGGAATTTGTCGTCCACAGTAACGGCATTAAGTTCCCTGTAATCGATGACTATACGCCATTTTACATTATCTGATTGTCTCGCTTCTTGGGCAAAATCCAGAGGGGTGAATTGTAAGGAGATTTGCTCAGTCTTATTATCCCTTGAGGCTACATTTCTTTCACCTGGGACTCAATTTCCCTTTCATGCATTTTAGGTTACCGGTAAATCTTTGAATATACTGGCCTATCTGATGTTGTTATTATACTATGTTATATTGCTTTTGTCGTATATAACGCTTGGCTCTCTTGGTAAAATGTAGCTTTATTACCCTGGATAAACTTTCCCAATTTATGTTTTTCTGCAGTATTTAAATTGCAAGGTACTTCAATATTAAAAAAATCTATATTTTCTATCTCTAGGCCAACAATTTCCCTGAAATTCACACTATCGGTTCCTCTATAAAACGAAATTTCGTTATTATTTAATTTTAGCTTCGTGTTAAAAAAAATCTATTACACATTAAATATTAGACATTAAAACATTATTTCCTATTATGCAACTAAAGGGTTTATTTCCTAAGTCGATTAATTTAGCGGACATTGTCCTGTCCCCCACATTAAATTCTAGAGGTATGTTTAATATAACCTCTTCTGTTACTAGTCTTGTTCCCGTTATCGTATTTAGGTTTATTGTATTTTTTATATTTCTCTTTGGGATCGCCCAACGTAGTTGCGGCGCCACTGTCGATCAAACATCTAAATTTTATATTATTGATTGTCAGTGATATTATTGGTAATTGTGATCTCGAGGCGGTACATGAAAATTTTCAGAGACATTAATATTAGATATGTCCATAGGTTCAGGGCGAGTATTACGCCTATTTTGAGATAAAGTATTTTGGGTATTATAAGGTATAGGTTGTGTACCGCTCGGATAATAAAATCTGTGAAATTTGAGTTATTTCTAAAATCGTTTTTATTTAAATTAGTATTTTGTGGAAACCAATTTCTATTAGTAAAAAGCCGGGGTCTATTAGGGAAACTTCCCGGTCTACTGTTTGGGTTTTTATTCTTATTAAAGTTTTTCTTTGTATAAGAGCTTTTCCTACCTTTGAGATATACTTCTTTAATAATATTAAGGCAGACGTAAATGATGCGCTTTGGTCTGGATTTAAATTGTATTTAGTGTTCATTAGGCTTAATGTCTCATTTAATTTTTTTTTTCGCGACTACATCCATAGCCAGGTTTCTAAGATTCAGAAAGGATTCTTTAACTCCGAAATCCTCTCTGAATTTCGCAAGAATTTGATACCATGTAGGCGAAACAAGGGATTCTAGTGATTTCAATGCTTTACCTTGAAGGCGGTTCGCGAGAACCGATCTAATAGTTGGTTTATTTTCTTCGGAGACCAAAGAAAGTACCGAATTGACGTCCCTTAAATAGCTTGGTAAAGCATATTCAGAGGTTCCACAAAATTGTGGAATGCTACGGGTCTCCCGTAAACCTTCGGCTAGAGTTAGAGCCATTTTATTTATATAAGGAAACTTGTTTTTATAGAAACATAACCGAAATAATGGTATTTTCCCCCGTTTAATTTATCTTCAGTAATAATTATATTTTTACGTCTACCTTGTAATTTATTTATTTGTTACTGTAAAGGTGTTTGGCTGACTGGTTTTCTTCCTTCATTGAAATATGGTATTTACTTGTTTATTGAGATTGAATATCTTCAGTATATAACGGTGCTTGGCTGACTGTTTTTCTTTCTTCAGTGAATTATGTTATTTACTTATTGACTAAAATTGAATATCTGTTTTTCTTCCTTCAGTGAATTATGGTATTTACTTGTTGATTAAAATTAAATATCTTCGGTGTATAACAGTGCTTGGCTGACTGTTTTTCTTCTTTTGATGAATTATCACTTCCGGTGTTTAAGGATTTTTGATTATATTTTTAGAACTTTCCTTTCAAGACAAATAGAATTTTCACTTTTACTTTCATGTACACGGAATTCATTAAATTTTTTTTTTCTTAGCTGTGTTTATATTTGTTATTTGCATTTTAAAGCTTTTAATAATTTTTCATATAAAATTATAAATTTTATAAAAGTATAATCACTAGATTATTTTTTAAGTTATTAATGTATATACATTTACATACATAAAATCGAATGCAGTGGGCTTTGATGACATTAATCCTAAATTCTTCAAAACTATTATTCCCCAAATGCTGCCATATATCACATACATTTTCAATAATATAATTACAAAAAGCGATTATCCGCGAAATTGGAAACATGCCAAGATCATACCTACTCCAAAATCGAACAATGAGTATCGTCCTATCGCTATTCTACCCTACTTATCAAAAGTTTTTGAGCGACTACTTCATCAACAAATAAATAAATACATCAACGACAATAACTTGCTGACAAATAGACAATCTGGATTTCGAGCAAAAAACAGTTGTACAACAGCTTTAATTGATGTATCCGAAGGTATACGAGAAAGCATTGATGTTGGTGATATATCATTCCTTATTCTACTGGACCATTCCAAAGCGTTCGATACGGTCGATCATCAAGTTCTTTGTTGGAAATTGGACAAAATGTTTAGTTTCTCACCTTCATCCATCCGTCTGGTTGCTTCGTATCTGTCTGGCCGTAGTCAATCTGTTATTTCAAACAATATAACATCAAAATCGTTACCTGTTCTTAGGGGAGTGCCACTAGGATCGATACTTGGGCCCCTTCTATTCTCAATTTATATAAATGATCTAGATAAACAATTGTTACAATGTAATGTTCACCTATATGCTGATGATGTACAACTCTATATTAGTAGTCCCTTGATAAATATAAATGATTGTGTTGAAAAAATAAATATTGATTTAAAACGTGTTCACACATGGGAAAATGCAAATGGTTTGTGTATAAACCCCACGAAGTCCAAATGATTGATAATAACGAAAAAAACACTGAAACTGTCGCTTGAACATATGATATTACTGGACAACAAACGAATTGAAATTGTACAAAAAGCTAAAAATCTTGGCATTATTTTTAACAACACACTCACATGGTCTGATCATGTAACTGATGCTGCTGGGAAAACATACTCAATGCTGCGAACGCTATGGAACACCCAACACATCACACCGTTAAATATTCGTTACTTACAACAACGTATATCATGCCAATTTTACTCTATGGATGCGAACTGTTTGCAAGTTGTGAGTCAACAAGCCAGGGAAAACTTGAGAAAACTTACAATGCTGTATTGAGATATGTTTTTAACCTAAGAAAGTATGATCACACTTCCCATGTTAAAAATAAACTTTATGGCGTTTCTCTGAATAATCTGTTAAAAATTAAAACCTTAATGCTATCACAAAATAATTTTCAAGCATGAACCAGTGTATCTTTTTGACAGAATATCTTTTACGCGTTCAAGAAGATCATATGATATAATTCATACTAGATATAGAAGTCAGTTTTCTGAGCGTCATTTTTACATCAATTCAATCCGCCTTTGGAACTCGCTACTACCGGCCAATAAATCCATTAGCAACGTCTTGCTTTTTGAGAAAGAATTATATAAATTTTTTATCACAAATTAATACTGTTTCCTTCTTATTATGTTTGTATTTAATTATTTTAAACTTATTTGTTTATTTCTAGAAATTATTAAATTATTTTTCATAATAATATATCATTTTTTACTCTACAATGTAATTCCAATACAAAAATCCAATACTATAATTATAAGATTTGAATCTTGTTGTATTGGAAAACAAATAAATAAATAAATAAAATTTTTTCCAGGAATGCAATTTTTCACTTTGCATCCTACCGACTGCGCCAGTTATAAAGCAAACGGTAAGGTTTGAGTATTGAGTTAATAATGATGTTTTATTTTTCAAACTTATTCTTATGTACTTTAAGTTTATTTCTTATTATTATTTCTGAATAAATGTAGTTAAAGTAAAGGTTGAGATTTACCTTGTGTGTGAACTGGTATGTATGTTGATGTATGTATGTAAAGTTGAGTAGTTGGGATGAGGAGTAGTTAACTGGTGGCAAATACAGATGTAGGAGAGAAATTACATCTGTCTGCAGATATGTGCATATGTATGTCTGCACTTATCGTTTGGGGGTGGTTGGTAATTAGCAGTTAAAGAGCCAATGATCTTTGGTTGGTTCCAAAAGATAACGATGCGGATGTTGGTAAGTTCCAACGGCCACTACTTAGCTGATTAATGGGAGAGGTTTCCTTTGATTTAATCGATTCTCATGGACGAGAATTATTAAATCATCAAATAGCGGTTAGAAATAAAAGATATGAATTATGTAAGTATTATGAACAGCCACAAATTTATTTAGCCAAGATTAATAGAGAATAAATGCCAGAGATGCTCACCTTATGAAAGTTGTAAAAACAAGAAAGATTTTAATAAAAACGCTTGCCATGAAGGCTAGGGTTTTACAATATGGCTAACTTAACATGACAGTAATAAGATACAAAAATGGCAAATTAGAATGTTATTTTTATCCAACAAATAACATTATGCTAAGGTGACACCAATGGTTTTTAAACTGTGGTATTATATGATTTTAATTGACTGTTATTAAATTCAAATATTAAGCAATGCAATATAATAAATTCAATATAATAAACAAGTAGATAAAAAGAGATACAATACAAATGCTTTATGCTAATTTATACATGCCACCACTCCTTGCAGTTATGCAACTGAAGATGATGTTTGAGTTCCACACAAGACGGTGGCTAGGGAACGGATTGCTTCCGAGAGTATCTTGGGGTCAGGTTGCGTATGGTTGGTGGATTTTTCCCGAGCTTTACGAGGTTTTGCCCTTTTGGTAGACCGTTTCGGTACGGAATTGCGTTGGCCAATTCGAGCACGTACAGATCGTCTAGGTGGATGAACCTGATGATGACGCCTTGAATGAAGCAGGGTATGATGAGGTTGTACGCACTTTAGGCAGGAATCTAGGCTGCTGCAAGCTCTTGTAAGATGGGTGCGTGCCAAACAGTTAAAACAATAGTTGTTGCGTCTAACAACTGTGATGCGATGATTAACCTCCATTTCAAGAAACTTCCTGCAAAATCGGAGTGAGTGATACCGAAAACAAACTTGGCACTGGTGTATGTCGGAGTTCCTTGGAGTTCGATGACGAGAACTAGAGGATGAGAAATAGAAAATAATGAGTAATGGTAAAGGTGTGGAAAAGGGGTGAAAATGATAGAGTAATGACAGGAACTTGGGTTGGGATCGCATTAGTGTACACTGTTGGTGAGGTTTGGATCTTTGTTATATGGTAAATAACATAGCTTAGAGATTGGACGTTTTAAAATTCCTGTCGCGGTACGCACATCGACAACTCGAACTTGTTGATCAATGCCTTGGTGAACCTTTTCGATTCTACCCAATCGCCATTCGTTAGGTGGTAAAATATCGTCAATAATGACTACAAAGTCTCCTATTTGCAAATTAGGGACGGAGAGTCTCCATTTATATCGTTTATGAAGAGATTTGAGATAATCTTCTTTCCATTGAATGGCAAATTGGTGTTGAATGGCCTTTAGTTTTTCCCATCGATTTATTAACGAAAGATTTTCTGCAAATGGCTCAGGAGGTGCCATAAGCGGACCCCCTCTGAGGAAATGTCCGGGAGTTAACGCGGTTAAATCGGATGGATTGTCAGACAAAGCGGAAATAGGCCTGGAATTTAAAACGCCTTCAATTCGTACCAGCACGGTGGCGAATTCTTCGAAACTAAAGCGATATGAGCCGGCAACTCGTTTTAAATGGAACTTAAGACTTTTAACCGCCGCTTCCCATAAACCGCCCATATGCGGTGCGTGTGGGGGAATAAATGACCATTCGAATCCATGTGTAATATATTTCTGAGCAATATCATGGGAAAAGGTTATTATGAATGTGGAGAAATCTTCACGACTGGCACCTAGGAAATTGCGTCCATTATCGGATACGACCTTACGCGGGAGTCCACGACGCCCTACAAACCTAGCAAAGGTAGCTTGAAAAGCAGCGGTGGAGAGATTGGAGCAGGCTTCTAGGTGGACTGCCTTTGTGGCAAAACACACAAAAACGCATACATAAGCTTTTAATGTGGACGAATGTCGGAGGGTGGATCTTTTGAGTTCGAAAGGTCCGGCAAAATCCACACCAGTCGTGTGAAAGGGTGCTGACAGCGTACATCGGTCAGATGGAAGCGCCGCCATAATTTGCGAACATGGGTTTTGTTTGTAGATTATACAGGGTTTGCATAATCTAATGATTTTTCGTACACGTAGTTTGAGACGTGGTATGTAAAATTCGCTTTGCGCCATACGACACATTAAATTACATTCTGCATGAGCCAGGAAGTTATGTAGATGTAGTAGGAATAAATTGCAAAATGGAGACTTGCATGGTAAAATAATCGGGAAGCGTTCTTTATAGGGCAATGTAGAAGGTTTAAGGTAAGTAGAGAACTTTCTTTAGGGATGGATTCTGAGTTAGATAAAGCGGTATATTCGATCTCATAAAACCGCTTTTGTGCAAGTAATATTAGTCTGTTTTTTACGGAATTAACTTCAGCTTGCTGAAGCTCCGTGCTACCATGTAATATGGGAGGTGTGATAGTAGCGAAAGAGGGTTTAAAGTGTCGTATGTAGCGGAACACATACGCTAAAACCCGTAAGGCTCGAGTATAGGAAGAGAAATTCGACAGTATATCGATGGAATTGCTGGTAGCTAACGCATGGTTAGAGTTTATGTGTAATTGATGGGATAATATGGTTTCTGCAGGTGTAAATTTAGGTCTTAGGGCAGAAATTCGGGTACAGTGAGTAGGCTTTAAAGGATTGCCTTTTGGCCATTCGGAAGGTGGATTCGTGAGCCACGAGGGTCCATTCCACCAGAGATGATTAACAATTAAGTCCTGCGGCTTACAACCCCTTGAGCCTAGGTCAGCGGGATTAAAATGTGTGGGTACATGACGCCATTTGGCATTCGGCAGTAGTTGGTGAATTTGAGCCACGCGATTGGAAACATATACTTCTTTCCATGTTGCAGGGGGTTTTGATAACCATCCCAGCACTATCGAAGAATCACACCATAGAACAGTTTCTGCATTTTTTAAGTCTAGAGATTCGATTGTATTGGCTGTGAGCTTAGCTAGGAGCAAGGCACCTGATAATTCTAGCCTTGGTAATGTTATGGTTGCGAGCGGAGCAACTTTACTTTTAGAAACAAGTAAATTAGAAAATGCAGTAGAAGAAGTTTGAACACGAATGTAGACAACTGCACAGTATGCCATTTTGGAGGCATCACATAATCCGTGAACTTGGATTTGATCAACGGGAGTAAATTGTACCCAACGCGGAATTTGGATCTTTTCAACGAATGGCAGATCCCGAATTAGCTCATTCCAGATTCGGAGAGAATCCTCACTTAGAGACTCATTCCAGCCAGAGTTGTTGTAAAAGAATTTTCCCTTTGATGACTACCGGAGAAATCCAACCGGCTGGATCAAATAGTTTGGCAACGGAAGACAGGATTTAACGTTTAGTGACATTAATGACCTCAGGAATAGGTTCAAACGAATAGGTAAAGTAATCTGTAAGTGCGTTCCAACGAATGCCGAGAGTTTTCGTGGAACTGGAATCGTGAAATTTAAGCAAATTTGAATCATATAGATCTTCTTTTGGGTATGATTCTAACAAACGAGAGTCGTTAGATGTGAGCTTCTTTAAAAGAAACCCTGCCGAGCCGAGAGATCGAATCAGCTGTTGTTGAGATTCCTTAGCACTATTAATTGAGTGACCCCCAGCGAGGATATCATCAACGTAAGTTTCTTTGCGCAGAATTTGGGACGCTTTTGGGTAACTATCCTGCATGTCGGAGGCTAATTGTATGAGAGTTCAGATTGCCAGGAAAGGCGCGCAGTTAATACCAAATGTAACCGTTTTAAGTTGATAGTCTTTGACAGCCTCCCGGGGGGATTTTTGGAACAAAATTCGTTGAAATGGCCTATCACGGGGATCTATCAGGATTTGTCTGTACATTTTTTGAATGTCACCGCTAAAGACAAATCTGTAAAATCGCCGATTAAGTATTATGGTTACTAAATCTGCCTGTAAAGTGGGCCCTGTATAGAGTACATCGTTGAGCGAGAAGCCAGATTTTGTTTTCCGAGACGCATTGAAAACTACGCGTACTTTGGTAGTTTTACTATCTGGGCGGATTACCGCATGATGTGGAAGGTAAAAGGAGTTACATTTATTTTCAGTGAAGTATTCACAAGCGGTGGTTTCTTCCATGTGATCTAACGTTATGTACTCGTGGAGGACCTCATGATATTGATGGTGAAGAGAGGGGTTTTTAGCGAGAGTTTGTTCCATTCGAACGTATTGGCTCAGGGCTTAAAAACTGGAGGAACCAAGAAATTTTGTTTCTGGGAATTCCTTCTTAAATGGTAATCGTACCATATAACGACCGTCCGGGAGACGTTGCGTCGTGTTAGCATAAAATGCTTCACGATATTCATCATCAGCTGATATTGTCTGAGACGTTGGAACTTCTTCTTGTTCCCAGAATTTACGTAGTGATTCATTTGTGTTCGACGCTTCCACGGAGGTTGCGAGAGAGGAAAAGGAGAATATTGGTTGCGTTTGAATTGGTCCACTAAGAACCCAACCAAAGACTGTTTTATAGGCGGAAGCGGAACCACAAACATCTCTTTTTATGCCATCGAGATTTATGAATCGTTCGCTGTCATTTCCTAATATGAGGTCAATGGACGATGAAATGTTAAAATAGGGGTCATCTAGTTCGATGTCTGAGAGACCCGACCTACAGCTGATTTTAAAAGACGTTGAGGGTATTTTATTTGTGACTTTTGGGAGGATTATTGCTGAGATTTGGAGTCGAAAATTGCTTTGCTGTGACACGAGAGTAACGTCACATTCCTTATCTGCGGTTTGGCTTTGACCGCCAACTCCGACAATTTCGAACTTTGATTTTCTATACGGGAGATTTAAACGGGTTCGAATTTTCTCTGAGAGAAACGTTCTTTCTGAGCCAGGGTCAATAAGTGAATGATTTATGCATGAAGTTTTTGTGCGTTGAATGGTGGAAATTCTTTCTACAACTTCGCATCTCTTGAGTAGGAAATTACTTAGTTGGCACCATTTTGGCAAGTCTCTACAAGCATTAAGAGATTGTTCCCATTGGGCTAGTGTTTCGTGCGGTAGTTTTGAGTAAATTAGTTTTACTAATATAGGATCCCACCCCTCAGATGATACTCCTAAGGTTTGCAACATGGCCAAGCAATCTGTGACTGAACTATGTATTCTTTGCAGGGATTCGCTGTCTTCGACACTAGCAATAGGAATGTTGAACAGATTTTGAATTTGATTGTCCACCAAAACTCTCACATTTTCGTATCGGGACTTAAGGGCTTGCCAAGCAAGATTGAAATTATCATCTGTCAGGGGGAATCTATTTACAATTGATCCTGCTGTTCCTGTTGTCTTGTTACGAAGATGGTATAATTTCTCGGCGAATGTCAACCTTGGGTGATTGATATAAACTGCTGTGAACATGTCACGAAACGCAGGCCATTCTTCGTAACTACCTGAAAAGGTTTAAGTATCACAAGGAAGGTAGTTTGAGGCATGTGTTAAAGATTTCTGGTGGGAGGTTGGGACTTATGGGTTCTGGGCTACCACTAGGATTTAGGCTTTCCCTGTGCGGTTTAATAAGATCGAGAAGTTTCGAAATCGTAAGGTAATACATTTCAACACATGCGTCGTATTGTTCCTGTGCCGTCGTTTTTATTTCCTCGCTCTGATCAGAGAGCATGAGATCTTCATACGAGTTCTCTACTTTACCCCAACGATTGTCAAGATCTTTCATTTTAATATCTAAGATGGCTTCAGATTGTCCAGAAGATTCTAGGACATCATTTCTTTTGCAAAATGAGATCAAATTTTTTGCATCGAATGCAAATCCATGGTTTGGCGACGCCATAGTAACAACCGTAAATGGGATTTGTAAAGAGAAATAAAATATTTGAAGGGGAATAAAGTTTTAAATTGTCCTTGTACTATTAAGCAACTACTATACGAATTTTCGAATTGCGTAAGTGACCGTATTGAGACTAATAATCAAATGTTTTCCCTTTTTTTTTTTTTTTTGATTGCGCTTGTAAAATTTTATATTGAAAGTTTCCAATCTATTTGTACGAAACTATTGCGGTTAAATTACTATGGAAGATAAATTTATAATGACTATTTTCTTTATATGAGAGAAATGAAATTTATAGCACACGTAGCGGTTAAAATTAGATGAAAATCTAGGTAATTTTCTTTACTGTGAAAGAACGTGTTCAATGGTTAGGTAAAAATAGATAGCGATTGTCTGATATTTTGTTGTGGGCAAAAGAAAATATTTCGGAATTTAGAACAAAAATAGCCAATTGGATTTTTTGGTGACAGAAAATATTCAATGGCCTGATGAAACGTATCACGAATCTATAATCTTTTGTTTTAGGCGAAAGAATTATTTGGCGGATTAATTAAGGAGATCGCGAATCTCTATTTTCTTTTAGGTGAAAGAAAATATTTGGCGGATAAATAAATAGCTCGCGAATCTATATTTTCTTTTAGGTGAAAGAAAATATTTGGCGGATTAATAAATAGCTCGCGAATCTATATTTTCTTTTAGGTGAAAGAAAATATTTAGCGGCTTAATAAAGTAGATCGCGAATCTATATTTTCTTTTAGGTGAAAGAAAATATTAGCGAATTAATAAATAGCTCGCGAATCTATATTTTCTTTTAGGTGAAAGAAAATATTTAGCGGCTTAATAAAGTAGATCGCGAATCTATATTTTCTTTTAGGTGAAAGAAAATATTTAGCGGATTAATAAAGTAGATCGCGAATCTATATTTTCTTTTAGGTGAAAGAAAATATTAGCGAATTAATAAAGTAGATCACGAATCTATATTTTCTTTTAGGTGAAAGAAAATATTAGCGTTATTGATGTAATGTTTGTAAAAAATGGCTTGGAATTTGTATTCGCAAAAGTCTAGTTATTGAGATTGACTCGCATATGCATAAACTGGCTGGAATTTTAATTCCACAGCCTGGCTTTGAATTTTGATTCACTTAAACCTTTCGATTTAGAATTGAAATATTTAAAAAAAAATTGGAATTTTAATTAACTGGAAAGCCTTGCACTTAAATATAAAAGCACAGAGTTTTTTCGATAAAAGTGGACTGTTTTTTATTTATTTTAAGCTATAAATTGTAGATAATTGAGCGTAGGTTACAAAATATGTTATTATTTTAATATTGTTGATTTTTATTTTCAAAATAAATAATGTTAATTTAGGAATTGTGTTGCCAAAGTTTTTTTAATTATTTGCGAAAAAATTTCTTTAGTTAATTTTGATAATAATTTGCCTTTATTTTAAATGTAACTATAACTTTTTCACTATTATTTAAAAACTTTTATTTATTAAAAAATTTTAAATTATTTTGCACAAAATTTTCGTGTGTATGTACCCACTGTTTAATACAATTTTGAAGGATTTTATTTTATTTAACTATAAACCACTATATTTCCTAACAGTGAGATAAAGTATTAGGGTCCAATACTTAACACTTAATATTGAACTGTTGACTAATTTTAAAATTTTTTATTTCTAGCTATGATACTTTAGTGTGAAAACCCAGCTTTTTATTTTTTATTATATTTTTTTTTAACACTTTTTAACATTTACCCCAGTGTGTTTGTTTACTAAAGAAATGTTGTATTGTGAGAGAATAGATTTGTTTGTTAAAAAGGTGGTGGGTAAGAGAATTTTAAATGAATGTTAAAGAGAAGTATTTTAAAGAGATTATATGTGTGTGTGTATTTGTGTATTGGAAAGATATAGCAATCAGTGATGGGATTTAAACATTTTCAGTTTGTGCCAAAGTTGTAAAGAAAACGGGCCAAATTTGCTGAAAAAGGGTCAAACCTTCCTTTGTTATAGAAATTAAACTTTGGAAAATTGTTTTAACACTAAAAATCGGAAAAAGATAAGGGGTAAGTTTTGATTGTGCATTCATTTTTAAATTTTGGAAAAAGTATTTACATTTCATTAAATCAAATACAAATTTGTTAGTTATTATTACATATCGTTACTTTAATTTAGAAGTTCGTATTTAACATCTACATGTTTTTTTAAGTTTGAGACATAAAACTTGATAACAAAAATATATAAAAATAGCGTATGCATAGTATTAGAACTGTAAGAAATGTAGGACATTTCCTAGTTTACGATAAATTAACGCCCCTATTACGGTTTACAACTCAACTCTTGTTTAATTGAAGTTTTGCATTTTTGAATAATGATTTACAACTCTGCTTTATTGTAAGGGCATATTTTTAATCTTTAAAGGATTTTTTCCATAGACAAAAGAGTATTTTAGTAAATATGGTATATTCAACCTTTTGAGGCATATTTGGGCGCTTGTTAATTTTTTTTTAAGTGAACATATAAATGAATGATAACCACATAACATAATTCTGTGGGTTTCACGAATAATCGCGTAAGTTATAAAACCAAACTTTTCAGGAGAGCAAAAACAATTATTTTTTTCAATTGCGGCTTCTGTAGATGCTTTTTTAAACTTTTTTCTTTACTATCCTCTTTGTTTGAATGTAATTTAATTTTGACTATAATCTTTAACTTGAATTATTAATTTTAATTTATTACTAAAAGTGTGACTCTGTTTGAGTACCTTTTTTTACAATCCTGAAATGGAATACAAACTTTTTTTTTATTATTAATATACAGTCCACTTGTTTTGTAAGAACGAAAAGCATGCAAATAAAATTGTAAAACAAAAACGAAATTGAAGTGTAATTTTATTCGTGTTTTGAACATATTTTTTGGTCCTATCGAGCGGATAAGAAAGAGTGCAATTAAATGTGAGTTGTTTGATACATACGAAGAGATATTTATGCCTGTTGACAACAACACAACAGACGTAACAACAACAACACACCATATGGTCAAAGGCAACAATTGAAAACGCACATGAGACTTGATTTTAGATTCTGGGAAAAATTCTACATTGGAAGAGAACAACAACACACCATACATATGTGGGTATCAGAGGCATCAATACAATATTTGTGAGAGGTTGACTCGTTTTTAAACTTTCTGAATCAGTGGCTGCGCAGCCGTTTTTATGTGAGACGCTGTTTTATTTTTGCAGTTACATACGTTCCACATTTTGTTGGAGACTTTATGTATTATGCTACATGAATTTGAGATTGTGTAATTATAATTTACTTAGCATACTTTAGGACGTAGTATTTAAGCTTTGGATATTTTTTTATAAGTTTGGTTGCGAACCTGTGGTAATTTATGTACTGTAATTATTTAAGTATGCAATTTATTTGATTGTTTCTGTTTCCGGTGGTTGCTAAATTGACATAAATTTTTTGCGTTATATTTACGAGTTTTTCTATAATTTTTGTTATATCATTTTCAATATGGACGATTTGAAAACAAAGCGACGGGCAATAAGAGGTAGTATTACTCGAATTCATAATTTTTGCTTGAATTCGGATGCCAGTATCGATGACATTAGAGTAAGAGTTTCGAAATTGGATGACTTATTTGCTCAATATGAGTTAGTGCAGGCTGAGATAGATGTATTGACAACTGATAGTAATTTACATGGGGATGAGGATGCATACCGAGATGAAATGGAGGCTAAATATTTTGCTGTCAAATCAATATATTCAACTCGATCACGTGAAGAGGAAGCGACTGGAACAGTTTTGGAAAATGATTCATCTGGTACCATACAACAGGCTATTCAGGCAATGGCAAATTCTCAGAGTTCTATTGGTGTACTTTTGGAAAGACTGACTACTAATCAAGTATTTCAGTCATCTCCTGTAAATGTTGATTCACCATCTCGGCTGCAGTTAGAGCCGAAATTACCACAGATACAGATTCCGGAATTCGATGGAGCTTATACTGAATGGATCAGATTTAGGGATCTCTTTGAAGCTCTCATCCACACAAGAACTTCAATATCGGATGTGGAAAAGTTGGAATACCTACAGACGAAACTTAAAGGTGATGCGTTGTCATTAATTAAACATTTGAAGCCGACAAATGACAATTATTTAATAGCTTGGCAAGTCCTCAATGAAAAGTATGATAAATCGGATAACGTTAAGAGAGCATATTTGGAACTTCTTTTTGATCAACCAGCGAAGAAATTAGCCACAGTAAATGAGACCAAGCGTGTACACAATAACACAAACGAAAGTATCAATGCCCTGAAAGTACTAAATGAACCTGTTCAGTATTGGGACACAATAATTTTATTTCATTTAGAGAAAAAATTGGATTCTGAAACACAAATTTTATGGTGTAGAGAGAAGAGGTCTATGACAAACATTACACATGGATCGTTTTTGAAATTTTTAGAGGCGCGAATCTTTGAATTAGAGAGCATTCAGCAATGTGTTATTAGGCAACCACTGAAGACTAACACAACTTTGAATCGTTCTCGGAATCAAACAACGGCTTACTCATCGACCATCCAAGCATGCATTTGTTGTAATGAACCTCATTTTTTATATCAATGTTCGGTTTTTAAAGATTGTGCAGTGGGTGAACGTTTAAAGTTAGTTAGACAGCACAATTTGTGTTTTAACTGTCTACGCCCGAATCACGTGGCGGCGAATTGTAAAGCTTCATTATGTCGGGTTTGCGGTTCGAAACATAATTCCTTATTACACCTCACACCAAGGGAAGCGGATAATCAACAACAGGTATTGACACAATCATCTGGTGACCAATCGTTGGAACGAGAATCCTTCACTGTGAATACGTTCAATAGGAATTCCGAATCTATTACTATCTTACCAACTACAACCTTGCAGGGCTCTGTTAGATTCCGGTGCACAGGCTACTTTAATTTCGGAAAATTGTCTTCAACGCCTTCGACTTGCGCGAGTGTCTGACAAAACGTTAATGTTTGGAGTTGGTCCAAATCAGAAAAGTTACACTAATGGGAAAGTTAATTTGGAAATCGTATCGGACAGTTTTGGGGTAACTTTACGTACCCAGGCATATTGCTTATCTTCACTAACAAAAAATTTACCGGGTCATAATATTGTCAGCTTAAAATTTCAATATTTTGAAAAGCTCAGACTCGCAGATCCACAGTTTAATAAATCCGCTGTGGTGGATATTATCATGGGCGCCGATGTGTTTGGTCAATGTGTGTTGCCCGACAAGATACTACACCCAAGTGGCTCTCCTACTGCAATAAACACAATATTCGGATGGGTGATAATGGGAAGTGTAAAATCTCAGATGGAACCAACAATTTTTGCTGCGCACACATCATTGGATTTGAATGAAACCCTGCAAAAGTTTTGGGAGATAGAGGATGTGTCGACTGGGGTGAAAATACTTTCCGATGAGGAAAAGGCTGCTGAAGATCATTATAGGTATAATTATAGAAGAATGGACAATGGAAGATATATGGTTAGATTGCCATTTAGGGATAACCGACATCAATTGGGAGAATCTAGGACAACAGCATTGCGAAGGTTTCTGTCGATGGAGAGACGTTTTGCAAATAAACCGACTATTAGGCGCGAATATGTCAACTTTATTAATGAGTATTTGATGTTGAATCATATGCAGGTTGATGAAACTGCAAATGAAGTGGATGGTTATATGATGCCACATCACTTCGTTGTGAAATCTACAAGTGCTACAACAAAATTACGTGTGGTATTTGATGCCTCGTGTAAAACTACAAACGGATATTCCTTGAATGATGCATTGCTTGTGGGTCCCACCATACAGAACGATCTGTTTTCGATTATACTGAAATTTCGTAAATATAAAATTGGAATATCGGCTGATGTGGAAAAGATGTATAGGCAGGTGTTAATACATCCTGATGATAGACGATTTCAACGTATTTTATGGAGAGAGACTGATAATGAACAGATAAAGGAATATTGCTTAAATACGGTAACGTACGGAATTGCATCGGCTCCATTTTTGGCAATCAGAACGTTACACCAAATAGCGCTTGATAATATTTCCTGTTATCCTGAGGTTGCTGAATTAATAAATGAACAATTTTATGTAGATGATTTTATGTCCTGTTTTGGAAACGTGCAAACTGCTATTAAATTAAAGGAGGATTTGTGTGCTGTTTTAGGTGATGCTGGATTCAGACTCCGGAAATGGTCATCGAATTCAAAGGAATTCCTTCAGAGGATCGATTCGTCTGATAGAGCAACCCATACGGATACGATTATCGACACAACGGATACCGTAAGAACACTTGGTTTACTGTGGGATACAGCTTCAGATTCATTTAAATATTCAATAGACTTACACTCGATATCTTGTGCGGTGACGAAGAGATCTGTGTTGTCTGATTTGTCGAAAGTATTTGATCCGATTGGTTTCTTGGCACCAGTAGTTATTTCAATGAAGATATTTATGCAAAAACTTTGGTTGCATGGACTGGAGTGGGATCAGCAATTACCTAATGATTTATGTGACCAATGGCATATACTACATGATGATATTAATACGACAGGTATCTTGCGAATACCACGATGGATAAGATTCCAAACTGGGGATGATATTGAATTACACGGTTTTTCAGACTCATCCGAGCGGGCGTACGCGGCAGTCATCTATGCGAGAGTAACGTGCGGCGAGGGCAATATATATACGGCGTTGATAACGTCCAAAACTAGAGTGGCACCAATAAGACAAATTTCTTTGCCAAGATTGGAACTCTGCGGCGCACATTTGTTGGTGAAGCTCATGATAAAGGTTCGAAACGCACTTGGTATCGATAAATGTAAGACTTTTGGTTATTCAGATTCGACTATTGTACTCGCTTGGCTGTCTGATCACCCAGTTCGTTGGAAATCATTTATTGCGAATCGTACCTCATATATTATTCAGAATTTGCCATCACATCAATGGAATCACATATCGTCCTCCGAAAATCCAGCGGATTTGGCAACCAGAGGCGTGTCGGTATCTGGATTGAATAATAATAAACTTTGGTGGTATGGACCAGATGTGCTGCTTCACTCACGAAAACAACGTGTAATCTGCAGCTTACCCGAAAACATTGATATGGAGGAGAAAAGGAAAACGATATTGCTCACCACAACGGAACGTTCATTTGATATATTTCACCATTATTCTCAATATGATAGATTACTGCGTATTACCGCATATATGTTGAGGTTCATTAATAATTGCAGATCTGATGAAAAGAGCAGCAGGAGGTCCTATCTCTTGACTCCTGAGTTGAGAAGGGCGGAATATCGGTTGGTGGAACTTGCTCAGCAACAGTCATTTTCAAAGGAGATACGTACTTTGAGGGCACACGGGCAACTGGGGGCAAGGCATACGTTATCTGGATTATCACCCTTCATTGATAAATATGGTATATTAAGAGTTGGTGGAAGAATAGAAAATGCAATTATTTCATATGACCAGAAGCATCCTATTATATTGGATAAAAGTCACAAACTGACAGAATTGTTAGTGAATTATTACCATTTAAAGTATTTACACTCCGCACATAGGCAGACCCTTTATTTAATTGGTCTTAAATATTGGATACCGCACCTCACTCGCATAGTGAAACGGTGCATTTATAAGTGTATTATCTGCATGCGATTTCGAGCTATTCCTTATTGTCAACAAATGGGCAATGTGCCTCAGTGTCGTCTACAGCAAACGTCGTCCTTCATTAATACGGGCGTGGACTTTGCGGGTCCTATACAGATACGCTCATGGAAGGGGCGTGGGTCAAGGCTTTACAAGTCATGGATAGCAATATTTATTTGTTTGACAACCAAGGCCATACACCTTGAGTTGGTGACAGAATTATCCTCAGCTGCATTTATTGCATCATTGCGAAGATTCGTCTCCAGACGCGGAAAACCGTTACATATTTATTCGGACAACGGAACGAATTTTGTTGGCTGCAATCAACAATTGCGAGAATTGTATCAATATCTGAATCAGAATACAACACAACGTGATTTGCAGGGGGAAGCGTGTGATCAGCAGATACAATGGCATTTTTCACCACCCTTCGCTCCAAATTTTGGAGGAATGTGGGAAGCAGGTGTAAAGTCGACTAAATATCATTTGAGACGCGTATTGTTGAATTCATCTGTTACCTTTGAGGAAATGAATACTGTGCTGTGTCAAGTCGAGAGTTGCTTGAATTCTCGTCCATTATGTATCAAGTTCGAAGGCGATTTGGATCCTTTAACACCGGCACATTTTTTAATATTTAGGCCGATTGCAGCATTACCTGATGAGAATTTGGCTGATGTTCAATTAAACTATTGTGATCGATGGCAGCATTTGCAGAAGATTGTTCAATCTTTTTGGAAAAGGTGGTCTCTTCAGTATTTAGCTGAAATGCAACAACGCCCCAAGTGGTCTAATAAGCTGAACAATTTGAGAATCAATGACGTGGTTATCATCAAAGATGACAAGTTGCCTCCAACAAAGTGGTCGATTGCAAAGATTACCGAAACTCATCCTGGCACAGATGGACTCGTGAGAGTTGTGACGTTAAAAACCTCAAAGGGATATTTGAAACGCCCTATTTCTAAACTTTGTCCTTTGTTTTTAGACGTTTGAAATCTGGTGCTTTCAAAGGGCGCCGATATGTTTGAATGTAATTTAATTTTGACTATAATCTTTAACTTGAATTATTAATTTTAATTTATTACTAAAAGTGTGACTCTGTTTGAGTACCTTTTTTTACAATCCTGAAATGGAATACAAACTTTTTTTTTATTATTAATATACAGTCCACTTGTTTTGTAAGAACGAAAAGCATGCAAATAAAATTGTAAAACAAAAACGAAATTGAAGTGTAATTTTATTCGTGTTTTGAACACTCTTAACAGTGGCTTTCTAGGTATTATACATAGTTTTCATGAAAAAATCCTCACAGGATCACAATCTGTAAAAGGATTAAAAATGCATATGTTTGATTGACTCATTAAGTGTGTGCAATATAACATCATATCTCCACATAAGTTCTTTTTTGTGAAAATAAATGTTATCATTTTAATCACACATGACGACTTACGTTGTTATTTTTACGACTTTAGTTGTTATTAATAGAAAAATTTTCAAAAAATACTTTCATATTTTTTGCACGTATAACAACATAACATCACATATGCTTTTTATTTGGAAACATATTCAGCAATTTTACAATTTTTGGCGATGTATGTCGACATAAATCGTTATAATAGCAAAATATTTTATTAAACAGTTAACTTAAGTTGTTTTTAGCAGAAAAAAATTAGTAATACTACATTATATTCTAAAAAGCTTAATACTTATAAAAACCTAATGCAAAATGTAACACTTTGACATCATTATCTGAATTTCGGTAAAAACCGACTTAAGCGATTATTCGTGAAAACCACAGAATTTTATTTTGGTTGGTTCATTACTGCCCATGAGCCCCAAACATAAACACTCTGAAATTTGTCTATACATACTCTGGCGTAGGCTTAACCGACTATATATTTTTATTTGTTTACAATATAAAAATATTATAAAATAGCTTTTAAGCGCATATTTCCGTTTTCAATAATCACACTCAGATTGAATTTTTTATTATTAAATTTTATTTCTTCGTATATACCTTACAGATAAGGTTGTATTGCCACCTGAAATTCAAAAGGGCCTAAAAACCAAAAAATATATTATTAATAAGATTTCTATCTATATGACGTACTAAATTCCCAATTTTTATTTTTGATAAAAATATTGAAATTTATTTTTGTGGTAAAGCTAGTTTCTATGCGCATTTCGCTGGTTGCTTAGGTCAGCTCGTCAGGAAACTTTTTCCAAAGACTTTAGAAAAGCTAAGAATGTTAATATAAAAAGGGCCAAAAAAGAGCGGAAGGGCCATAGGGCCAAGCAACATTCAATAGTGCCAAAAATGGCCCAATTGTGCCATAAATCCCATCACTGATAGCAATAATCATGTTTACTTTTGAACTTGGTGATTGCTCTTATTACGATGGTTCTCTTATTTTTGACCTGACCTCTTTTAATACGTTTCGTCTTCTTCCTGTATTTGTTTTTGTGATTTTGGTTTTTTTTCTCTTTCCTTTTTTTTTTTAAATGACCGTGAGGGCTATATAAAGTAACGGGATTACTTTTTTTCTAAACACTTGTTCGCACTTATTAACTTTTTTGTTTTGAAATTTGGCAATGTGGACACTTTAAAAAAATTTTTCAATTTGAAAATTGGCAACCTATGGATTTGATTTAATTTTCATACCATACGTATGTACATATGTATTTTTTTTATATAAAACTTTAGCAATATTAGGGTGGGTTTACACTTGCTGCTTTTGGCACTATTAACTTTGGCAACTTGTGGCCTCGTAGCCTTTATCCTCTAATAAGTATACTTTTCCCTGTGATCTTTTTTCAAATAAATTTTCCTTTCTTTTTCAAATTTTGTATTAATTTTACTATCTACTGGCTTTAAGCTTTTTTTTTCTTTTTTTACACTTTTTTATTTGTTAGCTTTAAGATTTATTTATTATATGTAGGTACATATGTATATTATTTTTTACTTTTTTATTTATAAGTTTTAATATTCTTCACTGCTAGTACTCACTTTTTTGTATTTTTTACCATTGTTCCGTTTAATACTTATTCTTTGCCTGCGTACGGCTCGCGGTCTTCTTTACTACTGCAGATCTTGCCCTTTGACTTGTGTCGTTGATGCTGTTACGCTCTCTTTGTTGAAATTTGTATGTTTGTTCTGTTGAGGTGACCAGCTTCTCGTCGGCGAAGGACCATGAATAAATGTAGTTAAAGTAAAGGTTGAGATTTACCTTGTGTGTGAACTGGTATGTATGTTGATGTATGTATGTACAGTTGAGTAGTTGGGATGAGGAGTAATTAACTGGTGGCAAATACAGATGTAGGAGAGAAATTACATCTGTCTGCAGATATGTGCATATGTATGTCTGCACTTATCGTTTGGGGGTGGTTGGTAATTAGCAGTTAAAGAGCCAATGATCTTTGGTTGGTTCCAAAAGATAACGATGCGGGTGTTGGTAAGTTCCAACATGTGTTCGTTACCCACATAACTCACTTTGGCCGTAACTTAACGATGAATTCTATTTTCAACAGATTTGTCCGCAACAGACTTTTTTACAGACTTTCAATTAAAAAGAAAAAAAAACAGTTGATTCGTTACAGAACGGAACGTACAAACTAATTCTGCCTTTATTCAAAGTGCACAACATTTATTAAAATATTAAACACTCTAACAGATTAGAAGAAAGTAACCAATATACAAAAATAAGAGTGAATGAATTTAATAAAAAAAAGTTGTTTACTGTAAATGAATTTGCGATGCATTCATAAATAACAAAGCATTGCAATGACCCGTTATACAGATCAAGTTTACAGAAAACATTCAAATAATTTTTAATTATTGAATGTTTAAAGTTTTACAAATGTTAAAAAATCTGCATAACCGCAAAAAAAGCTTAACAGCCGTACCTAAAAAAGAGCGGAAGGCGGAACGTTTTCTTCCGCGTAGCTGATATGACATACCTAAACAAGAGCGTCAGCGTTGTGTCAGAAACAGTAGTGTTAAGTTTCGTGCTTACTAAAACCCTCATAAAAGAAATAAGAAATGGAATTAAAACCGCTAGTTTTACCTAAAAATAGCTAATTTGCCAGTATTTATTATCAAACAATAAAAACAGGGTTGTCAAAACCACAATTATAGCAACCCTGTTTATTTTAACGCTTTGTCAAAATCGGATTTTCCAATTGTATAGCGTTGACGCCGCGCTATTTAGGGATGCTTCATACAAATTATATGGGCATGAGGATTTTTGACAGCTAGAAAACGCGTTCTGCTCTTATTTAGGTATGGCTGTATGCCACAACATTTAAAAATTTTTTTTTTTTAATAAATGAATTCATTGTTACTTGCATCATCTCCTAAAATCTTATGGTCACAGAAGGTACCGTTACGATTTTATAGCAAAAACAATTTTAGTTTAAGCGCCAATTTTCATACAAAATTTTTATGAAATATAAATAACCTTCTGTAAAATTTTGTGTTTGTAGCTTGAGCTTTTTTTGCGGCTATGGCTCGATTTAAGTAAAATAATTGTTAATGTTTTAACAGTTAAAACCTAATGAGGAAAAATGTTTTTAAAAGAATATACAGAAAGTCAAAAATTTGTTTAAACACTAACTTTATAAAAGCTTTTACAAATTATACCTAATTAGCATATTTTTTTAATGCTTTACAAAGTTTATTTAACAATTTTTTTCACTGATTACGTTAATTTTCAGTAGAAAAATTAAGTCCCTAATCATGTAAAACGCAGCGCAAAGCCAAAGAATAACATTGAAAACACAAACAATGTCATAAATATTTTGTAATTTTGTTGTAGCTTTCAACAGAAATTTATGTACCGTTTTAAAATTTTCAACGCAATGTGAATTTCTGTAGAAAGCAATAACAAAATATTTATGACATTGTTTGTGCTTTCAATGCTATTCTTTGGCGTTTCGCTGCGTTTTATATGATAAGGGCCTAAATAAAAACATTCATTTCCCACAAAAAATTTTTAAGTCATTGAATAAACAAATAATTCAAAATATCACTAATATTCTTTAAAAAGACAATTATCAATTGTTTAATTTTAATTTCATTTGAATTTGCTCTGCCAAAAAATAAAAGAAACGATAATGAAAAAATATTACAAATTTACCTTATCTACCCGAAGAATAAGTTTGGGCTGTTTTGTACACTCAGTTATACGCCTTTCAGTAACATTTGAATCCAGCGGGGTCCTAATATTGAGTATATTATAACTACTTAATTTTTCAAATATTTAAAGTTTCACTAAATTGAACATAATTTTATAAATTTACATTATTTCACACGCACGTACCACCGATCACATTGCAATTTCAATACAAACAGTCATAATTTACGCATTTTGCTTTTGTACTTGATATTCTTAACAGCAAATAGGTGCGAAGAAATCAATATTATTTGGACAAGGTTCAATCGTGCTCTTGTTTTAATTGTATAACTGTTACAATTATCTGAACAACTCAATAAAGTGACGAAAAAGTATAAATTAAGAACTCATAATTCGATTCTAACGTATTTTGTTGTTTTTAAATTCCGCAAGATCTACTTTTAACCTACCAAATGTGACTAAGTTGTTAAAATTTCGTAGACAATCGAAAATCATACATTTTAGTTTAAAACAAATGAGTGTGTTGAAATCGCTTGTTATTCATTCATGCAGGCATCGCTTGATTAAAACACATTTCCTTTTTACTAATATTTCGTACTCTAAAGGTATTTTTTATAAATTCCCATTTATATTGGCACTTCATGTGTCTATGTCAATTTAAAAATATTCATAATTCTTAATTGTAAAAGTAAATTGAATAGATTTTAAATATGGAACTATCCTGTAAAAATCCATTGCTTATTTAATTATTTTTATAATATTACCTCTTCTGTATATAGATTCCTCAGGATTCTGAATCACAACTACCAGGTCCCATTAGGGAAGAGACTGTTGTAGATGCTCCTTCCACAGATGCACCAAATCATCATCAACAAAACAATAAACAGGTAAATAGTTACTAGTTCCGAAATCCTTCAATTTTCCTTACTTGATTAAATAAATATGTTAGTATGTATGTACGTTAGTATATACAGAACATAAATAACGTTAAGAAATTGTTGACCAACGTCATTAAGATGACAACGTAGTATTGTCAATGCTTAAACATCTGTTGCAAAAATTTTAGCAAAACGTTGTCAAATTGAAACCAAAGATGTGAAAATAACATTGTTATCAAACTGACAACACTGTGTTGTCAAAAGAATAACGCCCGGTTGCCATTTTTAATTATGTGCAGACTAACACCCAATTTACATGATGAATTTTATGACGTCCAATTTTGGACGTCATTTTTTGTTTGGAAACAAGCGGTGTAGAGAAGAAAGAGGGGTAGAAAAATAGACATGGTTTCTGTTTTCATGTTTTTTTTAAACTTCGCTTTACACTTTTTTCTGTTCTTTCTGTTACGTTTTATTTTTATATTCTCATCAACTGGATTGAATGAAAATGAAAATAAATTAGACGTCCAAAAAAAACCATCGTATGAATTTGAGTAGTTTTTGGTAGCAACTTCAAAAGGGAATTAAGAAAATTGGACGTCATAAAATTCATCATGTAAATTGGGTGTAACAATATAACACATTTTGTATTCACCTCATTGCTTGCAGCTTAACAAATAAAAATGGTGGCAAACTTTTAACGAGGGAATCAAGCGCTTTTTTAATTACTTCTTTAATATTTTTTAAAATAAAAATTTGATTTATAGATTTCATAAAAAAGCGGCATAGTGGCATATACATTAGTAACTGCAAAAATGTAGACCCTACCTTATATAAAGTATTTCTACTGCTGAAACTATTTAAAGATTTGGTAGTTTCATCACCGATGCCGAACTAAAAACAAACATTTTTAAACTATTTTTTATAAACAAAAATTGCAGTACAATATTATTTACTTGTGTTTTTCCAAGATTTTCCCTTAATTCAACGCGCAGACCTTAGTGCAGTACAGATTAATTCAGATCTTTGCTATTTAAATATCGGAAGCTTAAAAATTTTATTGCAGTATTAAATACATATTACAAATAACCGCATTATATATTCCTACTTAACTTTTAAGTAATCGTAAATGCCGTATTGCCGTCATTATCATTATTAGTTTTAACACTTGTTTTCTCATTGCCATTAAAGTTTTCTCCAAAAAGTAAATCTTCGTATTCCATGTTTCCAGTTTTCCAGTTTTAATTTATCAGAAATTTATTATTCCCTTATTAAAAATTTGCAACCATTTTTAGTCTATATATAATTCAAAACGGCAACCGCGAGTTATTTTTTTGACAACAGATTGTTGTCAATTGACAGCAATGGTATTTTTACATCTTTTGTTTCAATTAGACAACGTTTGTTTAAAAATTTTACAACAGATGTTGTCGAAACATTGACATCACTTCGTTGTCTTTTTAATACCATTGATTTACAATTTTTTAACGACTTTTTTCGCACTGTGTGGTCCTTTAACATCTTGTAGCTTTGGTAAATCTTGATAAATCCAAAATACAACAACAACAAAATACATACATTTTAAATTTACTATATTTTTACAACATCTACCAGAATGACCAGATCTGAAAAATGTTTACAGCTAAATCTGGCAATGCTTGCTTTTTTTTAAATTTTGGTTTAAAATTTATTACCAGTATGAAATTTTATTTGAAACTAAATATATTTAAATAAATTCACACACATTCTTCACACACATTCTTACGCTCTTTCATTTAGTCAATGAGAGTACACAATTCACTCGCCAATTATCAAGCGACGAGTGCTCATGCTTACATATTTCTTATATATTTCATATATTTTTTATTAGAATACATGTCGCTCTATTCATTAAAATTAATATAAAGCTATACAACCACAGTTTACATTTTGGGCATCACTGATATAAATGCATGAATATACGTGTGTATGTATTAAATTTTTGCTTTGAATAACTAACTTGCTTGCCTTTAAGGCTGCGATCGGCAACCTAAACTATTAAATTTTGCTATTGTGTGCGTTGTATGAATTTTACATATGTTGTTAAATTCTCTGCAATGTGTATGCACACGGACGTAATAAAAGAGAAAACGCATCGCACTTATTTTGCCGATCACTGCTTTAAGGCTTCATTAGTGTTTACATTCTGTTGCCGTTCTGTCTCGTCCCTTTCTGTAAGAAATATTTTGAAATTTTTTCTGTGAAAGAAATCAGCTGCTTTCAAAAACAATGAAATTTTAAAAAAAAAACTTTTCACAAAAAATAAAAAATGATTATTATTTGCCAAAAATACGTCAATTTTTAAAAAATCATTAATTAAAACATATTTATTTAGCTTTAAACAATTAATTATAATTTTTTCATATCACAACAAGCTATACATACATATGTATAACCTTGGCCGTAACTTCACGGCGAATTCTATTTTCAACAGATTTGTCCGCAACAGACTTTTTTATAGACTTTCTATTAAACAGAAAAAAAAAAACAGTTGATTCGTTACAGAACGGAACGTATAAACTAGTTCTGCCTTTATTCAAAGTACACAACATTTATTTAAATATTAAACACTCTAACAGATAAGAAGAGAGTTAACCATATAGAAAAATAAGAATGAATGAATGGAATAAAAAAGTTGTTTACTGTAAATGAATTTGCGATGCATTCATAAATAACAAAACATTGCAATGACCTGTTATATAGTGCAAGTTTACAGAAAAAATACTATTATATAATAATTTTTAAATTATTGAATTTTTTTTATTTATTTGAGTACATTGCCATAATATGTGTGTAAGCTTGTAGCTTTTAATTTATAAAAGTTTCCCTATTAAGCAAAAATCTATCGCTTTTGCTATTCAATTCTTATTGATGTAGTTACATCGTTCGGGAAGAAGTGTCTCACTATGGTAATATTTAAATTAAGAATCTACTTAGTGTCTATATTTTAGGACGAATTAGAGTGCTTTGGTCGATTATTATCAATTGAATCTAGTAGTATCGCTATTGGCTCGAAAAAGTATTCTTTTGAAGTTAAACTTTTTCTTATTATTTTTAAAAAGTGGGCCGTTTAACTATTTTTCTTTGTTTGTTTTTGTTAGGTTAGTCTGATTAAAATAAAAAAATAAAAGAGGTAAAAGTTTTACAAATGTTAAAAAACTATAGTACATTTCGAGCCATAACCGCAAAAAAAGCTTAACAGCCGTACCTAAACAAGAGCGGAAGGCGGAACGTTTTCTTCCGCGTAGCTTTTACGCTGATATGACATACCTAAACAAGAGCGTTAGCGTTGTGTCACAAACAGTAGTGTTAACTTTCGTGCTTACTAAAACCCTCATAATAGAAATAAGAAATGGAATTAAAACCGCTAGTTTAACCTAAAAATAGCTAATTTGCCAGTATTTATTACACAAGGCAACAAAATCGAAAAAATTGTAAAGGCTTGATAAACCACTATACAATTTTGATGTAGTGTGGTTCCAGTAGTACAAATATGGTCCAAATATAAAATTCTATGGAGAGGTTTTTTTTAAAAAAATTTTTTAGTAAAATTGTAAATTTTTTTAGACGTTTCTTCACATAATTAGTGATAACTCAAAAAGTGTTAGTCCGATATTATCAAAATAAATTTAGAAAAATTTAAAAATTTACATAGCCATTAAACCGTTTATACATCGCGTTTCAATCGGCCCACTATTTTCGGAGTTATAAGAAAAAATTGAACCCAAAAATATATTTTTTACGTAAAAATGAGATATCGGTCATAAAAATTGATTGATAATTTTCGAATTTATTCACAATGAAGTGAATTCGTTCATTTTCACAAAATTTTAGTTTTTTTCTCGATATACATAAAATTGAGTAATTAATGTTCTTCTTTCGATTTATTGAATTTTGAAAACATGCTATGTACAATTTTCACATCGAAAATTGTTTGGCAAAACCCTACCTACAATACTGTTTCTATTCTTCGGAAAAACATTTGAATTGGAACTACAAACTCTGGAATTTTCTTTTATACGATTTTCTACTATTGTTGAATAACGAAGTGCTACTCCGAATACTCCAGCAAAAATCAGCCATCATGTGTGCATCCCAGCGACCCTGGTATTGTTCCTCCATTGTCCGGATATCTTGATGGAATCGTTCGCCCTGTTCCTCACTCAAGTCTCCTAGATTTTCAGGAAAACGATCTAAGTGACTGTGCAGGTAATGTACTTTGATGCTCATGTTGCATCCAAGATTCTGGAAGTGAGTTAACATCTCTTCAACGTGCGTAACGTAATCAACAACCTTTGTTATTTCCTAAGAAATTTTGAATAACCCATACAAACGAATCCCATGCATTTTTCTCAATTTCTGACATTGAACTGCCAAAATCAATATCTTTGACCAATTTGCGAATTTGTGGGCCATTAAATATGCCTGCTTTCAGCTTTACAATACTCAAATTAGGAAACTTCCTTGAAATATACTGGAAACATTCACTTTCTTTGTTAAGTGCTTTAACATATTGTTTCATAAGACCAAGTTTAATGTGAAGAGGGGGTAATATGATCCGATCTCGGGGCACTAGAGCCACATTTATAACATTTGGCATACCTGGAACCAGTGTTTCCCTAGAAGGCCATTGTTTTCTCTTCCAATGTTCTGCTTTAGCTCTGCTGTCCCATAAACATAAAAAGCAAGGGTATTTGGTAAAGCCACTTTGTTGACCTAAGAGGAAATTTACCATCTTAAGATCAACACAAATTACCCAGTTATGTTCATTATACTTTATCTTCTTCATGACCAATGCAATTACAGAGTATTCTTCTTTTACTTTGGTTGAATGTGCGATCGGCAAGGAGTGAAATTTATTTCCATTATGCAAAAGGACACACTTCAAGCTGCGTTTTGATGAGTCGATAAATAAACGCCATTCGTTTGAATCGTATCTCTGGAAGCCCATGGCAGTCATCAAACCAGAAATATCTGTGTAGTACACAAAATCATCCTCTTCAACAAAATAATGAAGTAAGCCTTCTTCTCGAGTACGGTAATGCGAAACTTTAGTTTCTTTTGTTATCAGATTTGTTTCTTTCATCCGGGACGCAAGTAATTCCGAAGACCTTCTCGACAATCCAAGGTCTCTAATAACATCATTAAGCTGGTCTTGATTCCATGGTCTCGGTGAGAAATTTTTGTGTGGGATTAACTCGTCATTTTCAGATGTAGATAGCAGTGCTGAATTTGAACTTTCTGATTTGGAACACATACTTGAGGTTAAGTGTCCTGGTGAAGATGAAAGCACTTGACTAGAGCTTGGACCCTGATCTTCAGCATATTTCATTTCTGGTGAATGTAGAACTGCAAGTGTAAACCCATCAGCAGACCTCGTGGGGTAAGACCATCGCATATGTTTTCCGAAGCCGGTTTTTGTATTCTTTTGAAGTTAAACTTTTTCTTATTATTTTTAAAAAGTGGGCCGTTTAACTATTTTTCTTTGTTTGTTTTTGTTAGGTTACTCTGAGTAAAATAAAAAAATAAAAGAGGTAAAAGTTTTACAAATGTTAAAAAACTATAGTACATTTCGAGCCATAACCGCAAAAAAAGCTTAACAGCCGTACCTAAACAAGAGCGGAAGGCGGAACGTTTTCTTCCGCGTAGCTTTTACGCTGATATGACATACCTAAACAAGAGCGTTAGCGTTGTGTCACAAACAGTAGTGTTAACTTTCGTGCTTACTAAAACCCTCATAATAGAAATAAGAAATGGAATTAAAACCGCTAGTTTAACCTAAAAATAGCTAATTTGCCAGTATTTATTACACAAGGCAACAAAATCGAAAAAATTGTAAAGGCTTGATAAACCACTATACAATTTTGATGTATTGTGGTTCCAGTAGTACAAATATGGTCCAAATATAAAATTCTATGGAGAGGTTTTTTTTAAAAAAATTTTTTAGTAAAATTGTAAATTTTTTTAGACGTTTCTTCACATAATTAATGATAACTCAAAAAGTGTTAGTCCGATATTATCAAAATAAATTTAGAAAAATTTAAAAATTTACATAGCCATTAAACCGTTTATACATCGCGTTTCAATCGGCCCACTATTTTCGGAGTTATAAGAAAAAATTGAACCCAAAAATATATTTTTTACGTAAAAATGGCAAATATTTTTGTTTTAAAAAAATCATGAAAAATCGAAAACGGCAAAAATTGTGCAGATTTATTGTTTTATCACAAAGCCATATGTAAAAGCAGCAAAATGAGATATCGGTCATAAAAATTGATTGATAATTTTCGAATTTATTAACAATTAAGTGAATTCGTTCATTTTCACAAAATTTTAGTTTTTTTCTCGATATACATAAAATTGAGTAATTAATGTTCTTCTTTCGATTTATTGAATTTTTAAAACATGCTATGTACAATTTTCACATCGAAAATTGTTTGGCAAAACCCTACCTACAATACTGTTTCTATTCTTCGGAAAAACATTTGAATTGGATAAGTTTAAATGTATTAAACAGTAGAAAATTTATATTTTTTTATTTAAATTTATAATAAGAAATAAAATAAGAAAATAAATAAATAAATATTATAAACTACAAACTCTGGAATTTTCTTTTATACGATTTTCTACTATTGTTGAATAACGAAGTGTTACTCTGAATACTCCAGCAAAAATCAGCCATCATGTGTGCATCCCAGCGACCCTGGTATCGTTTCTCCATTGTCCGGATATCTTGATGGAATCGTTCGCCCTGTTCCTCACTCAAGTCTCCTAGATTTTCAGGAAAACGATCTAAGTGACTGTGCAGGTAATGTACTTTGATGCTCATGTTGCATCCAAGATTCTGGAAGTGAGTTAACATCTCTTCAACGTGCGTAACGTAATAATCACACTTGTTATTTCCTAAGAAATTTTGAATAACCCATACAAACGAATCCCATGCATTTTTCTCAATTTCTGACATTGAACTGCCAAAATCAATATCTTTGACCAATTTGCGAATTTGTGGGCCATTAAATATGCCTGCTTTCAGCTTTACAATACTCAAATTAGGAAACTTCCTTGAAATATACTGGAAACATTCACTTTCTTTGTTAAGTGCTTTAACATATTGTTTCATAAGACCAAGTTTAAAGTGAAGAGGGGGTAATATGATCCGATCTCGGGGCACTAGAGCCACATTTATAACATTTGGCATACCTGGAACCAGTGTTTCCCTAGAAGGCCATTGTTTTCTCTTCCAATGTTCTGCTTTAGCTCTGCTGTCCCATAAACATAAAAAGCAAGGGTATTTGGTAAAGCCACTTTGTTGACCTAAGAGGAAATTTACCATCTTAAGATCAACACAAATTACCCAGTTATGTTCATTATACTTTATCTTCTTCATGACCAATGCAATTACAGAGTATTCTTCTTTTACTTTGGTTGAATGTGCGATCGGCAAGGAGTGAAATTTATTTCCATTATGCAAAAGGACACACTTCAATCTGCGTTTTGATGAGTCGATAAATAAACGCCATTCGTTTGAATCGTACCTCTGGAAGCCCATGGCAGTCATCAAACCAGAAATATCTGTGCAGTACACAAAATCATCCTCTTCAACAAAATAATGAAGTAAGCCTTCTTCTCGAGTACGGTAATACGAAACTTTAGTTTCTTTTGTTATCAGATTTGTTTCTTTCATCCGGGACGCAAGTAATTCCGAAGACCTTCTCGACAATCCAAGGACTCTAATAACATCATTAAGCTGGTCTTGATTCCATGGTCTCGGTGAGAAATTTTTGTGTGGGATTAACTCGTCATTTTCAGATGTAGATAGCAGTGCTGAATTTGAACTTTCTGATTTGGAACACATACTTGAGGTTAAGTGTCCTGGTGAAGATGAAAGCACTTGACTAGAGCTTGGACCCTGATCTTCAGCATATTTCATTTCTGGTGAATGTAGAACTGCAAGTGTAAACCCATCAGCAGACCTCGTGGGGTAAGACCATCGCATATGTTTTCCGAAGCCGGTTTTTGTACCTAAACAAAAATAACAATCGGATTCGTGGCTCGCTGTTTCTCTCCATAGAATAGGCTTCGAAATTTCCAAGCGTCGTCTGTAAAATGAAAAAAATTTCAAAATTTAATTAAGAAATACTTTAAGTATGAAATATTCCAAAAAACCTATACTTACTTTACGTTAGAAAACCTCATAGATAAATTCAATCGACATGAAATACATATGGTTCTGGGTGTCCAATGCTGGTTCAAATTGTGCGGATATATATTATAACAATCTTCATATGACTTTTGCAATGAAGTTAGGAAGCAGTTACGTTTTTTCTCGGTGATATATTGGCCGCACACATAACAAAATGAATCCGGATTGTTTTTACATAAAAATGTTCTGGCTTTCTTGCTCATTTTTATTAATACTTGCAAATTGTTTTAACTTGTAAGCTGAATGACTCTTTATGTAGGGATAAAATGATGTTTCCGTTATCGCAAACAATTCTTGAATAAAGTAAAATGGCTCAAGGGGATCTTATAAATACTGATACTATAATTTGGGATAACCCTTCATGTGGGTATAGTTTGTGTGTGCTGCAAATTTGGTTCTTATTCCCAAGAATCATAAAAAACATTAAGGAATGTTATGCAAAAAAAATCATCCGTTACAGGTAGCCAACGGAAAAAAGAGCATTTCAGCGTGCACGGACATTTGTGAGCGTTTATTAGTTTGCAACCGCAATCGTAAAAATTAAACAAGAATCATAAAAAACATTAAGGAATTTAATGCAAAAAAATCATCCGTTACAGGTAGCCAACGGAAAAAAGAGCATTGCAGCGTGCACGCACATTTATGAGCGTTTATTAGTTTGCTACCGCAATCGTAAAACAACCTTTCGTTTATTACTTATTTTTTTAATTCTGAAAATCATAAAAATGTCATAAAGGTTTTTTCCAAACAATTTTCTACATGTAAAGAGGGTTTGCCGAAATCCGGGTCGTATAATGCACCTGTGTTTCTGTGTTCTGCATTTTCATTATACCATTTTCTACAGTGCTTGTAAATATGCGACAGCTTCAATTAATTGTAATTAAAAACCTTAACCATGCACCGATTTTCATGATTCATATCTTTTTTAATTCACATGATATGTAGCTTTACTACATATAAATAAAATATAATATCTTTTGCCGTTTTCGATTTTTTCCAGATTTTTTTTTTTACCAATTTTGTTATTTCTTGGCTAACAATTTGTTTCATAACTTTGAAACTATTGATAGCATTAAATATATTTGTATACATCATTTAAAGATATTGTAAATCATGATTTTTGTAGATTTTTTTTTTGCAAAATCGGACAAGTTGTTTTTGAGTTATAATAATATAAGTGGAGAAATGTCTCAAAATATTGACAATTTTACTTAAAAATTATTTAAAAAAAAATTATCCATAGAATTGAAAAATGTTACCATTTTTGTACTTAGGTTCCCCTGCTGCATCAAATCTATATAGTAGTTATTCAAGCCCTTTTTTGCTGTTGACCTATGTTATCAAACAATAAAAACAGGGCTGTCAAAACCACAAATATAGCAACCCTGTTTATTTTAACGCTTTGTCAAAATCGGATTTTCTAATTGTATAGCGTTGACGCCGCGCTATTTAGGGATGCTTCATACAAATTATATAGGCATGATGATTTTTGACAGCTAGAAAACGCGTTCTGCTCTTATTTAGGTATGGCTGTATGCCACAACATTTTCAATTTTTTTTTTTTAATAAATGAATTCATTGTTACTTGCATCATCTCCTAATATCTTATGGTCACAGAAGGTACCGTTACGATTTTATAGCAAAAACAATTTTAGTTTAAGCGCCAATTTTCATACAAAATTTTTATGAAATATAAATAACCTTCTGTAAAATTTTGTGTTTGTAGCTTGAGCTATTTTTGCGGCTTTGGCTCGATTTAAGTTAAATAATTGTTAATGTTTTAAAGTTAAAAACCTAATGAGGAAAAATGTTTTTAAAAGAATTTACAGAAAGTCAAAAATTTGTTTAAACACTAACTTTATAAAAGCTTTTACAAATTATACCTAATTAGCATATTTTTTTAATGCTTTACAAAGTTTATTTAACAATTTTTTTTCACTGATTACGTTGATTTTCAGTAGAAAAATTAAGTCCCTAATCATGTAAAACGCAGCGCAACGCCAGAGAATAACATTGAAAACACAAACAATGTCATAAATATTTTGTAATTTTGTTGTTGCTTTCAACAGAAATTCATGTACCGTTTTAAAATTTTCAACGCAATGTATATAATAATTCTTAATTGTAAAAGTAAATTGAATAGATTTTAAATCTGGAACTATCCTGTAAAAATCCATTGCTTATTTAATTATTTTTATAATATTACCTCTTCTGTATATAGATTCCTCAGGATTCTGAATCACAACTACCAGGTCCCATTAGGGAAGAGACTGTTGTAGATGCTCCTTCCACAGATGCACCAAATCATCATCAACAAAACAATAAACAGGTAAATAGTTACTAGTTCCGAAATCCTTCAATTTTCCTTACATGATTAAATAAATATGTTAGTATGTATGTACGTTAGTATATACAGAGCATAAATAACGTTAAGAAATTGTTGACCAACGTCATTAAGATGACAACGTAGTATTGTCAATGTTTAAACATCTGTTAGCAAAACGTTGTCAAATTGAAACCAAAGATGTGAAAATAACATTGTTATCAAATTGACAACACTGTGTTGTCAAAAGAATAACGCCCGGTTGCCATTTTTAATTATGTGCAGACTTACAATATAACACATTTTGTATTCACCTCATTGCTTGCAGCTTAACAAATAAAAATGGTTGCAAACTTTTAACGAGGGAATCAAGCGCTTTTTTAATTACTTCTTTAATATTTTTTAAAATAAAAATTTGATTTATAGATTTCATAAAAAAGCGGCATTGTGGCATATACATTAGTAACTGCAAAAATGTAGACCCTACCTTATATAAAGTATTTCTACTGCTGAAACTATTTAAAGATTTGGTAGTTTCATCACCGATGGCGAACTAAAAACAAACATTTTTAAACTATTTTTTATAAACAAAAATTGCAGTACAATATTACTTACTTGTGTTTTTCCAAGATTTTCCCTTAATTCAACGTGCAGACCTTAGTGCAGTACAGATTAATTCAGATCTTTGCTATTTAAATATCGGAAGCTTAAAAATTTTATTGCAGTATTAAATACATATTACAAATAACCGCATTATATATTCCTACTTAACTTTTAAGTAATCGTAAATGCCGTATTGCCGTCATTATCATTATTAGTTTTAACACTTGTTTTCTCATTGCCATTAAAGTTTTCTCCAAAAAGAAAATCTTCGTATTCCATGTTTCCAGTTTTCCAGTTTTAATTTATCAGAAATTTATTATTCCCTTATTAAAAATTTGCAACCATTTTTAGTCTATATATAATTCAAAACGGCAACCGCGAGTTATTTTTTTGAAAACAGATTGTTGTCAATTGACAGCAATGGTATTTTTACATCTTTTGTTTCAATTAGACAACGTTTGTTTAAAAATTTTACAACAGATGTTGTCGAAACATTGACATCACTTCGTTGTCTTTTTAATACCATTGGTTTACAATTTTTTAACGACTTTTTTCGCACTGTGTGGTCCTTTAACATCTTGTAGCTTTGGTAAATCTTGATAAATTCAAAATACAACAACAACAAAATACATACATTTTAAATTTACTATATTTTTACAACATCTACCAGAATGACCAGATCTGAAAAATGTTTACAGCTAAATCTGGCAATGCTTGCTTTTTTTTAAATTTTGGTTTAAAATTGATTACCAGTATGAAATTTTATTCGAAACTAAATATATTTAAATAAATTCACACACATTCTTCACACGCATTCTTACGCTCTTTCATTTAGTCAATGAGAGTACACAATTCACTCGCCAATTATCAAGCGACGAGTGCTCATGCTTACATATTTCTTATATATTTCATATATTTTTTATTAGAATACATGTCGCTCTATTCATTAAAATTAATATAAAGCTATACAACCACAGTTTACATTTTGGGCATCACTGATATAAATGCATGAATATACGTGTGTATGTATTAAATTTTTGCTTTGAATAACTAACTTGCTTGCCTTTAAGGCTGCGATCGGCAACCTAAACTATTAAATTTTGCTATTGTGTGCGCTGTATGAATTTTACATATGTTGTTAAATTCTCTGCAATGTGTATGCACACGGACGTAATAAAAGAGAAAACGCGGCGCACTTATTTTTCCGATCACTGCTTTAAGGCTTCATTAGTGTTTACTTTCTGTTGCCGTTCTGTCTCGTCCCTTTCTGTAAGAAATATTTTGAAATTTTTTCTGTGAAAGAAATCAGCTGCTTTCAAAAACAATGAAATTGTAAAAAAAAAACTTTTCACAAAAAATAAAAAATGATTATTATTTGCCAAAAATACGTCAATTTTTAAAAAATCATTAATTAAAACATATTTATTTAGCTTTAAACAATTAATTATAATTTGTTCATATCACAACAAGCTAATAGGTACATACATACATACATATGTATACACTTTGGCCGTAATTTCACGACGAATTCTATTTTCAACAGATTTGTCCGCAACAGACTTTTTTATAAACTTTCTATTAAGCAGAAGAAAAACTGTTGATTCGTTACAGAACGGAACGTACAAACTAGTTCTGCCTTTATTCAAAGTACACAACATTTATTTAAATATTAAACACTCTAACAGATAAGAAGAGAGTTAACCATATAGAAAAATAAGAATGAATGAATGGAATAAAAAAGTTGTTTACTGTAAATGAATTTGCGATGCATTCATAAATAACAAAACATTGCAATGACCTGTTATATAGAGCAAGTTTACAGAAAAAATACTATTATATAATAATTTTTAAATTATTGAATTTTTTTTATTTATTTGAGTACATTGCCATAATATGTGTGTAAGCTTGTAGCTTTTTATTTATAAAAGTTTACCCTGCAAACAATTTCAATCTAAAAAGAGTATAAATAGTTTCCCTATTAAGCAAAAATCTATTGCTTTTGCTATTCATTTCTTATTGATGTAGTTACATCGTTCGGGAAGAAGTGTCTCACTATGGTAATATTTACATTAGAATCTACTTAGTGTCTATATTTTAGGACGAATTAGAGTGCTTTGTTCGATTATTATCAATTGAATCTAGTAGTATCGCTATTGGCTCGAAAAAGTATTCTTTTGAAGTTAAACTTTTTCTTATTATTTAATATAAAATAGCTATTTTTCTTTGTTTGTTTTTGTCAGGTTAGTCTGAGTAAAATAAAAAAATAAAACAGGTAAAAGTTTTACAAATGTTAAAAAACTACAGTACATTTCGAGCCATAACCGCAAAAAAGCTTAACAGACGTATCTAAACAAGAGCGGAAGGCGGAACGTTTTCTACCGCGTAGCTTTTACGCTGATATGACATACCTAAACAAGAGCGCAAGGCGAATTCATGTATACGGTGGTGTCGATACTACAACAAGTAACAACACCAAAAACACAATAATGTATTTTTTTTTGCTTTCGTTGATCGATATGTCAAAAACACATGCAACTTTTGACATTTCTCTCTCTAAGTAAGAAAAAAAAGTAGCACAGCTGTACTTTCAACGCCACCTGGTAAATGAATTCGCCTTGCAAGAGCGTTAGCGTTGTGTGACAAACAGTAGTGTTAACTTTCGTGCTTACTAAAACTCTCATAATAGAAATAAGAGATGGAATTAAAACCGCTAGTTTAACCTAAAAATAGCTAATTTGCCAGTATTTATTATCAAACAATAAAAACAGGGATGTCAAAACCACAAATATAGCAACCCTGTTTATTTTAACGCTTTGTCAAAATCGGATTTTCTAATTGTATAGCGTTGACGCCGCGCTATTTAGGTATGCTTCATACAAATTATATGGGCATGAGGATTTTTGACAGCTAGAAAACGCGTTCTGCTCTTATTTAGGTATGGCTGTTTGCCACAACATTAAAAAAATTTTTTTTTTAATGAATGAATTCATTGTTTCTTGCATCATCTCCTAATATCTTATGGTCACAGAAGGTACCGTTACGATTTTATAGCAAAAACAATTTTAGTTTAAGCGCCAATTTTCATACAAAATTTTTATGAAATATAAAAAACCTTGTGTAAAATTTTGTGTTTGTAGCTTGAGCTTTTTTTGCGGCTTTGGCTCGATTTAAGTTAAATAATTGTTAATGTTTTAAAGTTAAAAACCTAATGAGGAAAAATGTTTTTAAAAGAATTTACAGAAAGTCAAAAATTTGTTTAAGCACTAACTTTATAAAAGCTTTAACAAATTATACCTAATTAGCATATTTTTTTAATGCTTTACAAAGTTTATTTAACAATTTTTTTTCACTAAATACGTTGATTTTCATGTAAAACGCAGCGAAACGCCAAAGAATAACATTAAAAACACAAACAATGTCATAAATATTTTGTAATTTTGTTGTTGCTTTCAACAGAAATTCATGTACCGTTTTAAAATTTTCAACGCAATGTGAATTTCTGTAGAAAGCAATAACAAAATATTTATGACATTGTTTGTGCTTTCAATGTTATTCTTTGGCGTTTCGCTGCGTTTTATATGATTAGGGCCTAAATAAAAACATTCATTCGAAGAATAAGTTTGGGCTGTTTTGAACACTCATTTATACGCCTTTCAATAACATTTGAATCCAGCGGGGTCCTAATATTAGGTATATTATAACTACTTAATTTTTCAAATATTTGAAGTTTCACTAAATTGAACATAATTTTATAAATTTATATTATTTCACACGCACGTACCACCGATCACATTGCAATTTCAATACAAATAGTCATAATTTACGCATTTTGCTTTTGTACTTGATATTCGTAACAGCAAATAGGTGCGAAGAAGTCAATATTATTTGGACAAGGTTCAATCGTGCTCTCGTTTTAATTGTATAACTGTTACAATTATCTGAACAACTCAATAAAGTGACGAAAAAGTATAAATTAAGAACTCATAATTCGATTCTTACGTATTTTGTTGTTTTTAAATTCCCCAAGATCTACTTTTAACCTACCAAATGTGACTAAGTTGTTAAAATTTCGTAGACAATCGAAAATCATACATTTTAGTTTAAAACAAATGAGTGTGTTGAAATCGCTTGTTATTCATTCATGCAGGCATCGCTTGATTAAAACACATTTCCTTATTATTAATATTTCGTACTCTATTAAAGGTATTTTTTATAAATTCCCATTTATATTGGCACTTCATGTGTCTATGTCAATTTAAAAATATTCATAATTCTTAATTGTAAAAGTAAATTGAATAGATTTTAAATCTGGAACTATCTTGAAAAAATCCATTGCTTATTTTATTATTTTTATAATATTACCTCTTCTGTATATAGATTCCTCAGGATTCTGAATCACAAAAACCAGGTCCCATTAGGGAAGAGATTGTCGTAGGTGCTCCTTCCACAGATGCACCAAATCATCATCAACAAAACAATAAACAGGTAAATAGTTACTAGTTCCGAAATCCTTCAATTTTCCTTACATGATTAAATAAATATGTTAGTATAAATAACATTAAGAAATTGTTGACCAACGACATTAAGACGACAACGTAGTGTTGTCAATGTTTAAACATCTGTTGCAAAAATTTCAGCAAAACGTTGTCAAATTAAAACCAAAGATGTGAAAATACCATTGCTGTCAAATTGACAACACTGTGTTGTCAAAAGGAGAACGCTCGGTTGCCATTATTACTTATGTACAGACTAACAATTAACACATTTTGTATTCACCTTATTGCTAGCAGCTTAACAAATAAAAATTTTTAACGAGGGACTCAAGCGTTTTTTTAAATTATTTTTTTAATATTTCTTAAAATAAAAATTTGATTTATAGATTTCATAAAAAAGCGGCATAGTTGCATATACATTAAGGTGTTATGATACATGCTATTTTTTGTATTGAATTTTTTTAGGATTGACTGAATGAAATAACAAATGCGAGAAAGAACAAGAAATACAATATGTAAACAAAACAAACAATATGGCCCACGTTTTGTTCCCACAAAAACCGTCAAAAAAGCTATAAATCGCAAAAAAAAAGTTAAAACCCGCTACTTTCGACAAAAACTAAAAAAGTTAGCAGCAGTGCTAACATTTAATCTGTAAATGTCAATTTTAAGTTACAAATTTTTATATTTTTTTTGACAGTCTAAGATTATTTATCGATAACACACGTATATTTTTTGACTTTTCAAGATTTTTTATGGTATAATCAAACTCTTTACACTTAGTCAGTTTTCCTATGCAAATATATTTGCACTGTTCTCCAATATAGAAAAAATACAAAAAGTAGCAAGTATCATAACACCTTTAGTAACTGCAAAAATGTAGACCCTACCTTATATAAAGTATTTATACTGCGGAAACTATTTAAGATTTGGTAGTTTCATCACCGATGGCGAACTAAAAACAAACATTTTTAAACTATTTTTTATAAAACAAAAATTGCAGGACAATATTACTTACTTGTGTTTTTTCCAAGATTTTCCCTTAATTCAACGCGCAGACCTTAGTGCAGTACAGATTAATTCAGATCTCCGTTATTTAAATATCGGAAGCTTAAAAATGTTATTGTAGTATTAAATACATATTACAAATAATTGCATTATTTATTCCTACTTACCTTTTAAATAATTGTAAATGCCGTATTGCCGTCATTATCATTATTAGTTTTAACACCAATTGTTTTCTCATTGACATTAAAGTTTTATCCAAAAAGAAAATCTTCGTATTCCATGTTTCCAGTTTTAATTTATCAGAAATTTGTTACTCCCTTATTAAAAACATGCAACCATTTTTAGTGTATATATAATTCAAAACGGCAACCGCGCGTTATTTTTTTGACAACAGAGTGTTGTCAATTGACAGCAATGGTAATTTTACATCTTTGGTTTCAATTAGACAACGTTTGTTTAAAAATTTTACAACAGATGTTGTCGAAACATTGACAACACTTCGTTGTCTTTTTAATACCATTGGTTTACGACTTTTTTCACACTATGTGGTCCTTTTACATCTTGTAGCTTTGGTAAATCTTAATAAATTCAAAACACGACGACAACAACATACATACATTTAAAATTTACTATATTTTTACAACATCTACCAGTGTGACCAGATCTGAAAATTTTTACAGCTAAATCTGGCAATGCTTGCTTTGTTTTAAATTTTAGTTTAAAATTCATTACCAATATGAAATTTTATTCGAAACTAAATACATTTTAGAGACTTACTTTTTCACGAAATTGAAATAAATGTTTAGACTTAAACAAAAGGGTAGATTTTAGTTATGCATCTGATACATATAAATATGTGCCACAGGTAGTTTAGATTAAATTTAAGGGGCCCGCAAACCCCTGATACATGCAAAATTCAAACGATTTTATTTCTATGCTATACAACATTTTTTCATATTTTTATTTCTTATAGTTGAAGGTTTTAAAACATTTTTCCAAACATTTACACTATAGAAAGTTAAATTTCTTTGTACTTTTATATCGTAATATAAAAGGGAAAATAATATTTACAATCAGCATAATTAAGGCATTTCTAATATTCCCTGAATATTCTAGTTGTTTAAAAGAGACAGGTAAGATGTTTCTTAAATTAAGAATTATCCATTTTCATAAAAAATTTTATTTTGGGTACAACCATTTTTAGTCAAAATTTATTATATTTTATAAAAAAATTAAGTAAAATCAATAAAATTATTCGTCCAAATAGTTTATATAATGCCGAAACAAGCTAAAAATATTTTCTAAAAATGCTAAATAAAATGCCAGCTCCAAATGAAAATTTTGCAGCAAAATAAAAATTTTTAATGCTAAATTTTGCTGCAAAAATACTAAAATGGCCACACTGCCATCTACAATACTAAAAACTGAAGTCGATGTCGAACCATTTATTTAATAGTGCATAACTGCTGGAATATTTGACACCACACTGTATATTGCTTTTAATAAGGGAAGTAACGATACGCCTCTTTTCCGAAACGATACCGATACTCTGAAAAATATCGTCGATATCGATACCTATCCTATTTGAATTTGAATTCAAGTTAAATTTAACAAAACTCAAGTAGAGTAAATTCTTTATTATAAAAAATTACTGCGTAAAAGATTATTAATATTTAAAATTGATAATATAACATAAAAAACAACGAAATGAATTTAAATTCATAGTGAATTAATAAATTCTTAAACAAAAAAAAAAAAAAAAACAGTGTAAATGATTATAAGTCTTCAAAATTAATATTAATTAGCACCGCACAGTGGCGCCATTTGAGTTTTTTCGTTGCAAAAATCATATCTTTTGAACCGAATAAGATAATTGAACAGTTTAAACAGCATATGATAGATAACTGTTCAGCCTATGAAATGAGCATTTGGAAAGGGTGCTACGCTTTGTAGGGGCCTACTTATGGGTTATCAAAGTTAAAATTAGTAGAAAAATCAATTTTATGGTAACTAAAAAAAATTATTTTTACATTTTTAGATTGTTTTTATTTTTTTTCTTAAGGGTTTTATGTTTTAAATTATTACCCAACAAATTAAAAAAAAAAATTATTTAGTTTTTTAAATTTATTTTTTCAATTTTCTGTAAAATATTCATCACAATTCGTAAGAGAAGGTATATCTAAAAGACTAACAATTTCTAAACTATAATTATTTTGTAACTCTATTCGTGACTTCACATGCCGCAGGGAAGAAATAAGTGGATCGGAAGATGCTGCCAACATGTTGAAGAGGTCCTTATTTTGCCTTACCCTTGATGCTTTGAATGTGTTCTGCAATCTATATTTTTTATAAAATTTGTTAAGAGACTCCTGTGCTTCTTCAGAAAGCTCTCCAATTGGCAAAGGCTGGTACTCAATTATATCTTTGCCATGCGCCAATATTTTATGGACGGTCGGGGTCAACTTCTTCTGTGGATACATTTCTGCTAAAAGAGATGCAGTTTTCGACGCATATTCTCCATATTTTGTAGAATTGACATTTTCTTTGCAGTTTAAAACATCCAAGATCGTTCCCAATCTTTTCACGATTTGATTGTCAATTCCAATGATTCTAGTTACTGCCTCATCATTTTCAAAAAATCTCCTAGAAGTGTTTCCATCGTTAGAGTTACCGTATCCGTGCTTGGGACAGTCTACTTTTAGTCCAACTTGTTTCAAAAAAACCATCCTGTATTTGCTTCTTTCTGATCTTTTCCTTATCCTTTATTGATGTATTTTCATCGAAGTTTTCCTCCTCTTGTGGTAGGGTATATGCCAGTTTTAGCAAGAATTCCATACACCTTATCCTTGCGTGCAATGGTGACATTCCATATTCGTAATTCTCCTCATTTGTAGAATCGATTAAATTACCAAAGTTCTTCTGACAAATAATAATATAAAATCGATAAAAAAAATATAAAAATAATACGAAAAAAGGGGTTTAGATAAGTTTTTGCTAAATTTTTACCTCCAATATAATTCTGTCTATGAAAACTAATTGAAATATATTATAATTAAGCAGAAAAAGATACTAATCTTAAACTCTTTACAACTAATTATATAAAATTGAGATGTAACATATTATATATGAAATAAATTGAATTGAATTGAAAAAAGTTCTTCTGACTCTTTTTGCAAATCGGGCATGACATTGTTGAGGTTGTTCCTGTCAGTTCGTTTACGACTTTTCCGTCAACCATGGTCAGGTGGAACTCGTAATTGCATTCAATATATTTTCCTTCTCCAATTTGCAGCTTTGTAGGCTTAATCTTGCTTATTTGTTCTTCAATGTCCTTCACCGTAGTCCTTATGAGTTCTGCCGATTCTCTTGCAAACTGAAACATTATTGGTCGGCAATAATGCACTGATGACGGACGTGGATTTTTCCAGTGTAGGGAATCATCCGATTTTAGCCGCAAAGGAACAACAGATGCCATAAACATATTTCCGTCCGATATTGTAGCGTCATCGAAAGATATCCTTTGCTTATAAACGCTTTGTCCGGATGATCCATCGCAGCCCCATTTGCTGATCAATGTCAACTTCTCAGGAAGAATTTTCACTTCCGTGAAAAACTTTGGTGTGGTTGACTTTCTAAACAGTTCAAATAATTTTAAATTGTTCAACGCCATGTTTTCAGTACTTAAATTGTTTAATGGTTTCAGTAATTGTTGCGCCAACTTTCAGGCGTAGACTAATCCAGGCATTATGCTTATTTTGCAATATATAGGCTTATGCTACCATGCCTAAAAATTTACCTGTTCCCTGCATACATATGGATTTAGGCTAAATAATGCAATTTTGATATTATGCACGTGTCCAAATAAGATTTGTGCCTACCTGTAGGGACCATAAGTCAATATTGTTCCTGACCATTTGTACGCCAAAGTATTGTTTATGTGAGGTACGTACCTGCTAATTTCAATGAGTATTTTTTTTCAAACTATTAGATCAAACTACTGTCAGTCAAAACATATAAGGGATGGACGCCATACAATTTCTGCAACCATGTCTTTTTGAACTTTTTTACCTCTAGAAGCCAAACGGGCACGTACGGGCAGATAAAACCTTTTGAATTATGTAAAGAAATAATCAAAGAACAGGTTTTGCACGTATGGCAAATATAGAAAAATATAGTTTTTTTTTATTTTCCGTCAAAGTTGAAAAATAGTGAAAAAACGGATAGTTTTTAAATAGTGATTTACCAGGAGAAACACAAAGCAAACAGTTCATTTTTTTTTATCATTATACATTTAATAAATACATCAATCAATACAAATAAAAAATAAGGCGATTCGTTACCTATTTTTCGTGATATTACACCTGAAATCCCAACAAATTGACTAAAAATTGTGTGTTTTTTTGAAAACCGAAAGTCGGTCAGCTTTGAACGGTTATATCTTCTAAACTAAAAATGTGATATTATTAAGAGTGGCATATTTGAAATCGTTGAAAAGTTTCCTATAACATGGGTTTATTCAAAACTTCGTCGGCACTCATTAAAATTTTGATTTTTGCAACCTCGCTTGCTCTACGGGCGCCACTGTGCACCGTCTCTCAGATATGACTGAACTCATTTGACAACTTAAGTATTTCTGCGCCATGTTCTTAAATTTTGAGTAACGTATTTATATGCACCTGTAACCAATCAGATCCGCGTATCTAGAAAAATCAGAAGATCTTAGGTATATCTTGAATTCTTCTTTAGACTTCTTCCACAGCGTAGGATCGACGGAGGATCATCCTGCTCCAAATTTTCTTTTAAGATTTATACAAACGATCCAGTTCTTGTAAGCTTTTCTTATCTTTTACAAGGTGTAGGGGTGATTGTGTCTTTCGGAATATAGTGTCATGTTGCATAGCTCAATAAGACGTTTTTCGATGTATTGTCTTTGAAATTTTCGAGGTTTGTATCGAAGGTAAATAATAGATTTCATTATTCTCTAAACACTCAAATCTTTCATTCAGATATAATGCTACGTAAATCGCCAATGTTTGGGACTCTATATTATTCTGCATCTCAGTTTATTCATTTATCGTATTTTCTCATAATATTCGAAGACTGTTAACTGGGGAAACAGGGTCAGAAAATTAAACAGTGACTTTGCTTATGAATTTTGTGGTATCTTCGAAGTAACCCAAATGTTGTCGCGAAGTGATTTTTATTTTCGCAAAAATCATTAAAAATTATTTGAAAATTCTACTGCAGGTCCAAACCAATCGTTCAATGGGTTTATGCATCAGTCCAAAAAGATGTAGTGTAAAATTGTATTGACAAGTTACACAGTAGACGCGTAAAACGCATATAGGTATCGAAAGCATGAAGTAGGACATGTTTTGTTTTTGAAAATAAAATAAAAATGTTCGTTCAGATTGTTTATTGTTGTTTCAATAAACATATGGTTTTTTTTTATTTTATTTCTAAGAACAGGCAATTTAAACATTATTTTGACTTTTATACTCGAAATTTTATCACATCCATATTGTTACGAAAGTAACTTTAGTTAAGAATAAGTTTAATTTATTAGTTATTTTGTATTTGCTAGTAAGTTTATTAATTAAAATTGTATTAGTTATGCATATTTCTGAAGTAGAAAATCATTGTACAGAATTTTCTAGTATAAATTTAATGTTATAATTGTTATACATATTTGTATAATGATATTAGCTGTTAAGATAATAAAAGCTCGAATGGTCCAGAAATTTCGAAAACGTCGAGTGTTCTAGAGCCACCAAGATGTCAGCGCTCGAACAAAGTATAAATACTCGTGAAGGTGGGCATCGATAGTAAGTAAGTATTAGTACGAACACTTAAGTGTGTACATCGCATGTATAGGTGCCCTCCAAACAATTGGTAGAGTGTTTTTCGATTGTCTACGAATTTTAACTACTTCGTCACATTTGGTAGTTAAACAGTAGATGTTTCGGAAATAAACAACAACAAAATACGGTAGAATCGCATTATGAGTTCTTAAATTATACTTTTTCGTCACTTTTGTGAGTTGTTCAGATAATTGTAACAGTTATACAACTGCAACAATGGCACAATTGAATATTTCACATATTATATTGACTTCTTCGCAACGATTTGCTGTTTAATAGTGAATATTACAAAAGCAAAATGCGTAAAAGAGCACAGTTTGTATTTAAGTTGCCATGTGGTCGGTGCTACGTGGGTGTAAAATAATATAAATATATAAAATTATGTAAAATAGAGTGAAATTTTTAATATTTGAAAATAGAAATAGTTATAGTATTGTACTTAAAATTGGAACTCCGCGGAATCCAAATGTTACCGAAGAAAATGTTCACGTATAAGTGAGTGCACAAAACTGCCCAAACTTATTCTTCGGTTAGATTGGTTAAAGTTTTAATAATTTCTCATGCATATTTTTTTTAGAGCAAATGAAAATGAAATTAAAAATAATAATTTGATAATTATCTTCTTTAAAGGATATTAGTGATTTTTTTAAACTGTCTGTTTATTTAATGACTTTAAAAATTTTAGTGTGAAAATTAGTGTTTTTGTTTAATTTTTCTAGTGAAGATCAACAATAACTTTGAGTGAAGAAAATTTGTAAATAAAAATTTGCAATAAAAAGATATGCTAGTTATAATATGATGAAAGTTTACAAAGTTAGTGTTTGAACAAATTTGTGATTTTGTGTAGTTTTCTTTAACAAAATTTGTCCACATTAGGTTTTTAACTTTAAAATATTAACAGCTATTTTGATTAAATGTAACGTAGATTTTTTAATATTTGTTTAACTTTAAGCTCATTTTTTTATATTTTACTTAGATTTCCCTTACAAAATCAAACAAAGATAAACAGTAAAATGACCCACTTTTTATTATAAAAAACAATAAGAAAGAATGTAACTTCAAAAGAGTACTTTTTGGAGCCAACAGCGATACTACTAAATTTAATTGATATTACATTTCCAAAGCGCTCTAATTCGTCATATAATATAGACACTAAGTGGATTCTTAAAGTAAATATTACCATAGTGGGACACTTCTTCCCGAACGATGTAACTACATCAATAAGAATTGAATAGCAAAAGCGATAGGTTTTTGCTAAATGGGGAAACTATTTAGATTATTTTTCGATCGAAATTGTTTGCAGGGTGGTAAAATTAACTAAGTTATAAATAAAGTGGTGTAGATAGTTTATAGTACAGCTATAAATAAAGTGCTTATAGTGTTTTATTTATTTTATTAAAGTTGCAATAAAAGAAATTAAGAGGTTTATTATAAAGAAAATAAACCAAAAACGTTATTGAAAAGGCAGTAACGTAACAATATTGTAAAAATAGTGAATAAATGCTTTAATAATGATAAATAAAAAGAAATATGAAAAGTCATTTGTTATTTTCTTAAATTTAGGTAGCCCTTTTAAAAAATAATTGCATATTCTTATTTTAATTTCTTTAATAAATAGACTACAGGTCATCTAACTTTCCTATTTTTTAACTAAATTATAACTTGATTTTAATTTAAATGTGTTTTTTATTTTTTATTATTGTAAAACCAATTTGTCTTCATTTTGTACTCTTTAACTTAATTTAAATTAATTTTTATTTTTTTTTCCTTTATAATGTATAAATTATCGAAGTTTTGAAGCTTTATTTCTATTAACATTAATACTCTTACTCTATAATTATAAGATCCGTTCTTGTGGAACAGGATTTCGATAAAAAAATAAATAAATATATATTCCATACGTGCATAAAAGCGTTTATTTTAACTGTAAATGTCAAGTGTTCGAATTTTGGCCACCTGGCGGTCCTGGTCTAAGTAAACAGATTAAAGCCTTTTCTATAACGTTATTGGTTCATTTTATCGTCACCTTTTCTTATTACAGGAAATCTATATTTATCCTTACAATATGCTCCGCAAATGTGACGAAGCATATTAAAAACTTATCCCACTGACAACATGATCATTGTTAATGTGCTTTAAATTTAATTCATCTTGCTTGAATAACAATCATATTTGCACTATCATATACTGAATGTTTTGTAATATATGTATAAGTCAGACATAAAAAAAGAATTAATATCTTTATGTCTCCCCATTCAGAAATATAATCTTATATTATTTTTACATTTGTATATTTGTTTATACATATATACTTAGCTGGTGATGCCTAACTCCATTTGTGAAAATAAAAATTTTTTATTCCATTTTTCCCGACGTTTCGTGAATTTTATGTTCACTTCTTCAGGGGATTCGTCTATTATTATAAAATAAAAACCATCAACATTTGATAATACAATAAATTGAATGTAACTAACTTACATTGAAAAAACAATTTTGTATTACATTAATCTAATTTTTAAATAATAAGTCACAGCTAGTGTCGTCATCTACTGTTTTTCAAAACAACTCTGTAACAGGCGCTTAAATTGTCAGTGTCTTCTTTTTTATTCATTGTTCTGTTTATTTTCTGTTGAATTCTTAAGCTTTCTGTAGTATATCTTTTCCTCACGTTATTTTCCTTGTCTAGTATTCTTATGTTGTCAAAATCAGGTTTATGTTTAGTTTGTAATATGTGTTGTGATAATGCAGTGTTTTCTTTGTTTTTGTTTATGTCTGATTTGTGTTCTCCCATTCTTGTCTCCAAATTTCTCTTTGTCGTCCCAATGTAAACTAAATCACAGCTGTTGTTGTTGTCTCCCTTGCATGGTATTTCATACACTACATTATTTTGTTGTAGTTTGTTTATTGGCGTTTTTGTATTTGTAAATATTGCACTTAATGTTTTGTTTGGTTTGTAAGCAAAGCTCATGTCATTATGATCTATTGCGTTTTTTATGTTTTTATTGTCCGTGAGGCCCGGTATGTATTTTACACTGTAAAAACATTTTTCCTTCTTATCAATGTTTCTATTTATGTTTGTTATTATAGGTTTATAGGCAGATATTAGATTTTTAATTAAATTTGTGGGTAAAGCATTATCTTTAAGTACTTTCGTGATTACATGTTTATTTTTGTTATGGTATTGTTCATCACTAATATCAAGAACTCTACGTATAAAATTTTTTGCAGTATTTTCTATTTGGGATTTTGGTTGAGTAGCGTTGAAATTGATAATTCTGCCAGACGATGTATTTTTTGCATACCAATCAAACGTTATTTCATTGACTCCTCTATGTAATTTTGTGTCAAGGTATGCTATTTCTCTGTTCTTTTCAACTTCAACGGTGAATTTAATTTTCGGGTGATACCCATTGAGTGCTTTAAGTATATCGTCTTTGTCATTAATATCTATTATAGCCAGTATGTCATCTACGTACTTTGCCACATATTTAATGTTCACGTTCTTTTTGTGTAATTCTGCAAAGGCTATGTCAAGTAAATTATCCAAAACAATATCGGCAATAGTATTGGAAAAAGGATTTCCCATTGGCATACCGAAAATCTGTTTGTATACCTTGTTATTGTATGCAAAGTAGTTGTTGTCATTCAAACAGAATTTCAGTATATTATTTTGTTTTTCACAAGCAACAGATTCGAAAATCACAATAGCTTTTTTGGGTGGCATCAAACCTTCATTATCTGAAAATGTATTAAGTTCTATGACCTTTACTAATGAAATTAATGTTTACAGATATTTATATTTTGATTTAATTAACGATTTTAAGTATAGATATTGGGAATTATTTCTTTTTCATAAGCAACTTTATTGTATTCAACATTTTTCATTTTTTCGAATTTATTCTATGAGTAAAATTTCAGTTATGTATTTTATAAAGCTTTTTTTAATAGCTCTATTCCTTAAATGTTTTTATAAATGACTTTATACACTACCAGACTATTATATTGTATTTTCTTGTTACATTTTACCTTAGCTTTCCGTTGGATAGCAATGAAGTATATTTATGTACAGAAAAATTTACAATTATTAGACACCAGCAGAATGTAATGCATTTTCTGGCCCGCTACGGCCTTCGTCAGCACTCTTTGTGTCACACTGGATAGTGATACTTTATAAATTGAATGTATTTAACTCAACCATTTCAACAAATAGATATTGGGAATTATTTCTTTTTCATAAGCAACTTAATATTCAACATTTTTCATTTTTTCGAATTTATTCTATGAGTTAAATTTCAGTTATGTATTTTATAAAGCTTTTTGTAATAGCTCTATTTCATTTGATGAATTTTATCGCACAATTATCTTCAGTGACGAAGCTCATTTTTGGCTCAATGGGCACATCAATAAGCAAAATATGCATTATTGGTTTGGTCAAAATCCACATGTGCTTCATGAATCAACACTTCATCCACAAAAAATAACTGCGGTGTCATTGGGCCATATTTTTCGTCGACAATAACGATCGGCACGTTACTGTGAATGGCGATCGTTATCGCTCCATAATTACCGATTATTGTTTGCCCGAATTGGAAAACATCGACTTGGACGACATATCCAGCACACGTTACAATCGATTTATTGAAGAGTAAGTTTGGTGACCGTGTTATCTCGAGTAATGGTCCAGTCAATTGGCCGTCTCGTTCGTGCGATTTAACGCCTCTAGACTTTTTTCTTTGGGGCCACGTCAAATCATTGTCGAAATGTGTGACCGAGTCATCGGAAATTGCGTCCAACGAATCGACCGCTGCCGCCGAGCCCGCGGTGTTCACATGAACGAAGTCGAGTTTCATTCATAAATGTTTTGATTGTATTTCAAGTCGATCATAAAGTTTGGGAAATATCTCAAATGGTTTCCGTTTTATTTAAAAAAAATCTGTCAAGTCCTTATTGGAAAACCCTTATATACAGCCATGTCACAGAGTACAATTCCGTTCGGAAACGGAATTAATTCCGTATTTTGGTGCTTCAGAAAATTACGAAAAAACTTTGCGGAATGAAACCACTTTTGTTTTCATGGACGGAATATTAATTTTTCTGTATCTTATCCTAAAGCTATCCACATATACTTTCTATCAATAAACAAATATGTTTTCTTTGGTTCCGAACGGAATTGTACTCTGTGACATGTCTGATATATTGTTTTTTCATTCATATATTGTTTTTTCATTTATCAGAAAGATTGTTTTTGAAAAATATTGTTACGATTTAAATAAAACTGATCATAAATGAAAGAGACGATAATCGTATAAAATCTGTTGATTAGTTTACATTTATTAAGACAAACAGACAGATAATAAGGGTATAGATGGTTATAAGTGGCGTTGGCGATGTCCAGTTCTTGAGAACGCCGCGGAATCGACTGATTTGGATCGTTTGCTACGAACGCCTGAACGGCAGCGATATTTTCGTCACTTCGACCAACTCGTTGTCTCACTTGCACGGCACCATCAAACAATGAATATGTAACCTCAAATTGTTGCACTTAACTTGTTATTACTTGTCTTCTTGGGCGAGAATAACGGACGAAATTTGGAGTTAATGCTCTTAAAGTTGCTGTCACCGATTCCGAAATTCGGTAGTACATTTTTATAATTTGCATACGTTATTCGTTCGTGTACTTTACCATGATAAAAATGTTGAGCTTACTGACAAAAAGGAAAGTAACAGTTAGATGATCGGTGAAATAGTGCGTTCACAAATTAAAATTAAAGTTGTCAACTACATATTGGAAAACCCGATATAAACCTAATTTTAATGGTAATGATGATATTTTGATGGTTTTCATGAAAAAATATATCTAAACCTTATTTTGATGATTTTGATGAACGAATAGTTGGTTTTAATGAGAAAAGAATACACCTAATCTCAATTTTGATGTTTATAATGATAATGAAAAGGCTGAAACAACCATTATGAAAATTAAGTAACCAACAACAAGTTTCAAACGTAAGAGAAACCCAAAGTCATACATATGTAACCCCTATTTATAAGAATATAAAGATAATCATGAATAATAAAAATAAGGAAAAATTTATGGATACAATATATTTTTTTTTTTTTTTTTGCAGTATTTATTTATTGAATCTTCATATATTAAATATGAACTAACAATAATTAATCAATTCTTATCCTAATATTTACTTAATGTCCTGCCAGTGCCAGACAAAAAGATTTAGTCATCACGGTTTCTGTTCACATATGTAGGTGTTTATCGCTCATCTGATTGGGTGAGTGCTGCAGTGTCTCTTCTCCTTAATCGAGTGTGGCCGCCATAATTTAAAATATTTCGAGCTAAGGGATTTGGGTGCAGTTCCAGCCTTTTTAAATATTTTACTGCATATTTCGTTATCATAGTTTTTACCAATGGCACATTGAGATCCTTGTGGATATTTGAGTTCTTGACGTACCAGGGGGCGGCTGTTATTATTCGAAGAAGTTTATTTTGGCGCCTTTGAATTTTTTCGATGTTAGAAGCCGAGGCAGTGCCCCATAACTGAATACCGTAGCACCAAATTGGCTTTAAGATAGAGTTGTAAAGTAGAAGTTTGCAATCGAGACTAAGAACAGAATTTCTTCCAATGAGCCAATAAATTTGAATTGCTTTTAGTTTCATTTGAGTTAATTTTGCTTCTATGTGCCATTTCCACGTTAAACGCCGATCTAGATGTATACCGAGGTATTTTACATGCGAGTGTTGGGGTATTATTTGATTATTGATTTTAATAGGGGGGCATGTTTCCCGACGCAATGTGAATGTTATATGTGCGCATTTTTGCTCATTGATCTTTATCCTCCATTGTTTTAACCACCTTTCCAGTTCAAATATGTGATCCTGTAAGTAACGAGATGCTTCTTGACAGTTTTCATGTACGCTTAGGAAAGCTGTGTCATCCGCAAATGTTGAGGTTTGTGTGTAGCTGTTTGTTGGCATGTCCGAAGTATAAATTAAGTACAATAGAGGGCCCAGGATGCTGCCTTGTGGGACTCCAGCGTTAACTGGCTGAGGAGAACTTAAAAAATCGCCTTCTTTAATAATAAATTGACGACCGACTAAGTAGCTTTCTAACAGCTTGTGTATGTTTGCTGGCAAGTTTTGCTGCAATTTCAGTAGTAAACCTTCATGCCAGACTTTATCAAAAGCTTGAGACACATCGATGAAGAGTGCTGAGCAATATTTTTTTTCTTCAAAGGCTTTTCTTATTACATTTACTATTCGATGAGTTTGTTCAATTGTGCTATGCTTTCTTCTAAACCCAAATTGATGATTAGGAATACATCTATTTTCATTTAAAATCTGCGTTAATTTTGCCACTAGTAGTTTCTCAAATAGCTTTGAAATATTAGATAATAAGCTAATAGGCCTGTATGACTCAACTTTTGTGTGATCCTTTCCTGGCTTTGGTATCATGGTTACTAAGGAAACCTTCCATTTATGAGGGTAGTATTGAAGTCGTAAAATAGCATTAAAAATAAAAAGAATAATTTTCTTTGCTGTACTTGGTAGCTCCAAAAGCATTTTATTACTGATCTTATCAATACCGGATGCCTTCTTGGTGTTTAAATTACAAATAGCCTTTTCGATTTCTCTAAACTCGAATCTTAGGGGAATAGCTGCTCTAACATTTACAGACGGTAAATCGACTGCTATATCGTGAAATATATTATGGGTAAATACATTTTTCAGATGATTGGCAAACAGATTTCCTTTTTCAATATCATTTCTTGCCCAACTTCCATTCAAGTTTCTCAATGGTGGCTTAGAGATAACTGGTCTATTGAGGCTTCTAGCTGCACGCCATAATGAGTAATCTGATTGTGGAGTTGCATCAAGTCCCTTGAGATATTTTTCCAGGGAAGCCGTTTTCTGAGACTGCAGTAACTTTCTCAGCCTTTTTGTGCACTCTTTTAATAAAGTCTTAAGTTGGGGGGATCTGTGCAATTGCCACTCTCTACGAACTCTCCTTTTTTCAGTCAATAGACGCTCGACATCTGTAGAATATATGATTTTGTTTTTGGTTTTTTTGAGTGTTATGCTGGAATGTTGAACAGCTAGTTTGAGATAACTGTCAAAATTAACAATAGCGAGATCCACGTTCTCCGGTGTGCTAAGCGGAATATTTTCTGTGCAATGGGCACTCAGATATTTTTTATATTTTAACCAATTTATTTGTGAGACTGATGTCGATAAGTAACCAGACGGAGATACGATTCTATTTGGATTCATTATAGTAACAATTGTAGGTGTGTGATCTGAAGATAATTCTAGGGACGCTTCCACATGAATCGTGTCTATGGGGATGTTATTAACCACGCCAAAATCTATGACATCTGGAACTTTTTGCTGATCAGTAGGCCAATATGTTGGTTGTCCGCTCGCGACCACATTTAGGTCCATTTTACAAATTGTGTTAAACAAAACACGACCCTTAGGTGTAATAAGTCGTGACCCCCAGAAAGTGTGTTTAGCGTTATAATCGCCAGCAGCCAGGAAGCAGGGTCCTAATGATTTGAAATATTTATTATATTGGCTTTCTGATATTGAAAATCTAGGTGGGGAGTATAATGATGAAATTACTATGTTTCGAGATAATTCCTCAACGCAAATGCTCGTTGCTTGGAGATAATCTTCACGATGATCGCACATTAGGTAGTGTTTTACTCGGTTTTTTATCAAAATGGCAGAACCTCCACAAGCTCTACCTCGAGGGTCCTTGGTATCATATAATATATAACCATTGACTTGAAACGTGTTTCTTGAGGTCAGATACAATATATGTAGAGCGCAATGGTTATTGGTGGTACGATAACAAATTAGATGATATTAGATTGAAATTAACATAAGACTTGTTTGGGTTATTATTTCAATCAAAACCTCTGTATAATAAGAAACCCGATCTAAATCGATATAATGATATTCTTAACAAAAAACATTCATTCAGACGTAACTCGTCCCTTATAATTTGTTTAAGAGTTTTTTAAAAAAACCTTTTTTATTTTTAATATGCTCTATTTTTTAATCTTTACTTTTTTCAGTTAATTGAATTTTTTTCTTATACTTATACTTGTTTGGTATTTAAACCAATTTTTTCTTCATTTAATACTCATTTATACTTTTTTGGTATTTTTTTTTACCAATTTTTTCTTAATTTTTTATTCTTTAATTCATCAAGTTTCAAAACTAGTAAATGTATGTATTTCATACAATGTATCTACTTCTTCTGCGTGTGTTGTTATTGTATATGATATTGCTTGTAATTGATGTTGTTCCTGATGATGATAATGATGATGCTGATGTTGTTGCTGTTGATGATGTTATTGTTGGTGATATGTATAGTATTGTTGATGATGATGCTATTGTTGATGTTGTTGTCAATGATGATGTTATTGATGATGCTGATCTTGTTGTACATACAAACATACATACATACATACATACATACATACATACATACATACATACATACATACATACATTCATACATACATACATACATACATACATACATACATACATACATACATACATACATACATAAAGAGTGCAAAATCAACATACTATTCTAATCGTTTTACATCTGCTGTTGGCTCAAACAAAACTTGGAAAACTATTCGAGAAAATGGTATTGGTATACCATCATCTGGAAATAGTACGGTGATCGATGTAGACAATGTTAATGAAAGTTTTATCAACATCCCTAATGTACCTGCTGATGTCAGTTTTTATGAGCAAAATCAATTATCAAGTCAGCAAAATTAGATATTCTTTTTTCACTGTGTAAGCGAAATTGAAGTACAAATGAGCTGTCAATACATAAAATCGAATGCAGTGGGCTTTGATGACATTAATCCTAAATTCTTCAAAACTATTATTCCCCAAATGCTGCCATATATCACACACATTTTCAATAATATAATTACAAAAAGCGATTACCCGCGAAATTGGAAACATGCCAAGATCATACCTACTCCAATGAGTATCGTCCTATCGCTATTCTACCCTACTTATCAAAAGTTTTTGAGCGACTACTTCATCAACAAATAAATAAGTACATCAACGACAATAACTTGCTGACAAATATACAATCTGGATTTCGCGCAAAACACAGTTGTACAACAGCTTTAATTGATGTATCCGAAGGTATACGAGAAAGCATTGATGTTAGTGATATATCATTCCTTATTCTACTGGACCATTCCAAAGCGTTCGATACGGTCGATCATCAAGTTCTTTGTTGGAAATTGGACAAAATGTTTAGTTTCTCACCTTCATCCATCCATCTGGTTGCTTCGTATCTGTCTGGCCGTAGTCAATTTGTTATTTCAAACAATATAACATCAAAATCGTTACCTCTTCTTAGGGGAGTGCCACAGGGATCGATACTTGGGCCACTTCTATTCTCAATTTATATAAATGATCTAGATAAACAATTGCTACACTGTAATGTTCACCTATATGCTGATGATGTACAACTCTATATTAGTAGTCCCTTGATAAATATAAATTATTGTTATCAAAGTTGTTTGTGGGAATACTATTATTAATTAAAAGATTTTGTTTGTTGTGCTTAATTCCCTTTTTAAATAATTGATAAAAAATACTGAAATTTATTGTTGGAGGATAAGCTGTTCCTATGCGCATTTCACTGGTTGCTTAGGCCAGATCATCAGGAAACGTTCTCCTAAATAATTTTAGAAAAGCCCAAGCTATCAGCAAACAAAACTACAGAGGGAATGAGAATTACCTACAAACACTCAAAAAGTCTTGTTTGCAACGATATCAAAGCTTAAACAAAATACCAAACAATAAATCAGTGTTGAGTTTTTATCTTTTTTACATTTCCCGCTACAATTAGTTAGAATTCTCCCAACATTAATTGTAGTTGTAAATGGGTAAAGAAAAAACATATTAAAAACAAAAACAAAGTGCTTTTATTGTTTTCGCAAGAAATCAAAATAAAAACAATTTGCCAGTTCAGTTTTTTATGCACGTGCACTTGCTAAAATTTATTATCAAAGTTGTTTGTGGGAATACTATTATTAATTAAAAGATTTTGTTTGTTGTGCTTAATTCCCTTTTTAAATAATTGATAAAAAATACTGAAATTTATTGTTGGAGGATAAGCTGTTCCTATGCGCATTTCACTGGTTGCTTAGGCCAGATCATCAGGAAACGTTCTCCTAAATAATTTTAGAAAAGCCAAAGCTATCAGCAAACAAAACTACAGAGGGAATGAGAATTACCTACAAACACTCAAAAAGTCTTGTTTGCAACGATATCAAAGCTTAAACAAAATACCAAACAATAAATCAGTGTTGAGTTTTTATCTTTTTTACATTTCCCGCTACAATTAGTTAGAATTCTCCCAACATTAATTGTAGTTGTAAATGGGTAAAGAAAAAACATATTAAAAACAAAAACAAAGTGCTTTTATTGTTTTCGCAAGAAATCAAAATAAAAACAATTTGCCAGTTCAGTTTTTTATGCACGTGCACTTGCTAAAATTTATTATCAAAGTTGTTTGTGGGAATACTATTATTAATTAAAAGATTTTGTTTGTTGTGCTTAATTCCCTTTTTAAATAATTGATAAAAAATACTGAAATTTATTGTTGGAGGATAAGCTGTTCCTATGCGCATTTCACTGGTTGCTTAGGCCAGATCATCAGGAAACGTTCTCCTAAATAATTTTAGAAAAGCCAAAGCTATCAGCAAACAAAACTACAGAGGGAATGAGAATTACCTACAAACACTCAAAAAGTCTTGTTTGCAACGATATCAAAGCTTAAACAAAATACCAAACAATAAATCAGTGTTGAGTTTTTATCTTTTTTACATTTCCCGCTACAATTAGTTAGAATTCTCCCAACATTAATTGTAGTTGTAAATGGGTAAAGAAAAAACATATTAAAAACAAAAACAAAGTGCTTTTATTGTTTTCGCAAGAAATCAAAATAAAAACAATTTGCCAGTTCAGTTTTTTATGCACGTGCACTTGCTAAAATTTATTATCAAAGTTGTTTGTGGGAATACTATTATTAATTAAAAGATTTTGTTTGTTGTGCTTAATTCCCTTTTTAAATAATTGATAAAAAATACTGAAATTTATTGTTGGAGGATAAGCTGTTCCTATGCGCATTTCACTGGTTGCTTAGGCCAGATCATCAGGAAACGTTCTCCTAAATAATTTTAGAAAAGCCAAAGCTATCAGCAAACAAAACTACAGAGGGAATGAGAATTACCTACAAACACTCAAAAAGTCTTGTTTGCAACGATATCAAAGCTTAAACAAAATACCAAACAATAAATCAGTGTTGAGTTTTTATCTTTTTTACATTTCCCGCTACAATTAGTTAGAATTCTCCCAACATTAATTGTAGTTGTAAATGGGTAAAGAAAAAACATATTAAAAACAAAAACAAAGTGCTTTTATTGTTTGCGCAAGAAATCAAAATAAAAACAATTTGCCAGTTCAGTTTTTTATGCACGTGCACTTGCTAAAATTTATTATCAAAGTTGTTTGTGGGAATACTATTATTAATTAAAAGATTTTGTTTGTTGTGCTTAATTCCCTTTTTAAATAATTGATAAAAAATACTGAAATTTATTGTTGGAGGATAAGCTGTTCCTATGCGCATTTCACTGGTTGCTTAGGCCAGATCATCAGGAAACGTTCTCCTAAATAATTTTAGAAAAGCCAAAGCTATCAGCAAACAAAACTACAGAGGGAATGAGAATTACCTACAAACACTCAAAAAGTCTTGTTTGCAACGATATCAAAGCTTAAACAAAATACCAAACAATAAATCAGTGTTGAGTTTTTATCTTTTTTACATTTCCCGCTACAATTAGTTAGAATTCTCCCAACATTAATTGTAGTTGTAAATGGGTAAAGAAAAAACATATTAAAAACAAAAACAAAGTGCTTTTATTGTTTTCGCAAGAAATCAAAATAAAAACAATTTGCCAGTTCAGTTTTTTATGCACGTGCACTTGCTAAAATTTATTATCAAAGTTGTTTGTGGGAATACTATTATTAATTAAAAGATTTTGTTTGTTGTGCTTAATTCCCTTTTTAAATAATTGATAAAAAATACTGAAATTTATTGTTGGAGGATAAGCTGTTCCTATGCGCATTTCACTGGTTGCTTAGGCCAGATCATCAGGAAACGTTCTCCTAAATAATTTTAGAAAAGCCAAAGCTATCAGCAAACAAAACTACAGAGGGAATGAGAATTACCTACAAACACTCAAAAAGTCTTGTTTGCAACGATATCAAAGCTTAAACAAAATACCAAACAATAAATCAGTGTTGAGTTTTTATCTTTTTTACATTTCCCGCTACAATTAGTTAGAATTCTCCCAACATTAATTGTAGTTTTCTTTACCCATTTACAACTACAATTAATGTTGGGAGAATTCTAACTAATTGTAGCGGGAAATGTAAAAAAGATAAAAACTCAACACTGATTTATTGTTTGGTATTTTGTTTAAGCTTTGATATCGTTGCAAACAAGACTTTTTGAGTGTTTGTAGGTAATTCTCATTCCCTCTGTAGTTTTGTTTGCTGATAGCTTTGGCTTTTCTAAAATTATTTAGGAGAACGTTTCCTGATGATCTGGCCTAAGCAACCAGTGAAATGCGCATAGGAACAGCTTATCCTCCAACAATAAATTTCAGTATTTTTTATCAATTATTTAAAAAGGGAATTAAGCACAACAAACAAAATCTTTTAATTAATAATAGTATTCCCACAAACAACTTTGATAATAAATTTTAGCAAGTGCACGTGCATAAAAAACTGAACTGGCAAATTGTTTTTATTTTGATTTCTTGCGAAAACAATAAAAGCACTTTGTTTTTGTTTTTAATATGTTTTTTCTTTACCCATTTACAACTACAATTAATGTTGGGAGAATTCTAACTAATTGTAGCGGGAAATGTAAAAAAGATAAAAACTCAACACTGATTTATTGTTTGGTATTTTGTTTAAGCTTTGATATCGTTGCAAACAAGACTTTTTGAGTGTTTGTAGGTAATTCTCATTCCCTCTGTAGTTTTGTTTGCTGATAGCTTTGGCTTTTCTAAAATTATTTAGGAGAACGTTTCCTGATGATCTGGCCTAAGCAACCAGTGAAATGCGCATAGGAACAGCTTATCCTCCAACAATAAATTTCAGTATTTTTTATCAATTATTTAAAAAGGGAATTAAGCACAACAAACAAAATCTTTTAATTAATAATAGTATTCCCACAAACAACTTTGATAATAAATTTTAGCAAGTGCACGTGCATAAAAAACTGAACTGGCAAATTGTTTTTATTTTGATTTCTTGCGAAAACAATAAAAGCACTTTGTTTTTGTTTTTAATATGTTTTTTCTTTACCCATTTACAACTACAATTAATGTTGGGAGAATTCTAACTAATTGTAGCGGGAAATGTAAAAAAGATAAAAACTCAACACTGATTTATTGTTTGGTATTTTGTTTAAGCTTTGATATCGTTGCAAACAAGACTTTTTGAGTGTTTGTAGGTAATTCTCATTCCCTCTGTAGTTTTGTTTGCTGATAGCTTTGGCTTTTCTAAAATTATTTAGGAGAACGTTTCCTGATGATCTGGCCTAAGCAACCAGTGAAATGCGCATAGGAACAGCTTATCCTCCAACAATAAATTTCAGTATTTTTTATCAATTATTTAAAAAGGGAATTAAGCACAACAAACAAAATCTTTTAATTAATAATAGTATTCCCACAAACAACTTTGATAATAAATTTTAGCAAGTGCACGTGCATAAAAAACTGAACTGGCAAATTGTTTTTATTTTGATTTCTTGCGAAAACAATAAAAGCACTTTGTTTTTGTTTTTAATATGTTTTTTCTTTACCCATTTACAACTACAATTAATGTTGGGAGAATTCTAACTAATTGTAGCGGGAAATGTAAAAAAGATAAAAACTCAACACTGATTTATTGTTTGGTATTTTGTTTAAGCTTTGATATCGTTGCAAACAAGACTTTTTGAGTGTTTGTAGGTAATTCTCATTCCCTCTGTAGTTTTGTTTGCTGATAGCTTTGGCTTTTCTAAAATTATTTAGGAGAACGTTTCCTGATGATCTGGCCTAAGCAACCAGTGAAATGCGCATAGGAACAGCTTATCCTCCAACAATAAATTTCAGTATTTTTTATCAATTATTTAAAAAGGGAATTAAGCACAACAAACAAAATCTTTTAATTATAAATTATTGTGTTGAAAAAATAAATATTGATTTAAAACGTGTTCACACATGGGAAAATGCAAATGGTTTGTGTATAAACCCCACGAAGTCCAAATGCTTGATAATAACGAAAAAAACACTGAAACTGTCGCTTGAACCTATAATATTACTGGACAACAAACGAATATTAATTGTACAAAAAGCTAAAAATCTTGGCATTATTTTTAACAACACACTCACATGGTCTGATCATGAAACTGCTGCTGCTGGGAAAACATACTCAATGCTGCGAACGCTATGGAACACCCAACACATCACACCGTTAAATATTCGAATGTTACTTGCAAAAACGTATATCATGCCAATTTTACTCTATGGATGCGAACTGTTTGCAAGTTGTGAGTCAACAAGCCAGGGAAAACTTGAGAAAACTTACAATGCTGTATTGAGATACATATGTTTTTAACCTAAGAAAGTATGATCACACTTCCCATGTTAAAAATAAACTTTATGGCGTTTCTCTGAATAATCTGTTAAAAATTAAAACCTTAATGCTATCACAAAATAATTTTCAAGCATGAACCAGTGTATCTTTTTGACAGAATATCTTTTACGCGTTCAAGAAGATCATATGATATAATTCATACTAGATATAGAAGTCAGGTTTCTGAGCGTCATTTTTACATCAATTCAATCCGCCTTTGGAACTCGCTACTACCGGCCAATAAATCCATTAGCAACGTCTTGCTTTTTGAGAAAGAATTATGTAAATTTTTTATCACAAATGAATACTGTTTCCTTCTTATTATGTGTGTATTTAACTATTTTAAACTTATTTGTTTATTTTTACAAATTATTAAATTATTTTTCATAATAATATATCATTTTTTACTCTACAATGTAATTACAATACAAAAATCCAATACTATAATTATAAGATTTGTATCTTGTTGTATTGGAAATCAAATAAATAAATAAATAAAAAATAAAAAAAAAAAAATAAAAAAAAAAATACATACATACATACATACATAAATACATACATAAATACATACATACTGTAGCGAATAACGTTTATCTTACTACTCAAGGTTGCAAGTGTAGAAGTTTAGTGCGCATGCATTTTATATTCCGGCTCCTATCTCGTCAGCAAACGGTGTAGGTTTTTCATTTATAACTAAACTCGGTTTTAAGCTAACTAAAGCTACGTTTATTTTAATATGCATGCAAAAAAAAATAAATAAAAGGATAGGAAAGGAACAAATAGGAAAGAAAGAATGATAGATACGGAAGTAGGAATTTTCTTTACAGAACAAACATTTGGTTAGCGCAGATCTAAGAACGCTAACTACCCCTCCCAACCATGATCATGTATATACCTCGCAAAGACAATAACCTAACATGATCCCAAATACAACTCACCCTCTCACAGAAAGTTCAGAAATCATAATTCAAAGTTCTTAAAATTTCATCGTCATTTTAACAAATTTTATTAAGAAAATCATTTTTACTCTAATATAAACAAAATTTAAATTTCAACTTGTAAGTAAATAAAAATTAAATAAGGAATTATTATTAAAACTGGTAGACATTTGTATAATGCGCAAAGTAATAAAAAAATTGAAAATGGGCAATTATCAAAAAAAAATTAATCTAAAGTAAATAAAAGAACAAAAAAAAAATTCCATTTGTGCAATAAAAATATTCATAATCAAAAAAAAAACAATATAGGTAATAATAATTTATAAAAAAAAAGTTTATCTTGAGCAGGACTCGAACCAGTAGTTCACTAAACGACGAGCACGCACTGACCCGCTAGGCCATTCCGTACCTCGATAACGAAACCGACATTAATTATTTAAGTTACACGTTACTTGCATTTATTTTATACTTTAAATTTTTCTATTTTTTTTTTTTTTTGTTTTGGAACCGTATGTTGTTTTATATTATATAAAAATATTAAAAAATAATAAAATAAGGAAGACAAATTGGTATCATCATCAATGTTTAATTAGATAATCTCAGGAAATATTATCTTTTAAATTGGATACAAACAAGTTTTGGGTGCATTTAACACTCGTTAACTAATCAATTTAAGGCTATGCTAGTAACATTCTGCTCTGTTAATAGTAAAATGTTATTAACATCAGTCACTTAAAATATGTACATACATACATATTTTAGTTATAGTTACATCTAAATTTATATTTCCTGGGATTAATAATATGTTTATACCAAAAGAAATAGAAAATAAAGATATTCAAACTTACTTGTTGTTAGAGGAACTCCGGAAAGTACTTTCTGCGGCTCCTAGCTTAACTGGAAGTGGGCTTGGTTAATTAAACATTAGATAGGTTAATTAAACATTTGATGACTATTTCTAATTCCAAGTAACCTTCTTTAGTGATTTTACTACAACGAGAAATCTTGTCCCTTTAAGATTTTAATAAACATTTTTTTTTTATTGTTATAATTTATTTTGTTATTGTTTCACTCAGTTTTAATTTTTGTAATTTTTACCGTTTGTCAGATTATAATTATTGCACATTCGAAGAAGTTTTTTTTTTTTTAATTTATTTTTTTTTTTATTTTATTTTTTTTTTTTTTTTATTTTTGTTATTTTTTCTTTTTGTTTGTGTGCTGCCCGTATTTAAAACAATGTATCCAAAAAAAATTTAAGGTCGTTTTAATAAGTTATAGCTATAACAACTAAAAGCAAATTAAAATAATGAAACTAAATTGAAATTTATATTTTAACACAACATTCTGTTTTTTTAAATTCCGGTCTTCAAAATAGCTGTGTAATTTAAACTAAATTTAAAGTGACGTTCGTGATTTGTTAGACCATTTACAGATTCACTACATATTTTGTTGTATATTGGAAACGGTGTTACTAAAAATTTAACTTGATTTGCTTTTGCAATATCTAAGGCACTTTGCCATTAAAAAAATTATTTTATATTAAACGTACACTGGATAGATTTTAAATATTATGTTTAAATTCGATTTTTTTCTATTTTTCTCAATAAATTCACTACGTTTTCATTTAAATCTTAATACAAATTAAACTTTCTGGCTTCGGGATTTTCTGAATATTGGTTTTTTTCCACTGAAATTTACTATTCTTTTAATTTTCTTTTTCTTTAAATTTTTAAGACTTGCACAACCACTGCACTTTTAATTAATGAATAATCCTACACTAGTCAAATTAGCAGCTTCCTATTTTCCAAAACCCAATTCGTCCTAGACTAAATTTTCACATGCACAGTTCTGCCGGCTATAATCCTTCATACGGGGTTTTCCAAAGTGTTTCCCGTAGCCCTCAGATAAAAGCCTTTTTGCGTTCCCAAAATTTAGGCAATTCAAGTTTATCTCTAAAAATAAGTAAATAAGCTCCGGTGCTCGCTCCACGTTCAGAAAATCCTTTCAGAAAACACTTAAAAAAAATCTCTTAAATTGGTGCCGAAAATTCCAAGTACTAATAGATGCCCTCTTTATGGTGTCAGTGGTTTTTAAAAAAATGAAAAAAAGTTCTCGATGAAATTGTGCCTTTTATACGCATCAAATTCTGGAATAATAATGCTAATTCAGCATGCCATTTTTCTTTTAGAACCTATCAACAACAACATCAAAATTCGTACGTCCCTTCATGTAACCTTCACCACACTATTACATACTTTTATTTTACAACGCATAGCACTGCATTATCATTGTAAAGCAATGTTCATTTTTTCCTACTAATTTTACAACTTTAACGTTAAAACATAAGTATTCTTAAATAGTATTTCGAAAAATAAAAGAAAATCTTATTTCTCTCCATTAAATCTGGAACCAAGGCTAGTTAAAGTTAGGGAAAGCTTCAGTTACAGAAGTGAAAACTTAAGGAGATGCTTAAAAAAAATATTAAACTATGAAAAAGGCAAATGGAAATTTTCATAAAAAATTATTTATATATACATATACAAATACATATACATATACATATACATATACATATACATATACATATACATATACATATACATATACATATACATATACATATACATATACATATACATATACATATACATATACATATACATATACATATACATATACATATACATATACATATACATATACATATACATATACATATACATATACATATACATATACATATACATATACATATACATATACATATACATATACATATACATATACATATACATATACATATACATATACATATACATATACATATACATATACATATACATATACATATACATATACATATACATATACATATACATATACATATACATATACATATACATATACATATACATATACATATACATATACATATACATATACATATACATATACATATACATATACATATACATATACATATACATATACATATACATATACATATACATATACATATACATATACATATACATATACATATACATATACATATACATATACATATACATATACATATACATATACATATACATATACATATACATATACATATACATATACATATACATATACATATACATATACATATACATATACATATACATATACATATACATATACATATACATATACATATACATATACATATACATATACATATACATATACATATACATATACATATACATATACATATACATATACATATACATATACATATACATATACATATACATATACATATACATATACATATACATATACATATACATATACATATACATATACATATACATATACATATACATATACATATACATATACATATACATATACATATACATATACATATACATATACATATACATATACATATACATATACATATACATATACATATACATATACATATACATATACATATACATATACATATACATATACATATACATATACATATACATATACATATACATATACATATACATATACATATACATATACATATACATATACATATACATATACATATACATATACATATACATATACATATACATATACATATACATATACATATACATATACATATACATATACATATACATATACATATACATATACATATACATATACATATACATATACATATACATATACATATACATATACATATACATATACATATACATATACATATACATATACATATACATATACATATACATATACATATACATATACATATACATATACATATACATATACATATACATATACATATACATATACATATACATATACATATACATATACATATACATATACATATACATATACATATACATATACATATACATATACATATACATATACATATACATATACATATACATATACATATACATATACATATACATATACATATACATATACATATACATATACATATACATATACATATACATATACATATACATATACATATACATATACATATACATATACATATACATATACATATACATATACATATACATATACATATACATATACATATACATATACATATACATATACATATACATATACATATACATATACATATACATATACATATACATATACATATACATATACATATACATATACATATACATATACATATACATATACATATACATATACATATACATATACATATACATATACATATACATATACATATACATATACATATACATATACATATACATATACATATACATATACATATACATATACATATACATATACATATACATATACATATACATATACATATACATATACATATACATATACATATACATATACATATACATATACATATACATATACATATACATATACATATACATATACATATACATATACATATACATATACATATACATATACATATACATATACATATACATATACATATACATATACATATACATATACATATACATATACATATACATATACATATACATATACATATACATATACATATACATATACATATACATATACATATACATATACATATACATATACATATACATATACATATACATATACATATACATATACATATACATATACATATACATATACATATACATATACATATACATATACATATACATATACATATACATATACATATACATATACATATACATATACATATACATATACATATACATATACATATACATATACATATACATATACATATACATATACATATACATATACATATACATATACATATACATATACATATACATATACATATACATATACATATACATATACATATACATATACATATACATATACATATACATATACATATACATATACATATACATATACATATACATATACATATACATATACATATACATATACATATACATATACATATACATATACATATACATATACATATACATATACATATACATATACATATACATATACATATACATATACATATACATATACATATACATATACATATACATATACATATACATATACATATACATATACATATACATATACATATACATATACATATACATATACATATACATATACATATACATATACATATACATATACATATACATATACATATACATATACATATACATATACATATACATATACATATACATATACATATACATATACATATACATATACATATACATATACATATACATATACATATACATATACATATACATATACATATACATATACATATACATATACATATACATATACATATACATATACATATACATATACATATACATATACATATACATATACATATACATATACATATACATATACATATACATATACATATACATATACATATACATATACATATACATATACATATACATATACATATACATATACATATACATATACATATACATATACATATACATATACATATACATATACATATACATATACATATACATATACATATACATATACATATACATATACATATACATATACATATACATATACATATACATATACATATACATATACATATACATATACATATACATATACATATACATATACATATACATATACATATACATATACATATACATATACATATACATATACATATACATATACATATACATATACATATACATATACATATACATATACATATACATATACATATACATATACATATACATATACATATACATATACATATACATATACATATACATATACATATACATATACATATACATATACATATACATATACATATACATATACATATACATATACATATACATATACATATACATATACATATACATATACATATACATATACATATACATATACATATACATATACATATACATATACATATACATATACATATACATATACATATACATATACATATACATATACATATACATATACATATACATATACATATACATATACATATACATATACATATACATATACATATACATATACATATACATATACATATACATATACATATACATATACATATACATATACATATACATATACATATACATATACATATACATATACATATACATATACATATACATATACATATACATATACATATACATATACATATACATATACATATACATATACATATACATATACATATACATATACATATACATATACATATACATATACATATACATATACATATACATATACATATACATATACATATACATATACATATACATATACATATACATATACATATACATATACATATACATATACATATACATATACATATACATATACATATACATATACATATACATATACATATACATATACATATACATATACATATACATATACATATACATATACATATACATATACATATACATATACATATACATATACATATACATATACATATACATATACATATACATATACATATACATATACATATACATATACATATACATATACATATACATATACATATACATATACATATACATATACATATACATATACATATACATATACATATACATATACATATACATATACATATACATATACATATACATATACATATACATATACATATACATATACATATACATATACATATACATATACATATACATATACATATACATATACATATACATATACATATACATATACATATACATATACATATACATATACATATACATATACATATACATATACATATACATATACATATACATATACATATACATATACATATACATATACATATACATATACATATACATATACATATACATATACATATACATATACATATACATATACATATACATATACATATACATATACATATACATATACATATACATATACATATACATATACATATACATATACATATACATATACATATACATATACATATACATATACATATACATATACATATACATATACATATACATATACATATACATATACATATACATATACATATACATATACATATACATATACATATACATATACATATACATATACATATACATATACATATACATATACATATACATATACATATACATATACATATACATATACATATACATATACATATACATATACATATACATATACATATACATATACATATACATATACATATACATATACATATACATATACATATACATATACATATACATATACATATACATATACATATACATATACATATACATATACATATACATATACATATACATATACATATACATATACATATACATATACATATACATATACATATACATATACATATACATATACATATACATATACATATACATATACATATACATATACATATACATATACATATACATATACATATACATATACATATACATATACATATACATATACATATACATATACATATACATATACATATACATATACATATACATATACATATACATATACATATACATATACATATACATATACATATACATATACATATACATATACATATACATATACATATACATATACATATACATATACATATACATATACATATACATATACATATACATATACATATACATATACATATACATATACATATACATATACATATACATATACATATACATATACATATACATATACATATACATATACATATACATATACATATACATATACATATACATATACATATACATATACATATACATATACATATACATATACATATACATATACATATACATATACATATACATATACATATACATATACATATACATATACATATACATATACATATACATATACATATACATATACATATACATATACATATACATATACATATACATATACATATACATATACATATACATATACATATACATATACATATACATATACATATACATATACATATACATATACATATACATATACATATACATATACATATACATATACATATACATATACATATACATATACATATACATATACATATACATATACATATACATATACATATACATATACATATACATATACATATACATATACATATACATATACATATACATATACATATACATATACATATACATATACATATACATATACATATACATATACATATACATATACATATACATATACATATACATATACATATACATATACATATACATATACATATACATATACATATACATATACATATACATATACATATACATATACATATACATATACATATACATATACATATACATATACATATACATATACATATACATATACATATACATATACATATACATATACATATACATATACATATACATATACATATACATATACATATACATATACATATACATATACATATACATATACATATACATATACATATACATATACATATACATATACATATACATATACATATACATATACATATACATATACATATACATATACATATACATATACATATACATATACATATACATATACATATACATATACATATACATATACATATACATATACATATACATATACATATACATATACATATACATATACATATACATATACATATACATATACATATACATATACATATACATATACATATACATATACATATACATATACATATACATATACATATACATATACATATACATATACATATACATATACATATACATATACATATACATATACATATACATATACATATACATATACATATACATATACATATACATATACATATACATATACATATACATATACATATACATATACATATACATATACATATACATATACATATACATATACATATACATATACATATACATATACATATACATATACATATACATATACATATACATATACATATACATATACATATACATATACATATACATATACATATACATATACATATACATATACATATACATATACATATACATATACATATACATATACATATACATATACATATACATATACATATACATATACATATACATATACATATACATATACATATACATATACATATACATATACATATACATATACATATACATATACATATACATATACATATACATATACATATACATATACATATACATATACATATACATATACATATACATATACATATACATATACATATACATATACATATACATATACATATACATATACATATACATATACATATACATATACATATACATATACATATACATATACATATACATATACATATACATATACATATACATATACATATACATATACATATACATATACATATACATATACATATACATATACATATACATATACATATACATATACATATACATATACATATACATATACATATACATATACATATACATATACATATACATATACATATACATATACATATACATATACATATACATATACATATACATATACATATACATATACATATACATATACATATACATATACATATACATATACATATACATATACATATACATATACATATACATATACATATACATATACATATACATATACATATACATATACATATACATATACATATACATATACATATACATATACATATACATATACATATACATATACATATACATATACATATACATATACATATACATATACATATACATATACATATACATATACATATACATATACATATACATATACATATACATATACATATACATATACATATACATATACATATACATATACATATACATATACATATACATATACATATACATATACATATACATATACATATACATATACATATACATATACATATACATATACATATACATATACATATACATATACATATACATATACATATACATATACATATACATATACATATACATATACATATACATATACATATACATATACATATACATATACATATACATATACATATACATATACATATACATATACATATACATATACATATACATATACATATACATATACATATACATATACATATACATATACATATACATATACATATACATATACATATACATATACATATACATATACATATACATATACATATACATATACATATACATATACATATACATATACATATACATATACATATACATATACATATACATATACATATACATATACATATACATATACATATACATATACATATACATATACATATACATATACATATACATATACATATACATATACATATACATATACATATACATATACATATACATATACATATACATATACATATACATATACATATACATATACATATACATATACATATACATATACATATACATATACATATACATATACATATACATATACATATACATATACATATACATATACATATACATATACATATACATATACATATACATATACATATACATATACATATACATATACATATACATATACATATACATATACATATACATATACATATACATATACATATACATATACATATACATATACATATACATATACATATACATATACATATACATATACATATACATATACATATACATATACATATACATATACATATACATATACATATACATATACATATACATATACATATACATATACATATACATATACATATACATATACATATACATATACATATACATATACATATACATATACATATACATATACATATACATATACATATACATATACATATACATATACATATACATATACATATACATATACATATACATATACATATACATATACATATACATATACATATACATATACATATACATATACATATACATATACATATACATATACATATACATATACATATACATATACATATACATATACATATACATATACATATACATATACATATACATATACATATACATATACATATACATATACATATACATATACATATACATATACATATACATATACATATACATATACATATACATATACATATACATATACATATACATATACATATACATATACATATACATATACATATACATATACATATACATATACATATACATATACATATACATATACATATACATATACATATACATATACATATACATATACATATACATATACATATACATATACATATACATATACATATACATATACATATACATATACATATACATATACATATACATATACATATACATATACATATACATATACATATACATATACATATACATATACATATACATATACATATACATATACATATACATATACATATACATATACATATACATATACATATACATATACATATACATATACATATACATATACATATACATATACATATACATATACATATACATATACATATACATATACATATACATATACATATACATATACATATACATATACATATACATATACATATACATATACATATACATATACATATACATATACATATACATATACATATACATATACATATACATATACATATACATATACATATACATATACATATACATATACATATACATATACATATACATATACATATACATATACATATACATATACATATACATATACATATACATATACATATACATATACATATACATATACATATACATATACATATACATATACATATACATATACATATACATATACATATACATATACATATACATATACATATACATATACATATACATATACATATACATATACATATACATATACATATACATATACATATACATATACATATACATATACATATACATATACATATACATATACATATACATATACATATACATATACATATACATATACATATACATATACATATACATATACATATACATATACATATACATATACATATACATATACATATACATATACATATACATATACATATACATATACATATACATATACATATACATATACATATACATATACATATACATATACATATACATATACATATACATATACATATACATATACATATACATATACATATACATATACATATACATATACATATACATATACATATACATATACATATACATATACATATACATATACATATACATATACATATACATATACATATACATATACATATACATATACATATACATATACATATACATATACATATACATATACATATACATATACATATACATATACATATACATATACATATACATATACATATACATATACATATACATATACATATACATATACATATACATATACATATACATATACATATACATATACATATACATATACATATACATATACATATACATATACATATACATATACATATACATATACATATACATATACATATACATATACATATACATATACATATACATATACATATACATATACATATACATATACATATACATATACATATACATATACATATACATATACATATACATATACATATACATATACATATACATATACATATACATATACATATACATATACATATACATATACATATACATATACATATACATATACATATACATATACATATACATATACATATACATATACATATACATATACATATACATATACATATACATATACATATACATATACATATACATATACATATACATATACATAT
>OX031011.1:14327902-14431970 GCA_943735925.1 Pollenia amentaria
TAATAATAATAATAATAATAATAATAATAATAATAATAATAATAATAATAATAATAATAATAATAATAATAATAATAATAATAATAATATAATAATAATAATAATAATAATAATAATAATAATAATAATAATAATAATAATAATAATAATAATAATAATAATAATAATAATAATAATAATAATAATAATAATAATAATAATAATAATAATAATAATAATAATAATAATAATAATAATAATAATAATAATAATAATAATAATAATAATAATAATAATAATAATAATAATAATAATAATAATAATAATAATAATAATAATAATAATAATAATAATAATAATAATAATAATAATAATAATAATAATAATAATAATAATAATAATAATAATAATAATAATAATAATAATAATAATAATAATAATAATAATAATAATAATAATAATAATAATAATAATAATAATAATAATAATAATAATAATAATAATAATAATAATAATAATAATAATAATAATAATAATAATAATAATAATAATAATAATAATAATAATAATAATAATAATAATAATAATAATAATAATAATAATAATAATAATAATAATGATAATAATAATAATAATAATAATAATAATAATAATAATAATAATAATAATAATAATAATAATAATAATAATAATAATAATAATAATAATAATAATAATAATAATAATAATAATAATAATAATAATAATAATAATAATAATAATAATAATAATAATAATAATAATAATAATAATAATAATAATAATAATAGAAGAAATGGTCCTGTCCAATGTTTTAACTGCCAAGAATTTGGTCATACTTAGGCATACTTTCATTTAATTCCTGTTTGCGTCGTATGGTGTGAATTACATGGTACAGTTCTTTGCAACAAGGTTACAAACGATCCCAATGTAAAAAAGTGTAGCAACTGTGGCGGTTATCACACTGCCAACTATATAGAGTGCACTGTATACTTTTTCGTCAATCGTTGGGTTGGCTCGTAACTTAATCCCCCTCAAACGCAGGTAACAAGTCAGTAAACCCTAAGGACAATCAGGTACCGCACCCTAGTAATAAAAGAACCTCCTACGCTAACGTCCTAAAATTAAACCATATGCAAATGCAAGGAGCTTCGCCAAATAGTGATGAAACTCCAGTTTGTAATTTAAGCCGCCTAGAAAAAATCATAGAAACTCTAGTGCAAAGAGTAAATTATTCCACGAACACAGTGGGTAATATGATGCAGGAAATGCTAAGAATGTAATCGGTATTATTGCAAGCTGTACTTAACAAGCCAAGAACCGTTTAAAAATTTGTTTTTGGAACGTCAACATAAAAATTAACTAGAATACTTTCTTAGAAATAAACAAATTAATATTATGATGTATTTTCATCTGACATGAAAATAGAAGTTTAAAACCAATGGTTATATATTATATGATACCAAGTGCCCTCGAGATAGAGCTTGTAGAGGTTCTGCCATTTTGATTAAAGCCCGAATCAAACATTGCTTAATGTGTGAGCATTGTGAAGATTATCTGCAAGCAACGATCATTTATGTTGAAGATCTAAAGCGTAACAGTAGTTTCTCCACCTCGATTTTCAATATCAGAAAGAAAATATTACAAATTATTAGGACCATGTTTCCTAGCTGCTGGCGACTATAACGCTAGACATACCTTCTGGGGGTCACGAATTATAACATCAAAGGGTCGTGTTTTACTTAAGACATTCTCTAAAATGGATTTAAATGTGGTAGCGAGCGGACAACCAGCTTACTGTCCTACTGATCAGCAAAAAATTCCAGCTGTCATCGATTTTGGCTTGGTTAAAAACTTCCCCATAGGAACGATTTAAGTTCAAGCTTACTTAGAATTATCTTCCGATCACACACCTCCAATTCTTACTAAAACAACCCCTTATATAATTGTACCTCCATCTGGTTACTTAGTGACGTCAGCCACACAAATAAATTAGTCAAAATATGAAAAATATATCAGTACCCACTGCACTGAAAATGTTCCACTTAGTGCACCGGAGATTGTCGATCTTTCTGCTGTAAATTATGACAGTTATCTTAAACTAGCTGCTCAACATTCCAGCATACCCCTCAAAAGAAATCAAAAATAATAAAATGTTTTCTACAGATGTCGAGCGTCTCTTAACTTGAAAAAGAAGAGTTCGAAGAGAGTGGCAATTGCACAGATCCCCTCAACTTAAGAATTTATTAAAGAGTGCATAAAAAGGCTAAGAAAGTTGAGTAAGTCTGTCATGAAGGCTTATTACATAAATCAAAGCAAAACTTACCAGCAAACACGCACAAGCTATTAGAAAGCTACTTAGTCGGTCGTAAATTTATTATTAAAGAAGGCGATTTTTTAAGTTCTGCTCAGTCAATTGGCGCTGGAGTCCCACAAGGCAGCATCATGGGCTCTCTTTTATACTTAACTTAAACTTCGGACATGCCAACAAACAACTACACTCAAACTTCAACATTTGCGGATGATACAGCTTTTCTAAGCGTACACGAAAACTGTCATGAAGCATCTCGTTACTTGCATGACCATATATTTGAAAAGTGGTTAACACAATGGAGGAAAAAGGTCAACGAGCAAAAATGTGTACATATAACACTCACATCGCGTCGGTAATCTATTAAAATTAAAATCAATAATCAAATAATACTTCAACTCTCGCCTGTAAAATACCCCGGTATAAATCTAGATCGGCGTTTGGCGTGGAAATGGCGTTTAGAAGCAAAATTAACTCAAATTAAACTAAAAGCAACTCAAATTAAATAGCTTATTGGAAGAAACACTCTTATTAGTCTCGATTGCAAACTTTTACTTTACAACTTAATCTTAAAGCCAATCTTGTGCTACGGTATTTCGTGCCTTGGCCTCTAATATCGAAAAAATTCAAAGGCACCAAAATAAACTTCTTCGAATAATCACAGCTGCTCCCTGGTATGTTAAAAACTCAAATATTCACAAGGATCTCAATGTGCCATTAGGTAAAATTTTGATGAAAAAGGCGTAGTAAAATATTAAAAAAGGCTTAAACTGCACCCAAATCCACATAAAATAATATATTAGGATATGATTTGATTAATTATTGTTAGTTCATATTTAAAATATGAAGATTCAATAAATAAATATTGAAAAAAAAAATAAAATAAATATTCATTATGACGTTTCTAAAACGTAAATTTTGGGTTCAACACTTGTCAACAGTTTTAGCAGTAGAGCGCAACAGTCACGTCTTATGAACGTGCCCAATATCATTAAAATTTTACGAGAGTGACAATGGAAAACACATAGGATTTTTGCCGTATTTATGCCATGTTGGACAATTATAATGCCATTTTTTAAAAACGATTGATTATCGGCAGCAACATCCATAATAAGGCGGAATATTAATAATTATTTGTATATTTTTTTTTTTTTTATTTTAAAAGATCTGCTTTATTTACTTATACTTATATTATATATTATATAAACTTATATATAATAAAGTGCAGTGATTTTGCACCGTATGATTTTTCCTTAAAACCTTGAAAATAGGGAACAGAGAAAAAAGTTAAATAAATTCTTGTATTTGAAATGAATGTAATTTTTGCTTACAAATTTTTTTTATTTGTTTTCGATTTTTGTATTTTTATAATTTACAAAACTGTCAAAGAAAGTTTATGTTGAAGTAGTAGAATTATAAAAGAATGATTGAAAAAAATAAAGAATTTATTAAAACTTTTCTTTGAAAACTCTATTTTTTCCTTAACACCAATGGATAAATTAAGAGTATAAAAAAGTTGTTAAAAAATTTAATTTGGTTTTCAGAGAAAATGACGAAATGCCTGTGTTAATGATCTTCAGTTTTCATAATCATAATAATAGTTATGCAAAAATAAAATAACGGCTAAACCACTGCACCAATTCCGATAATGTGTTACTTACGATTTTTATTAAAAATTTCCTCAGCATCAGTGGCTGGCGTAAAGATTTTATGTAAATCTATTTTCTTCGTTATATTTGTAGATTCCTAAAATGTATAAATAAAATAGTTTTTATTATAATGCATTTATTGAAATGTATTGAAAAGATTTTGAATTCAGCAAAAGCTTCAAATTCAATTTATAATTTTTTCTATGACGAGTTAAAAAGTTCTTAGAAAGGGTTAAGTCTTTTTGTATTTTACAGAATATTCCTACCAAATATCATATACAAAATATATAAATGTAAGCTGATAGAATTCACCGCTTACTAATACGCTTATGGCTAATAAATCATTGAGTGTTTAAACGCTGGCTTAGTTGAACTAAACTTAAATTTATATGTAGTTTAAACTCAACAGTTGTCAATCAGTATCCCATGTATTATATGTAGTGTAAAAAGTAACATGTGGCAGCACTACGATAAATGTTGACAAATTCATATGGTTTGTATTGGTAGTTTAAACGCCAAATTTTATGCTTTTAAAGATGGTTTATATGTTTTCTGATTTATAGATTTGTTGGCTTAAACTCATTTTAAACCAAAAATACAGTTTAACTTGCTCTGAGTTATTAGCCCTTATAGTTATATTCAACTTTCAATATCAATGCCTATGAAACCACTATTACAAAACATATAAAAGGTGAATTATATTCAACTTTTAATATCAATATCTATGCAACCACTATTACAAAACATATAAAAGGTGAATTCAATACAAAAACAATTAAATTTAAAATACTTTGGGACCCATGGGCAATCAATTACCCGACAGAATAAAATTATGTTATGAGGTAAAGATTCAAATAAAATAGCTGGGTGCTGAATATTATTTAAGGTTGAATATTATTTAAGGAATTTGTATGAAAACCCGAAACGAAAATATGTATTTAGTTAAAGATCTCAATAAGTAGGTCGCAAGTGGTAAAGTTTTATATACCATTGGACGCTGCTTCAAGAACCCTTTTCGATGATAACAAATTTTATTTATGTCGTCTTGGAGCAAAGTACAAAAAAATTCGAAAAACTGAAAAAAGACCTTTTTTAAAAATGGTCCAGCTCACGGATGGTCAACGCTAGAACCAAAATATTTTGGGAATCATCATAAAACATATCAACCTTTATTTTCAGAGGGGTAACTAAAACACTTTTTTCGGCTCCATACAACTTGAGTCGGTCTAATATATATATATATGTATATATATTATAATGAAACATTATATATAAATATATACGAACATAATTTCTATTTAATGGTGAAATGATCATACATATATCGGTATTGTAAAATATTAACTTTAGTCGGCTAATGATTCTTTCAATTGTGCACCGCCGCTGCCGCTTTCTTCCCGGCATAGATTTCTGACACAGCTTATGTCAGATGATGTGTCAGAAGAAAATAGAGCACGCTCTAATTGAAAGTTCGTCAGATGACTTTGATTCTGACTTTTACAGATGCAATGTTTAAAAGGTAACACACGTCATGTATGTACTGAAGCATAAAAAATTTCAGTATTGTAGTAGGAGCCCATAATTTAATACGTATATGTCAATGAATAAAAAAAAGTACTAAAAATAGTAACGGTTTTTACCCCCTAAACGTCGGAATTTCGAAAAAGTACCAAATTTGTATTTGAATTTTTTAGATAAGTTTAAAATGTGATATAACCCTTATTTCTATGTTTATGGGTTTAAAAGATAGATGGGGTGACAAAAAAGTACCAAAATACAGATTTTACCCGTTTACTCCGTATTTCCCCTTTTTGGTACTTTTTTCCTCCCCATTGAAGCATGAAAAATTTCAATATTGTAGTGGGAGCCCATAATTTAATACGTTTATGTCAATACGAAACGTCCGAATGTCGAAAAAGTACCAAAATCGTATTTGGATTTTTTAGATAAGTTTCAAATGTGATATAACCCTTATTTCTATGTTTATGGGCTTAAAAGATAGATGGGGTGACAAAAAAGTACCAAAATGCAGGTTTTACCCGTTTACTCCGTTAATTTCCAAAAAGTACCAGACACCTGTACGCTTATTTTTCTAAAGAACAACGATAAGTACTAAATTTTTTTTTGTACCTCTTTTAGTTTTAGAGATATAAGCGTACCGAATTTACCCGTTTTTGCCCCCTAAACATTCGATTTTCCAAAAATCCCGTCTTAGTGGATTGTAGTGTATTCATACATTTCATTTAATAATACATTCCTTTTAATAATGCATTCTTTCGTTTGTTAATACATTCTTTCATTTATAGACAAAATTATTTTCAAAACATAAACAAATATTATTAAGACAGGTCAGTACCAATATTGAATCATCGTACGTTGTCGCGACCATAAATTCTTTTGTGCAATTTGATATTATGAAATAAACAACAGTCAACGTTCGCTTACTTATGTTGACAAGCCAAGTTCAACGTACATTTTTACAGTTATACTGAGCTAGCAAATTCTTGACTACACAGCAATACAAATTAATGACTCAAATTGTTCTGCCTGATACAATACTGTATGATTGCATGTAAGTTAATACTAAGTACTAGAATAAGTGATTGAGTGAACTTTTGTAAAGTCACTCAATATTAGGTTAAGTTTTATTCTCATAAGTAGTATTTAAGCAAATAAGTTTTGTAAATAAAATCAATTATTATTCAAGCAACTCGCTAATGTTTTTCTTAATATAAGTAAAACACTACATGGCGATCCTGCTCTAAACCGGATAGAACAGCAAATAAATTTGCTATAATCTGGTTATAAGAGCACCAGGAAAATAGACCCAGCATACATAGCTTATGCTTAGCTGGAATCTATTAAAAATTTTTTTTTTAAAATATCCTTTCAATACAAACATAACTTTTTAATGAACGAGACTTGGGAAGAAATCCTTGAAAGTCTAAAGGAAGCCGAAGCACGCTGGGCTTGGTTATTGGAAGAAGGGCGTACTACTGAGAAGCCAGGAATACTCAACGCAGGACCAAAGCCAAAGAAAATAAAACCTCCAAAACAGAAGGAAGTAGAAGTACCAATATTCCCGCTGCCAAATATAAGCAAGTCAAGAGGTGGAGAAGCCAACAGGCTTAAAAAGCAGCTTAAAGTTTTGAAACACCAACAGACCTACGAACAAGGGGAATGCCTAGAAAAAATAGAAGAGGCGATAAAGAAGACTAAAATTCAAATAAGAAAATTAAAGAATAAGAAAAAAAATAATAATAAAATAATTAGGTGTAAAATAAAAACTTAAAATATAAGAAAATGCTAAAAATTTTAATAACAATAATATTAATTGAAATATGTTTTCTGTTACTATCCAAAACAATAGTACTAATGTTAGAAACATTATATAGAAAAAAAAAAATAATAAATATATAAATAAGAACAACTATTAACAAAATCAAATGTATAAACCAAAAAACCCGGTAAACTGGGATTATCAAGAACCTGCTGAGCTAAGTGCAGAAAAGAAAGTAAAATTACTAACAGAAATTTGGAAGAGAATAGGTATAGAAGGAACTCCGACAATAGAAGATTGGTATGATATGAACAAGACTCTTTTGGAAATGAAACTCAGTATAAAGTGGGCAGATAAGAATTATAAGAGCACTTTTGATAAATAGAAATGAAAAAATTTTGTGTTACGCTGTTAGTATTAGGATTAGTTGTCACATTGATAGGTTTTTGGATTAAGGTTAGCATAGTCAACATAATAGAGAGTAATTTACAGGAATTTCGTAGTTTTATTTCAACACAAATAGATAGAATTTTTTCATTAAGAAATATACTACCCTTTTAAGATAGAAGCAAGTAATGGATAATTTAAATAAATTTTATAATAAATACATAGGCTGGATAGTTCTAGCAATAATTTTAACACCTTTGTTTTTAGTTTTGGATTTAAAAATATTAAAATTTGTCAAATTAATTATAAGAGATTTGTATAAATGAAAAAAATAAATAAAAGCCATTGAATTATTAAAAGTATATATGAAAACACTGATATTACAAAATGTATTAGAGTTAAAAAATGAACGGAGGAAAATAAAAATTTTGTTCTAATGGAAAAAATATTTGAAAAAATTAATATACTAATAGCCAATGCAAAGAAGTCATTAGGTAAACCTTACACAACAGAGACAATCGAAGCAAAAAGGAAGGAAATTGATGAACTGGAAATAGCTAGTACAATTATTTTTGATAACAGTGATTGGAGAGTAGAAGAGAAACAATTAAATTTTAACAAATTTAGGGAGTTACGGAAAGACGCACTAAATATTTTGAGACTTCATGAGGATAAGTCTATGCAAACTAATAGTACTGCAACATTTCAAACAAGACAAGACGTAGCCATGGCATCCTTAGATTTAAATGAGCTTTCAACTATCACTAAGTTAATACCAAAATTTTCGGGTAAAACTAATGAATTGCAAACATTTTTATCAAATTTAGAAATGGTCTTTGCATCTATTTCATCAGATAAGCATGTTTCCTTTTTCAATTTCGTTTTTAAATCAAGACTGGAATTATGTGTACAAAACAGAATTAAACAAGTACAAGTACCCACAACCATAGAAGAACTAATATCGATATTAAAAACGACTTACAAATCATTTAAGACATCCAATACTTTGCTGAATGAAATAACACGGATATCACAAAAGGATAACAACATATTGGGTTTTGCTGCAAAAATAGAGAAACTCATTACAGAATTAAACGAGGTGCAGGTATTAGAACAAGGTGAATCTAGTAGGAGCACTATAGTAAACACAAACAATAAAATAGCTTTCAATGCATTTTTGAATGGGTTAACTGACCCACAACCATAGCTGCCAGATTTGACGATTTATCGTCATTTTGACGATTTTTAGGTACAAAATTGGTCTATTGACGATAGGACGATTTATACCCCAAATTTGACGATTTTAGCCCCAGGATTACCGTCTTGGTCTGGCCAGACCAAATTTGTGTTTTGCTATGTTCTGAATCGAATGAAACCAATTTGGATGCGATTGGAGCAAATAAGTGGGGTTAAATTCCATTTTGATGTAAAAGTCTATGAAATTACCCTCTTGGTTTTTTTTTTCCTTGAAAGATATTTCAAGTAGGACAAAAGATAAAAAAACAGATACGTGAATTCTAGAAATGTTATCTTCTAAATCGAATGAATCAAGTTTAAATCAAAGCAGAAAACTACGGCCCATTATGCGCTTAGTTCAATCTAACTACAAAAAACTAACGCAAAACTCGTTTCAGCTGTAGTAGATGCGAAAAAGCCATGTGCGAAATCAAAGACTAAATTTTCGATGGCTTGCATATGGAATAAAATTATATAATATATTTGTATAATCCAAAGTAATTAGCATACGTTCAATAAAAAATATATTTATTTACTTTTTATTTAATTGGGGGTTTTAGCTGTACAAATTGTGGTCTGGCCAGACCAAGAGGAGAACTTAGTGGTTACCGAGTTACCGAGAATCCTAGTGTTAAAATGACAAATTTTGTTCAAATTTACAAATATTTTTAAAAAAAATTCACATTTTAGTTAAGCTTCTAATATAATTTAATTTGAATTATTTGATTGGCAGTAACTTTCATGTCTTAGCTGTTCATCATATTAAATACGATTGTTTTTTTTAGCACGATGCATATTTTTAAGAGTTCTAGCATAACTTGTAAACTGATAAAATTTTTGTGCAAAAATTTTTTTAAAAACAAAAATTCGTATTTTGATACTTATTTTTAAATTTGATTTTAAATAATTTATTTATAAATTTTTTACGGCCATGTTCTGGAACTGGAAATCACGAGAAATTGAAATCGAACAAAATTTTAAATTTATCCTGTGTTTAAAGTTTATAAAAATATTTTTTTTAATACGCCTCATATCTTGAGGTCCACTAACCTTTACCACTTCCTCTTTTCAAATCAGGAAAACATGCGTTCAATTAAAAAAAAAAATTTATTGAAAATATCCAATTGGGTCCAAGTGTACTGGTACACGACTAGAACCAATAGTACTAGTGATTTTCTAAGAACACACAATGCTAATTTGAGCATTAAGATAGTATAGAAAAGTACAGTCGAGAACTAGCACTGGTGATCTTTGTACTAGTTTAGTACTATCTAGGTACTAGTTCGATCTCCAGCAGGTAAACTTTTCTTTCAGAAAGTCTGATTTTATTAGTGTTTACCAGACTTAATTTCTTAAGCAGGATTTTCGACGTGAAAAATGGGTGTTTGATATACTTTGGTTTTAGTTTATTTTATTAGTTTTCTTATGAATGCCAATACCCTTGAAAAATGTTTGGTTGTGTTACTTCAATGGTTTCACGTGGGACGATGCCGCAGTTGAAGCTAGAGACAGATTGCGTTGGAGAAATCAACATGTTGAAGCCCTATGCTCCATTGAGGAGTAAAGAAGGACAAAGAGTTACTTCAATAATAAGTTTCTTAACGAACATTTTTATTTAATTTCAAAAATAGGCGGAATATAACTAAAAATAACAATTAATTTTCAAAACTTATAAAAATTGAGTGGTTTTTTACAATGACGATTTTTGTGACGATTTAGCATAGTCAATTTGACGATTTTGACGATTTTTTCCTCAAAATTTTACGATTTTCGACCAATTTTATCTGGCAGCTATGCCCACAACTAATATCTACTATCTACGCAAGCCAAGTAATGACATTTTCTGAAGCTTTGAAAATTGCTGAAAGCGCTTCATCTCGTGTAGAACAACAACGGATACTACATTACAACACACAACAGAATCAAAATTCGTTAAACAGAAACTGTAGAAAATGTGGTAGAAACCATAATGGTAGATGCCCCGCAGATGGAAATAAATGCCATAACTGTGGAAAATTCAACCACTTTGCAAAAATGTGTTTGACCAAAACACCAGGCTACAACAACAGAAATTATAACAACAACGGTAACAATAATAACAGAAATCATAACAGCAACAATAACAATGGTAACATAAATTTTAACAACAGCAATAACAGGGGTAATAACAATAACAGAATTCATAATAACAGAGGCAATAACAACAACCAAAGAAGCCGAAACACAAACAACAGAAGTTATAATATAAATCACATGGAAGATCAGGGAAACTTCCAAATCCCGGAGTCAACCCGCACAGAGACTCCATTGGGAATGAACTAGACACGAAAAGAATCTATAGCATATCATCTAACCTCAGAAATTATGTAAATTTACATATCGCTGGCGTTAAGAACAGCCTTACGTTTTTGATTGATACAGGAGCAAATGTCTCACTGTGCAAAGAACAATTTTTAGAAAGTTATGAGGAAAATCAAGATGATTATTGCAACTTAACAGGAATCACAGAAAATGTAATTAAATCACTGGGTTCCACAAAAATAAAAATTAAAATAAATAACGATGTAATTAGTCAAAAAATACAATTAGTAGAAAATAAATTTCCAATAAAAACGGATGGAATTCTTGGCAGAGATTTTTTATTGAGATATAAATGCAATATTGACTATGACAAATATGTGCTAACATTTAACATCAACAACGAAACAATAATTATCCCAATACATGACAGTACTTACAAAATAAATGAAATTAGAATACCACAAAGAAGTGAAATAGTTTTACCATTCACAATCGAATTAGAAGAAGATGCCGTTATTACAAACAGAGAAGTTACCAAAGGAGTATTTTTGGCAAATGTAATAGTACCCAAATATGGAAATCAACATATAAAATTATTAAACGTTACCGATAAGATAGTAATCATAGAGAATCTGAAGATAGAAACCGTCCCATTAAAATATTACGATATATGTACCATTAATGAAAAGGAGAATGACGAACAAAGTTCGAACAGTCGTTTTACAAAACTTTTAAATACACTTAATCTGGATGAAGTAAACGATGAGAACAAAAAGCAACTAATAAATATATTAAAGGAATATCAGTCAATATTCCATATTGAAGACGAATACTTAGGTATCAATAATTTTTATAAACAGACAATAAAATTGAACGACAATAGTCCTATATATATAAAAAATTATAGATTACCACAAACTCAGACAGCAGAAATAAATTCGCAAGTGAAAAAACTCTTGGAAAGCAACATTATTGAACCATCTTTAAGCCCATATAACGCACCACTGCTGCTAGTTCCAAAAAAAGGACAAACAGATTTAAAGAAATGGAGATTAGTTGTCGATTTTAGAAAATTGAACGACAAAGTTGTAAACGACAAATTTCCTTTATCTCGTCTAGATACTTTTCAACGTTAGATATGACAAGTTCATTTCACCAAATTGAACTTGATCAAAAATCTCGCCCGTATACAGCTTTTTCAACACCTGATGGGCATTATCAATACAAAAGATTACCATTTGGTCTGAAGATATCTTCCAACAGCTTTCAGCGAATGCTAACAATAGCTTTATCTGGGTTGGAGTCCGAAGCTTTTATATACGTAGACGATATAATAGTATTCGGATGCAGTCTAAAACATCATAACGAAAGTCTCGTAAAAGTATTTGAAAGGTTAAGAAAATACAATTTGAAACTTAATGCTAAAAAATGTTGTTTTTTGAAACCAGAGGTAATATATCTAGGACATTTAATAACTTCAGAAGGAATTAAGCCAGATCCAGAAAAATTTGATGCTATAACTAAATATCCCGTACCCAAGAATGCTGACGATGTAAGAAGATTTGTGGCATTTTGTAATTATTACAGACGATTTATTGAGAACTTTGCTGATATAGCGAATTGTTTAAACAAATTATTGAAAAAAGGTCAAAAATTCGAATGGACTGAAAGATGTCAAAGAGCATTCGATACTCTAAAAAATAAACTTATTAGTCCACCTATTTTACAGTATCCAAATTTCGAAAAACCGTTCGTCCTAACAACGGATGCATCAGAATTTGCTTTAGGCGCTATATTATCGCAAGGAGAAATTGGTGAGGATAAACCAATATCATTCGCAAGTCGCTCACTTAACAAATACGAAAGGAATAAGTCGGTAATCGAAAAAGAATTACTGGGAATCTACTGGGGTATACAATTTTTTAGACCTTATTTATACGGCAGAAAATTTATCGTAGTAACAGACCACCGTCCATTAATTGCATTATTCTCACACAAAAACCCAAGCTCAAAATTAACCAGAATCCGATTGGAACTATCTGATTATGATTTCCAAATAGTTTATAAAAAAGGAAAAAATAATACTAACGCAGACGCACTGTCAAGAATACAAATAGACTCAGATATATTAAAAACAATGGTACCTCAAACAATTGACGAAAATATAAAGAAAACGCTGGTGATCACAAGAAATATGAAAAAGAAAATGATACAAAATGAAGAAATGAAAAATGAGGAAAATAAAAAGAAAAACAAACAGAGAAGAGATCGATCCAAAGAAAATGGTAATATAAATCCTGAAGAGTCTGATCAACTCAAAATATGGGATTGTACATCCATAAAAGATATAAAACTTGCAAGAAAGTTAAAATTTATATTAGAAAAGTCGACCAAAGAATTCGTAGTGGAAAACAATCATGCATTAAATCAAACGGCCGTCAGATGTAGCGATAATCCCTATTATTTAGATAATACGTTGGAGAAACTACCTTCTGTTTTAAGCAGATTGAATTGTGTAAAGTTCGCACTAAAGACGTGCACGGATATATCTGTTTGTACAAGTTTCTGTGTGTTTACTAAAGTGAGTGTGTATGGATAAGTTGTCGATTGTTTCTGATATAAGTTGATATGGATATTTTTTGTAACATAGTGGATATGAGTTGATAAAAAGAGAATGAGAGTAACATATCTGTTTATATCTGTTTTACAAAAGCAGATACTAGTTGATACTGATCGAATACAATGAGTTACTTATTGTACGATGCCGTTATTTTCAATTGTCTTTCAACGAAAATATTTTGTTTATGTTTTCGTTCAACAGACATGTAGACAAAAATTATTGAAAAAAATTACCAAAAAAAAACCACATGTATTTTATTTTTGTAACAAATTCTTTGATGCCCTTAAAAGGATGGGGTCTTTTCGTTCAAGAGACATGTATACAAAAATTATTGAAAAAAAATTACCAAAAAAAAACCTCATGTATTTTATTTTTTTTTAACAAATTCTTCGATGCCCTTAAAAGGATGGCGTTTATTCGTTCAAAAGACATGTAGACAAAAATTATTGGAAAATATAATAAAAAAAAATTACCAAAAAAACAACACATGTATTTTGTTTTTGTAACCAATTCCTTAAAAGGATGGGTTTTTTTCGTGCTGTGGTAGTGAAAATTGCCGAGCAACAACAACAAAACTAGCAAGAAGCGTTGCGATCAGGCCTGACATATTTACCGATTTATCGGTATTTTGCCGATTTTTTTCTCTAAATTATCAAAGTGCCTATTTACCGATTTTTTGATAAAAACTTAAAACACGGTAGCTTTTGGTTTGTGTTATATACATTTTTAATTTTGGGTAACTTTTAACGTTACAAAGCGACAACTGTTATTAATTCAGCGCTTATACTTAAGGAAAATGGGTTAGATTTATTCCATAAATGTACATATGTAGTGTTGTCTAACCCATCACACACACACATTTTGAAAAATATTCAACTAGGTATAAAGAATAAAAGAATTAACTCCAAATGAAAGAAAAAAAACTATACGATTTTTTGACCAAAGCTAAAAGAAGAGATAATTTATTTTTCTAAAGGAAAAAGGGGTTATTACTTACAAAAGAGTAAAGTTAAGCTTAATTTATATTCACTGTCAATGTAAATATTTAATTTTATAGGACTATATGCTATTGAGGATAAGGCTTCTACCTCCGGTAGGCAATTTAATTTAAGAAAGTAACGTAAATATTCAAGTTTTTTTGCAAAAAGAAAATCAGATTTAAGATGCGAGAATTCTTCAACCTTAAAATCAAATTTCGATATCCACTGAAAAATTAATCTTTGCAAGCAATTATTTTTTTTAAAGATTATTTCAAATTTAATAATTCGATTTTTATGGTTATATTTAAAATTTTAACACAAACTTTTTATATCCATAAAAACAATTAACCAGGAACGGTGGCAGTTATAACTGGTATCAAAAAAGTTCTTTAATAACAGTTATTTCAAGGATCGTAACAGTTATAAAATAAGCGACAAAAAAAATCATAGAAAAAATGTCTGTCTATGTAAAAATTGTACGTAAAGTTCAGGTCGCAGTTTTGAAGATAAATTGCTGAAATTTGATGCAAAGTTTCTAATTGTCCTAAGGAACAAGCATATTGTCAATGGTGAGAACTTTGACATGAATCTTAACTTCATAAAATAATGGCGTGGTCCATGATTGCCCAAGGGTCCCTAAGCTACACTCTTGAAAAGTAATCTCTAAATATTGTGGTGTGGAGCATCGTAGGGTCGGGCATGCAGACTACTTTCTTATTTGTTTGTAATGGATAATTGCAACCAAAAAAATAAATTATTTGTTTATAATGGAAAAATAAATGCTTTTTTACAATACATATTTTTAACCGAAAATTTTTGTGGTTGAAATAATGGTTATCAATAACAAAAAAAAAATTGTTACTTTAATTGGCTACGATTACTCAAATAAAACATATGTAGCGACAAAATAATAGTTATTATTATTTTCAGTACCGGAGTTATTTTGTGAATTAAAAACAAAAAAGTGCTTTTTAAACAGTTACCTATTTAACGTAAATATAAAAGGTCAAATTAAACTCCTTGGCAAATGTAATAGTACCCAAATATGGAAATCAACATATAAAATTATTAAACGTTACCGATAAGATAGTAATCATAGAGAATCTGAAGATAGAAACCGTCCCATTAAAATATTACGATATATGTACCATTAATGAAAAGGAGAATGACGAACAAAGTTCGAACAGTCGTTTTACAAAACTTTTAAATACACTTAATCTGGATGAAGTAAACGATGAGAACAAAAAGCAACTAATAAATATATTAAAGGAATATCAGTCAATATTCCATATTGAAGACGAATACTTAGGTATCAATAATTTTTATAAACAGACAATAAAATTGAACGACAATAGTCCTATATATATAAAAAATTATAGATTACCACAAACTCAGACAGCAGAAATAAATTCGCAAGTGAAAAAACCAGTGTTTAAAAATGCTTGACTATTTTTAATGTTTTTGTAATTGCTTAACTTAACTTAAGAAAAAGAACACAGTAAAAGCAAAAAGCAAAAGCAAACGCAGAAAAAGTGAGAGTAAATAATTTATTTATTCTCACCATGTTTATGTTCTCAGCTTAAAAAGCCAGCCAAGCAACCACTTGAAAAAAAAAATTGCTGTTGCTGTAAGTAATAAGTTTTTGTTTATTTTTTTTTTGCTTTGGCTTAACTGTAAATTGATGTGCTTAAATTCAGCGAGTATTAACTTCTTTGCTGTTTTTGACTTCATTGCTGTTGCTTGCTGTTGCAGGCGTTAGTTTCATAGAATAGGTATATACATAATTACATAACACAAAATAAACAAATTAGTTTTAAAAAACGTGTAGTTTCATTTATGTATGTATGTACCTATTTATTAAAAAAAAACGAAATACCAAAAAAATTCGAAACAAATTCGTTCATAATATATTAAGTTCCAGCAACAGCAAAGAAGTTAACTTGCTGACTTTAAGCGCATCAAAAGCAAAAAAAAAAACATTCAAAAACTTAATACTTACAGCAACAGAAAATTTGTTTTCTTAAGTGGCTTCTTTGCTGACAGATTTAGCAGAGTACATGCACATAGCGAGTTTAAACAAATTATTTATTCTCTTTGTTTTGCTTTTGCTTTTTTGCTTTTGCTGACTCGTTATCAAAGAGTTAAGTAAACACTTAGACACACAGTTTTTTAATTTGCTGCAAAAAATGTAAACAAAGCAAAAATGTGCGACTGTTGCTATTTTAAAGCAAGCAATTTAAACACTGGAAAAAACTCTTGGAAAGCAACATTATTGAACCATCTTTAAGCCCATATAACGCACCACTGCTGCTAGTTCCAAAAAAAGGACAAACAGATTTAAAGAAATGGAGATTAGTTGTCGATTTTAGAAAATTGAACGACAAAGTTGTAAACGACAAATTTCCTTTATCTCGTCTAGATACTTTTCAACATTAGATATGACAAGTTCATTTCACCAAATTGAACTTGATCAAAAATCTCGCCCGTATACAGCTTTTTCAACACCTGATGGGCATTATCAATACACAAGATTACCATTTGGTCTGAAGATATCTTCCAACAGCTTTCAGCGAATGCTAACAATAGCTTTATCTGGGTTGGAGTCCGAAGCTTTTATATACGTAGACGATATAATAGTATTCGGATGCAGTCTAAAACATCATAACGAAAGTCTCGTAAAAGTATTTGAAAGGTTAAGAAAATACAATTTGAAACTTAATGCTAAAAAATGTTGTTTTTTGAAACCAGAGGTAATATATCTAGGACATTTAATAACTTCAGAAGGAATTAAGCCAGATCCAGAAAAATTTGATGCTATAACTAAATATCCCGTACCCAAGAATGCTGACGATGTAAGAAGATTTGTGGCATTTTGTAATTATTACAGACGATTTATTGAGAACTTTGCTGATATAGCGAATTGTTTAAACAAATTATTGAAAAAAGGTCAAAAATTCGAATGGACTGAAAGATGTCAAAGAGCATTCGATACTCTAAAAAATAAACTTATTAGTCCACCTATTTTACAGTATCCAAATTTCGAAAAACCGTTCGTCCTAACAACGGATGCATCAGAATTTGCTTTAGGCGCTATATTATCGCAAGGAGAAATTGGTGAGGATAAACCAATATCATTCGCAAGTCGCTCACTTAACAAATACGAAAGGAATAAGTCGGTAATCGAAAAAGAATTACTGGGAATCTACTGGGGTATACAATTTTTTAGACCTTATTTATACGGCAGAAAATTTATCGTAGTAACAGACCACTGTCCATTAATTGCATTATTCTCACACAAAAACCCAAGCTCAAAATTAACCAGAATCCGATTGGAACTATCTGATTATGATTTCCAAATAGTTTATAAAAAAGGAAAAAATAATACTAACGCAGACGCACTGTCAAGAATACAAATAGACTTAGATATATTAAAAACAATGGTACCTCAAACAATTGACGAAAATATAAAGAAAACGCTGGTGATCACAAGAAATATGAAAAAGAAAATGATACAAAATGAAGAAATGAAAAATGAGGAAAATAAAAAGAAAAACAAACAGAGAAGAGATCGATCCAAAGAAAATGGTAATATAAATCCTGAAGAGTCTGATCAACTCAAAATATGGGATTGTACATCCATAAAAGATATAAAACTTGCAAGAAAGTTAAAATTTATATTAGAAAAGTCGACCAAAGAATTCGTAGTGGAAAACAATCATGCATTAAATCAAACGGCCGTCAGATGTAGCGATAATCCCTATTATTTAGATAATACGTTGGAGAAACTACCTTCTGTTTTAAGCAGATTGAATTGTGTAAAGTTCGCACTAAAGACGTGCACGGATATATCTGTTTGTACAAGTTTCTGTGTGTTTACTAAAGTGAGTGTGTATGGATAAGTTGTCGATTGTTTCTGATATAAGTTGATATGGATATTTTTTGTAACATAGTGGATATGAGTTGATAAAAAGAGAATGAGAGTAACATATCTGTTTATATCTGTTTTACAAAAGCAGATACTAGTTGATACTGATCGAATACAATGAGTTACTTATTGTACGATGCCGTTATTTTCAATTGTCTTTCAACGAAAATATTTTGTTTATGTTTTCGTTCAACAGACATGTAGACAAAAATTATTGAAAAAAATTACCAAAAAAAAACCACATGCATTTTATTTTTGTAACAAATTCTTTGATGCCCTTAAAAGGATGGGGTCTTTTCGCTCAAGAGACATGTATACAAAAATTATTGAAAAAAAATTACCAAAAAAAAACCTCATGTATTTTATTTTTTTTTAACAAATTCTTCGATGCCCTTAAAAGGATGGCGTTTATTCGTTCAAAAGACATGTAGACAAAAATTATTGGAAAATATAATAAAAAAAAATTACCAAAAAAACAACACATGTATTTTGTTTTTGTAACCAATTCCTTAAAAGGATGGGTTTTTTTCGTGCTGTGGTAGTGAAAATTGCCGAGCAACAACAACAAAACTAGCAAGAAGCGTTGCGATCAGGCCTGACATATTTACCGATTTATCGGTATTTTGCCGATTTTTTTCTCTAAATTATCAAAGTGCCTATTTACCGATTTTTTGATAAAAACTTAAAACACGGTAGCTTTTGGTTTGTGTTATATACATTTTTAATTTTGGGTAACTTTTAACGTTACAAAGCGACAACTGTTATTAATTCAGCGCTTATACTTAAGGAAAATGGGTTAGATTTATTCCATAAATGTACATATGTAGTGTTGTCTAACCCATCACACACACACATTTTGAAAAATATTCAACTAGGTATAAAGAATAAAAGAATTAACTCCAAATGAAAGAAAAAAAACTATACGATTTTTTGACCAAAGCTAAAAGAAGAGATAATTTATTTTTCTAAAGGAAAAAGGGGTTATTACTTACAAAAGAGTAAAGTTAAGCTTAATTTATATTCACTGTCAATGTAAATATTTAATTTTATAGGACTATATGCTATTGAGGATAAGGCTTCTACCTCCGGTAGGCAATTTAATTTAAGAAAGTAACGTAAATATTCAAGTTTTTTTGCAAAAAGAAAATCAGATTTAAGATGCGAGAATTCTTCAACCTTAAAATCAAATTTCGATATCCACTGAAAAATTAATCTTTGCAAGCAATTATTTTTTTTAAAGATTATTTCAAATTTAATAATTCGATTTTTATGGTTATATTTAAAATTTTAACACAAACTTTTTATATCCATAAAAACAATTAACCAGGAACGGTGGCAGTTATAACTGGTATCAAAAAAGTTCTTTAATAACAGTTATTTCAAGGATCGTAACAGTTATAAAATAAGCGACAAAAAAAATCATAGAAAAAATGTCTGTCTATGTAAAAATTGTACGTAAAGTTCAGGTCGCAGTTTTGAAGATAAATTGCTGAAATTTGATGCAAAGTTTCTAATTGTCCTAAGGAACAAGCATATTGTCAATGGTGAGAACTTTGACATGAATCTTAACTTCATAAAATAATGGCGTGGTCCATGATTGCCCAAGGGTCCCTAAGCTACACTCTTGAAAAGTAATCTCTAAATATTGTGGTGTGGAGCATCGTAGGGTCGGGCATGCAGACTACTTTCTTATTTGTTTGTAATGGATAATTGCAACCAAAAAAATAAATTATTTGTTTATAATGGAAAAATAAATGCTTTTTTACAATACATATTTTTAACCGAAAATTTTTGTGGTTGAAATAATGGTTATCAATAACAAAAAAAAAATTGTTACTTTAATTGGCTACGATTACTCAAATAAAACATATGTAGCGACAAAATAATAGTTATTATTATTTTCAGTACCGGAGTTATTTTGTGAATTAAAAACAAAAAAGTGCTTTTTAAACAGTTACCTATTTAACGTAAATATAAAAGGTCAAATTAAACTCCTAAAAAGGGAGTTCGATTTAGCCGTCATAAATTAAAACTCAGTTGAGGAATAAAAGATCGACACTCAAAGCTTGCCGCTGGTCAGATCTTTACAATTTGTATAGCAGTATTATCTAATCAGCTTGTGCTGCAATTAAATTGTCATTAAAAAAAGAAGAAAAACAAAATGAGTGTTATTATCAGTGTTGCCAGTGAAATTTCGAGAAGGATACATTTTAGTTTCCAAAGAGATACGCTTTTTTCCAAAATGAGACATTTTGGAAAACATTTGAAAATCCATTTTAATGTTATCAAAACAAATTGTTTGTAAAAATTAATATACGAGTTAAGGCGTTTATACTAAGGCGATTATATCAAAAAGTTAATATAAATTTTTCTTCTAAAATTTCATCTTAACAGACATACACAAGAATAAGCAAGCGACAGAAGAACTTAGAAAACCTAACAACAAAATACATTTTATTTTCGTATTTAGTTGTCATTGTTTTTTTTTAGTATTCATAACAAAATGATAACTTTTATAAACTTTGTTAGAGTAGGAAAGTTTAAAATTGGATTTCTGTACATTTTGCGCACAGATTCAAAAGATACGAAAAATATCAGGATTATACATGGTACCTGACGTCATCAAAAGATACGAAAAATGTATCTTTCGTATCCTAATGGCATCACTAATTATTAAAGACGTAAAAATTTAAATCCTTAAAAGAGTTTTATTTGTTGACAGCCAAGTGAGTTTTTTTAGAGAGAAAACTCTGCTTTTATTGTTTAATCCGAACTTTTATATATTCGTTGAAAAATTTGTCTTAACTGTGGAGTTGAGATCGTTTTTTCTAGATCACCATCGATTCTGAAAGAGAACTTTAATACGAATCTATTGTTATATGACAGTATGTCTCCGTTGGCTCTAATATGGAAAATTCATATAAATTTTTAATTAACTAATATTTATTTATAAAACGTTTATTTGTATTGATTTTTATGTTAAAAGCATTAGGTAATAGTAAATTGTTGCTATGTTATTTTTTGTCATTAAAATATGTTTTATTGTGTTTAAAAAAGGTATTTTTAAACACAATATTTTTTTAAATTAAATTGCCGATTTATTTTTGATGATATGCAGATTTCTTACCAAAACCATCTGGCACCCCTGGTTGAGATCGTATATAAATTTTTATAAGCTCTGTTATTTGCATCAACTCTCCAACAATATTTGAAAATACAACAGATAACTATAAGTATTGTTAAAATACCATGGTGACAATAGATATTTGTGAGCAAAAAAAAAAAGGTTATGATATATTCAATCCAATACCATAAGCAACTGTTTTGGTTTTTTGGATATGGTGAGTGGACAAAAGCAAAACCATACAATATCAGTTACACTCATTCTCTCATTGATATCAATAGTAACAGGTACATATCTGGTGTATCTGTTTTGACAATACTTTATGGTGCACTCGTGCAGGTCTTTAGTTCGCACTAGAAAAAAGTGACGAGATATTTAAGAAAATAAAAATAGAAAGATTGAAAGAAATCATAAATAAAGGTAAAGAAAAAGACGTCAGAATTCTACTGTATAAAAATCCTCAAAGAATTGAAAATGAAAATAAAAAACATGAATTAATTAAATTGTATCACAGCACACCATGCGGAGGACATTTCGGAGTTAGAAAAACTTTAATAAAATTAAAACAGAAATACATATGGAAGAATATGTTCAAAATGGTAAAAAATTATGTATTAAAATGTCAAAGAAATAAACAGGTGAGACACACCAAGGAACCATTATGTATCACAGACACACCAAAGGATAGTTTTTCTACTATAGTCATAGATACAGTTGGACCTCTACGACCATCAGGAAACTACCGGTATATACTAACTATGCAATGTGAACTAACCAAATACATAATAGCCGCACCAATGGAAACCAAGGAAGCAAAGTCAATAGCAAAATGCTTAACAGAAAACTTGATATTAAAATATGGTATATTTAAAACACTAAAATCAGATCGAGGAACAGAATTTGTAAACGAGTTGCTTAAGGAGATATGTAGTCTGTTGAAAATAGAACAAAAATTATCAACACCATACCATCATGAAACTCTTGGTACTGTGGAAAGAAACCACAGAGTTCTGAATGAATATTTCCTATCATTTGTAAAGGATGATAATTGGGAAGAGTGGATTCCTTACTATGCATTCGCATACAACCTAACACCTCATGTAGACACAGAGTACTCACCTTTTGAGCTAGTTTTCGGAAAATTACCAAGTTTGCCAGGGGATGAAGTCATGAATCATCCAAAGGTTTACAATTTAGAAAACTATGCTAATGAATTAAAGACAAGGCTAAAGCATTCTTTAGAAAATGCTAGAAAGTTAATAGAAATAACAAAAAAAAATAGAAGTATAGAATCGTACAATAAAATGAATAGGATAGATCTTAGTATAGGAGATTTAGTGTTAGTAAAATTAGAAAATAGAAGAAAAAATGAAGCACCATATATTGGTCCTTATGAAATAATAAATATAGATAATGTAAATGTAGAAGTAAGAATTAATGGAAAAACCAAAATTGTACATAAAAATTTATTAAAAAAATATGTAACATAAAAAATATTTCATTGAAATACTTAATAAAACAAAAAAAAAATACTAGGACATACATAGCAATTACAAAAAAAAAATTAATAAAACATATAAGTATTGTACCACGCAGACAGCACATAAAATACACATAAAATTAAAATTTTAGAATTTCAAACAAAATTGTAAAATTTTAACTGAAAGATTGGGGGTGTAGTGTATTCATACATTTCATTTAATAATACATTCCTTTTAATAATGCATTCTTTCGTTTGTTAATACATTCTTTCATTTATAGACAAAATTATTTTCAAAACATAAACAAATATTATTAAGACAGGTCAGTACCAATATTGAATCATCGTACGTTGTCGCGACCATAAATTCTTTTGTGCAATTTGATATTATGAAATAAACAACAGTCAACGTTCGCTTACTTATGTTGACAAGACAAGTTCAACGTACATTTTTACAGTTATGCTGAGCTAGCAAATTCTTGACTACACAGCAATACAAATTAATGACTCAAATTGTTCTGCCTGATACAATACTGTATGATTGCATGTAAGTTAATACTAAGTACTAGAATAAGTGATTGAGTGAACTTTTGTAAAGTCACTCAATATTAGGTTAAGTTTTATTCTCATAAGTAGTATTTAAGCAAATAAGTTTTGTAAATAAAATCCATTATTATTCATCAACCGTCGCTTGTGTTTTACTTTTAGTAATAAAACATTACAGGATCGATTTGGGGAGAGACAAACCCCTGGTCCAAATTTCAAGTTTTTTAGCTTCAGGCGTTTAGGCTGTGCGATTATGAATCAATCAGTCAGTCAGTAACGTTACAATTTTATATATATAGATGACAAATTTTAAATAATTCAGATTAAAGTTCTTCATAATGGAAAAACGCGATTTGCCCGACCATTCCTAGCGGGAAAATGAAGTAGTAAAGAGGCATAATAGAAGGCCTTTTTGCAGACATAAGATCTCCCAGCCGCATTCCAACTTTATTTCTAATTTACGCGGTATGTCATTGGTGACCAACGCCATGCCATCTTACATCTACTTTAGAAACTTCTGGAAGACGTCCTAAAAAGATTCAAGAATTGTTGTGGCGTATAATGCTAGTCTATTAGCGCCGGGGTTGTGTGTTCGATTCCCGCCAGAGCCTCTGGTTTCTTTCCTGCAGACAAGCGCTGATTAGTATAGGAACAAAAAAAGGTAAAAGGAGTAAATTTATAACTAAACCTGCTACACATTCCAACATTGCTACTAATAAAATGATTCCGACCTTGTTTTAGAATTAAAAGTTTGAACTTGCAATTTTTCCCGCTGTGCAGCCTGTTTGTGTTTGGTTTTTGTAAAAAATTATTTGTTGGTTGGTAAACCAAAATGTATGACATACATTGTATGTGTTGGTTTTTTCGTAGGCAAAAATGATTGCAAAAAACTAAAAGAACTGCACATATCGTGATCTTAAATGCAGAATAACGTAACATCACATTTCATAAGTTTACATGAGAAGGAAAAAACGTTGCAAAATAAAAAATATTTGACATATAAATGCGCTTTTGATTATTTAAGATAAAAATACGATAACCGATATATTTTTGAGGAAAATATATTATTATTATTGTTATTTATTAGTTATGTGTGTTATGTTATTTTAATTTGTAATTTTCTGAAACAATGAAATTATGTATGTGTTAAATAAAACAAACATTTAAAATATAAAATAATTATATATGTTTTGTTAAATTACAGGTATAATAGAATATAATAGTATGCAATACTGCCCTTAAACAATATATTTAAATGTAGTTAAATGCACCTATTAATAGGATAATCACAAAATTAATGTGTAGCACCATTAGGTTTACGTCGACATGGTGAAACAAGTTTGCTTTTCTGATGCAGCGCAGGCAGTACTGAATTTAAGAACGTGGGGAAATTATATTATATTTATTATGACATACCTATTATGTATAATTTTTTATTAATTTTAATTTCTTTTTAGTAGTGGTTTAAACTAAAAATTGTACTCCATTAAATTTAACTACAAATTGATTTTAAAAAGCCCTTTGATGCATTTTTGCAATTTAAGTGTATTTTGATCTTCTAATAATGCATTTTCTTAATGAGTTTTCCTTTACAATTAACAAATTTTGCAAATCAAATTGTTACTCATATACGTACATACATATTTGTATCCATATAAGGAATTATTTGCAAAGAACTTCTGCATCGCATACTGATTGGCTATGGTTTAACTGGAAATGTGCCCGTTTTCGTAAAAACATGTTAAGAGCTCTAAAAGATTATAGAAAAAGTCACACAAATGTAAACAAATCAAAATATAACTCTGCTAGATCTAAGTATCTTAAAATTTGTCAAAATAGGTAACATGAGTTTTATAATGAAAATCTTGAACACCTTAATTTGGTAAGCTGCAGTAAAGCGTGGTGGAAACTCTCTAATAATATGAAATCAAGAAAACAAATAACAAAAGGTAACCTAACTGCAGATGATTTTCGTATACATTTTAGAAATATATTGCAAAATACAAATAAAACAAATGAAATTCACTGATGTATGCCATATTATATTGATGATGTTTTGTAGTTTATATTTGTTTTTATAATTTTACCCATATAATCAGTTAATGATAGTTAACCAATATTTTAAAAATTATTCAAACTTTAAAAATTACATAAACTGTTTAAACGATGAATTCTTAAATATACTCAGTATTAACATAAGAAGCGTTTCGTCTATTGAAAAATTTAACAAATTTAAATCAGTTTTGTCTCAACTACCAAAACTGCCAAATATAATAGCAATTCAGGAAACATGGTTTGAAAAAGATATTACTCAAATATACGAAATCTCTGGTTTTGCAAATGGATGTATGGTGGTACATCCTTTTATATAAATAAGGATATTAGTTACAGTCTTAATATTTGTAAAAGTGAACATTTTGTGGAAATTTTGGCTATTACTGTTCATAACATAATAGTATAATCTAAGCCGCTAAGAGTTGTTTCATATTATCGTTCACAAAAATGAAACGAAGTTATTTTATAACTATACTTGATGATTTGTTACAAGATTTAGCTCAAAATCCATTAATAGTAGTTGGTGACTCTAATATTGATAATTTTAAAAGTTCCTCATGACGGGAATTGACTTCGATTTTTCAGAACTATAACTGTGATTGTACTCATAACCTTATCACAAGACCAGGAAGTGGAACATGTATAGATCATTTTTTTCAGCAATTTGTGGGCAAGGCTTAGTGTTGATTCTCTTGAGTGTACTCTGTCAGATCATAATATGTTGTTTTGTAGAATGAAAAGTAACTTTAAAAGAACAAAGTTCTCGGAGATATTTAAAATTTATTGTGATTATGAGAAAGCTAAAAATCATTTACAAAACATTTTACCAACGAACTATTCATCATTGCCTGTGTCATGCTTGACAAATTCATTAATATCTTCAATAGAATCAGCTATTAACATTTCAACTGTAGTAAACAAGTTTAAAATGCCACTACATTTTGAACTTACTCCTTGGATTAATAAAAATCTTCGTGAACTAATTTTATTCAAACAAAAATTATTAAAGAAAAGACGTAAATCCAGAAATAATACATACAATGAAATTATTTTGAAGAGAATAAGTAATGTTATAAAATTTGCGATTAAAACATGTAGAGACAGTTATTACACAGATAGTTGGAAGAAAGCTGGTAATGATCCGAGGAAATGTTGGAAATTTATAAACAATGCCCTTGGTAGATCGAGAAATAGTGGTGTAAAACTAAATGATTCACAAGGCAATTTAATATTAAATGAACAAGTTAAAGTGGACTGTTTAAATAAATATTTCATTTCAATAATAAAACAATTTAAAAGCCGAATTAATATTCTTCCCGGGGACTCAATAACACTAACTGCCACAAGTTGCCGTTTTGTTCTCAATGCAATAGGTATAGAAGATGTAAATGACATTGTTTTAAATATGAATGAAAATAAATCCCCTGGCTTTGATAATATTACAGTTAAAATGGTTAAAGAATGTCTTAATGTCATTTTACCTGTTTTAGTAGAAATATTTAGCAAAATTATTAGAACTACAGAATACCCTAATGAATTAAAAATTCCCAAGATAGTACCGATACCGAAAGCTGTCAATGCAACTACTGAGGATAAATATCGACCTATTGCTGTGCTTTCGACAATAGATAAAATATTGGAAAAAATATTGTATGACAGACTATTGGTTTATCTTGAGGCTAAAAATTTCTTATACAAATAACAATTTGGATTGAGAAAGGGGGTAAGTACACAGGATGCTGTATTAAATGTAGTAAGGTATGTTTGTAAAGGCTTAGATGATGGTTTTATTGGAGTTGCAGGGATGTTTTTCAATTTTTCAAAGGCATTCGATCTTATTGATCATCAAATAATGCTGCAAAAGTTAAGCGGAATTCAAGGGCGAGAGCTTTCTTGGCTCTGTAGATAACGGCGTGCCGCAAGGAAGTGGACTTGGTCCTTTATTATTCTCCATTTATATAAATGATTTGAAAAACTTAAATCTAACTGGTCAATTATTCATTTTTGCTGATGATATATGCTAGTGTTACTCTTTTAAGTATGATTTTGTTTTGAAAACAAATATTGAAAGATACACTGCATTATTAGTGGAATTTGCACGCTTAAATCGTTTATTGCTTAATTCTGAAAAAGCAAGGTTGGTTCGTTTCAGACCCCATTCAACAGGTTTAAATAAGAACTTTTCAGTATATGCCGATGGAACATCAATATATGAAACCCATTCTATTAAATACTTAGGCATTACGTTGCAAAGTATTCAATGCTGAGAATAACATATTAACGAGGTGAAGAACAAAATGGCTTCGGCCATTAGTATATTATATAAATTCAAAAATAAGATAAGTGAAAAACCAGATTAATGGTCTGATACAATCGCATCTTAATTACTTGACCAGTGTCTATGCATGTAATAATAAAATATAGTTTAAAAATCACAACAATGTTTGCAAAATAAGGCATTAAAAATTGTATACAATTTACCAAGAACTTTTTCAACAGTTTCATTATACAAAAATGTAAGCGAAACTGTGTTACTCGTTTACGGCTTATATTGTAGTGTACCTCATAAGTCGCCACCGCATACCCTTAAACTACTTTTAAACCAACACTTACCAACTTATATAGAGTAGGGTATTTTAAATATCAAATAACGGTATAGACAAATGACGACAATCGGAATGTAAGTGAATGACACCACATTGAGTGAGAATTGAGTGCATTCCAACTTCCAACATTCTGATTGGCGAGAATAGTCACGAGGGTTTGTTATTGTTACAATTTATTGATATCTCCATATGACTGACAAAGACGAACAGAATAATGTAAATAATTAAAATAAGTTAGAACGGTTAAGTTAAAAATTCATGTATAGTATATAAGCACTTGTAAATTTAAAATAAATCAGACTTGAAATTAACTACTTAATACGGCAATAACTTGCCTAGTTTTAATTAAGAGCCTCAAATAATTCGGCAGTTCTGTTGAACGCCTTCCAAATCACCTGGTACACTAACAGCTATTAAAAATAAATAAGGGCTATAGGGAATACACTACACATCCTACACTACATGGCGATCCTGCAATCGGACCATAAACCAACGATCCTGTCCACTCCACTGTAGATCCTATTGTAGATATTCCAAGCTGGCAAAGAAAATTTTGGACTATTCCTGCCACTTCCATATCCAGCACTAGATGTCCAAGGAAATTGATGAAATTTTTGCACGTTGGTCGGCGTACCTAGAAGCAAACAAAGAAGAAGAATACGAGCCCGAACCAACAGGCTATGCAGCACCTCCTTACGAGCCGCTACCAATCTGTGCAGGTCCAAAAGCCATCACGATTTATGAATACAGAAAGCGCCAAAAGAAACCGGTAGAGACTGCCCCAGTAGAAAAGAAAAAGAAAAAGAGAGCTGGTAAGCAATTCCAGAAGTATTGTATAAGAACTTGAACTTCGCGACAGAGAAAGAGCAACAAAGAATAATAAGGAAGGAGATAAAAAAAACTGCAATAGACTGTAACTTATATAATGAAAAATAAATTAAGATAAAAAAAAAATTTTTTTAAACAAATATAAATAAAACAAAAATAACCCTAGCTATATTTCATATGATTTATAAATTTATTAATAATTATAAAAACAAAAGGAAAAATATTGTATTTATTTTAATTTGTTAAAAATATATAGAAAATTTGAAAATGTATAGAAAAAGAAAGATTGTTAAACCAAAAAATCCTATAGACTTTACACCAAAAGAAAGTAAAGAATGGAGTTTCGAACAGAAGATAGAATGGTTAGCGGACTGTTGGAAAACGCTAGGCATTGAAGGTAGACCCACTGCAGAGGACGTACTAGGAAAAAGAAATATAGAGTTAGAAACAATCCTAATGATAAGAAAATTTTGACAGATATATTGAAAAATTTAAAGAAAAGTCCAGGAAGGACATATACTGAAAAGACAATTAACCTTAAGTTAGAAGAAATAAAAACCATAACAAGAGAGTTTGAAATAGCACATATTGAAGAGACAAATGAAGAAAAAGCATCAGTGCTTAAATTACAATTTAAAAATATTGTAAAGAAAATTAAAGAATACTTAGTCCAGAATATTACTAAGGTAGAAAACAAAGATATCAAAATGGCAGCATTTAATTTAGAAACAGTGTCTAAAGCAGTCCCACTTTTTGCTGGAAACCATGAAGAACTAGAAAGTTTCTTGATAACAGCAGAACTCATTGAGAAAACTCTAGCTGAAACAGCAAAACAGGATTTCTTACAATACGTATACCATGCAAAACTGACTTCAGGGGTAAGAACGGCAATAGGTAGTTATGCAAAGCCAGAAAATTTCAATGCATTAAAAATGCTATTAAAACAGAGGTACAAAAGTACAAAGACCATTCCAGAATTACAATCAAAATTAAGCACTGTTTACCAAGGGAAAATGTCTGTTAATACATTCAGAGAAAGAATAATGACGACAATAGATAACCTGAACAAGTTAGGAATAGAAGAACTTGGTAATGACGCCACAGAAGCAGAGAAAAATGTTATAATCAAATTAAACTCAAAGCTTTCTCTAGATACTTTTAAAAGAGGTATCAATGACAATTTAAAGACGGCCATTTTTGCAGCTCGTCCGAAGACCTTGCAAGACGCAGTTGAACTTGCACTAGAACTGGAAAACGAAAATAAGCTGATTACTAACTCGATGCTGTACATACAAAAACAACAGCGTAATAATAATGATAACAGAAACAGCAATAGTAATTTCCATCATAATAGGAACCATAGTTTCCCAAACAATAGAAATGATAATAACTACAATTTAAACAATAATAGAAACGACAGAAATTTTGACAACTACACTAGGAATAACAATAATTTCCCAAACAGTAGAAATAATAACTACAATTCAAACAGTAACAGAAACAACAGGAACTTTGACAACTACGCTAGAAATAGCAATAACTCAAACAACAATTACAACCGTAATACACCTATAAACAACAATAGAGACTACAGGAATGACAACAATAACAATAGAAATAATAATTCCAATAGAAACAACAACAACTACGGAAATAATAACAATCGAAGAAATATACATGTAGTACAAGACGAGGGAAACGAGGGAGGCTCGGAATACAGGGATATTCCGGACAGCCAAAATTAAAAGTATTTAAAGTTTCTAATAATAACACAAATTACATAATCGCTAAATACAAAGGTAAAGAATTAACGTTTCTTGTCGACACAGGAGCCGACATATCACTATGTCGCAATAAAACAATTTTTGATGATGAACCACTAAATGTAGAAAACAGATGCAAATTAACAGGCATCACTAAAGAAGAAATATATTCATTGGGGACAAGTGAACTAGAACTTTCACTAGCAGACCAAACATGCAAATACAAATTCCACAATTTTCCAATAGAGAAAGACGGCATAATAGGAAGAGACTTTTTAAGAGAATACATATGTAAAATAGATTATGAGACATTCACAATTTCTTTCTTTACCAACAATGAAACCATAATTTTGCCCATGCAATCAAAAGCATTTGACACATTAAAAATTACCACACCGCACAGTGACGAACGTTTTGAACACATTCTAAATGACTTGCAATTAAATAATACTGATGAATATGCAAAATTAGAATTTATAAACATATTCAAAATATACCAAAATGTTTTTCATTTGGAGAATGAGAAATTGACTGTAAACAATTTTTATAAACAAAACATTACGACCTCAGATAACACTCCGGTGTACATAAAAAACTACAGACTACCCCACTCACACACGGACATAATAAGTGAACAAGTACATAAAATGTTACATGACGATATAAGAGAACCATCAATTAGCCCCTACAATGCTCCACGTCTTTTGGTACCCAAAAATAATACGGAAGACAAATGAAAATGGAGACTTGTAGTAGACTTTAGAAAGTTAAATGACAAAATAGTTAATTACAAATTTCCACTAACTAGATTAGAGGATATTTTGGATAAACTAGGAAGAGCTAAATGGTTTTCGACTCTTGACATGACTAGCTCATTTCACCAAATTCAATTGGACAAGGACTCAAGACCACTTACAGCTTTCTCTACACAACAGGGACACTACCAATTTAAAAGACTACCATTTGGACTTAACATTTCATCAAATAGTTTTCAGAGAATGCTTACGATAGCACTTTCAGGACTTGATTCAGAAGCTTTTCTTTATGTCGATGACATAATTGTTTATGGATGTAGTTTGAACCATCACAATGAAAATCTTGTCAAAGTTTTGGATAGACTTCAGTGATACAATTTAAAACTGAATCAAAAGAAATGTTGTTTTTTAAGACCAGAAGTAGTTTACTTAGGACATTTAATAACAAAGGACGGTGTGAAAACAGATCCAGCTAAATATGAAGTTATTAAAAATTACCCAACTCCCAAAAACGCAGACGAAGTTAGACGTTTCGTTGCATTCTGTAACTATTATAGAAAATTCATACCGAATTTTGCGGACATTGCAAAACATTTAAATATGCTATTGAGAAAATCAGTAAAATTCTTATGGACAAATGAATGCCAAAATGCTTTTGACACACTAAAAGCAAAATTAATGAGCCCACCAATTTTACAGTACCCAAATTTTGACAAACCTTTTATTTTGACGACTGACGCCTCAAACTACGCACTAGGAGCAGTCTTATCACAAGGTGAAATTGGAAAAGATTTACCTATTTCTTACGCAAGTAAATCACTTCAAAAGCATGATATTAACAAACCCATCATTGAAAAAGAATTGCTCGCAATTCACTGGGGAATAAATTTCTTCAAACCATATTTATACGGTCAAAAATTCATAGTGGTAACAGACCATAGACCATTGATATCACTATTTTCACATAAGAATCCTTCATCAAAAATGACAAGAATTAGACTAGATTTAAGAGATTATGACTTCACGATAATTTATAAGAAAGGGAAAATTAACACTAATGCGGACGCATTATCAAGAATAGAAATAAACTCAGACGTACTAAAATAAATGATACCGTTGGAAAATGATGAAAAAGAAAAGAGAATTCTAATAAGCACAAGGGCAATGACAAAGAGAAGTGAAAAAGAGGCAAATAAAGTTACAAGTAATGAGGCAAATAAAGTTGACGATAATGAAGAAATAGATATAAATAAAGCGCGCGCGAATAGAAATAATGCGGATAGAAATAACGCAAACAGAAATAATGTGGAAAAATGCATCTCTCAGGAGTCTGATCAACTTCTAATATGGGAATGCACATCCATAAATGACATTAAAAAGATGAAGAAATTGCAATTTGATAATATTGAGGATATAGGAAATATAGATATATATGTAAAAGATAACATTGTGCACATAGGGCGTGATGATAATTCATCGAAACAAGATTCGATTATGAAGAAATCCTGTACCCAAAATAATAATACAAATAAAGGATGTAACGATAATTCATCGAAACAAGATTCGATTATGAAGAAGTTACATGCCAAGAATATACAAAATAGTATGCATACAAGATTCAGCGAAACTAGATTCGATTCTGAGGAAACTGATATCTAAAATGAATAAAGAAAATATAAAAGAACTAGCGCTAGCAAAGAATGATAAGAGATTTAAAGTATATACAATGAAAGATTTAAAGGAAGCATATGCAAAGATAAGAATAAACAACCAAAGTCCTCAACTAAAAATATTAATTTACAATGCCCCAACAAGAATAACAGATGACATACTGAAATATAAACTCATCGATGAATTCCACAATGCCACACACGCAGGCCACTTAGGAATAAGAAAAACAATTATTAAATTAAAACAGCGGTACATTTGGAAAAACATGAATAAGATGGTAAAGCAATTCGTAAAATACTGTGACAAGTGTAACATAAACAAACAAACCAAACACATTAAAGAACCACTTACAATAACGGACACCCCAAGCAACAGCTTTGAGACAATATCAATTGATACTGTAGGACCTCTTCGTATTTCAAACGGATACCGATACATATTGACAATGCAATGCGAGCTAACGAAATTCATTATTGCTCACCCAATGTCAATTAAAGACGCACTTACAACTGCCAAAACACTAGTAGAACAATTAATTTTAAAATTCGGTAAATTTAAAGTGCTCAAATCAGACAACGGAAAAAAAATTCAAAAACGATCTCATGCATAACATATGTTCACTACTCGATATCAAACAAACATTTTCAACCCCTTACCACCATGAAACAATGGGTGCGGTAGAAAGAAATCACAGGGTTCTCAATGAATTCTTGCTGACAACAGCAAATGATTACGAATGTGATAAGTGGATAAACTATTTTACTTTTGCCTACAACACGGCACCACACATAGATTGAATTGGTATATGGTAGATTGCCATGCCTACCATCATAATTTTATGAAACAGAAAATAACAAAATATACAATTTTGATGACTATGCAAAAGAGCTGAAACAAAGATTAAAATATTCTTTGATTAGAGCTAAGGATTTTACAGATAAAACAAAAGAAAAAAGAATCATAGAAAATAGATATAGCAGTAGTTTAAATCTAAAAATAGGAGATTTCGTTTTAATAAAAGTAGAAAATAGGAAAAAGAATCAAAGCCCGTACAAAGGCCCATATAAAATAATTAGAAATAACGGTGTAAATACTATAATAGACTACCAAGGAATTGAAAAAGAATTCCATAACAATCAATTAAAACCATATATAGGCTTAAGAGACAATAATTAAGTACACAGTAAACATTAAATATTATAAGAATACTATTTTTAAATAATTATAAATTAAATATTAATTACATTAAGAACTACTTTAAAAACTATAACTTATGTAAATACAAATTATAAAACTATGCAAATATTAAATACTATATTAAGAATTACTTTGTAAAATTATAATATATGTAAATAGAAATTAAGAATTATTTTATGAACTATGAATATATCAAGAAAAATTAATCCCCTAATTTTTCTCTTAGCGGTGAGGGTGTAGTACCTCATAAGTCGCCACCGCATACCCTTAAACTACTCTTAAACCAACACTTACCAACTTATATAGAGTGGGGCATGGTACAACTACACAAGGTAAACTCGTTGCTACAACAAGTACAACAGGACAAAAACAACAGGCAATTTGTTATTGTATTTTTACCCCAGACATCAAAAAAATAGCAACACTGCATTCAGTAAAACAAGACACAAATAAAAAAAAAACAAACAAGACAACACGTGTAGAAAAATAAAAAAACTATAATTTTTATAATTTCTTTACCTGCATTATTTATTTAACCACGGATTAGCAATTAAGATGAACAGAAAAATGTGACCAATGGAAAATGTACATACGTATAAACTGTATATATAAGATCCTGTCAGGAATTAAAAGAGGATCAGTTCCTACATGTTTCATTTACCGGGTTCATAAAAAATTTGGTGCGCATTTTAGAAGATTGTCAGGCAGGAAAATTGGATATATGTTTGCTATACAAGAAATATACGCTTGGGAGATTCCGCCATGAGTAGTTGCTATCAGAACTGTAATTATCAAATGCAATTTGTAGAGATGACGTCTTTTAAAAATTTAGTACGTTTGTGCTTGCCCTGCCGGATGGTTCCAGTGGATGTTGTTTTGTTTAAATTAATAATATATTGGATGTCTTGCAGGTGCGTTATTAATATTTTATTTTGGTAATCTACATATATTTTAATTGATTGAAAAGCTTTTAGAAAAAATGCTTCAATCATGAACAAACCATTCAACAGTTGCCTCTTTATTGGGTGATGAAAAGCAGCTGCAACAGCAAACTGAATCGGAATTGTTGACTAGACTGCTAGGAGGTAGAACAAGTTCCTCTACAGAAACTTCACCAACGCAAAAGTCTTCTACCATTGAAGATGAAATAAGTGAACTTATTGTAGGCATGAAAATCGTTCATCGCCAACACCAAAAGGAAAATATTACTACACGCAGTGAATATGTTAGACGTAGTTTAGCAGCTAGAGGCAAACAACGACAAAATAAATGGAAACAAGATTTCACTAAAGAACGACATCCTGTACAACGCAAACGTGAAGCAGAACTTTTTATAGATCCATCTAACTTGAAAGATACCTTTGATTTGTGGAATCATTAAGAACAGAAATACCAAAAGAGCTAGACTCGATGTGAAAATTTGCAAAATCATTAGAAACGAAATACTCGGAACGTAAGATAATTTTTTAAACATGTACCTACCAAGAAAAAAAGTATACTTTTACAAATTTTTAGAAATCAATTCCCTAAAAATTAAACAGCAACCATTGGATAAGGAAAATGTTAAACCATCTAAAGATCCAGGCAGATCAATAAGACGCTAACATTAAAACAATAATATTGTTCAGATTTAATTGGTTTATTCAACATATTATTTTAAATATATATATTTATTTCTTAAATTAATCATCTACATTGTTTGTTGTTTCTCCAACATGTGCTGTGCCCACATTAACTGCCTGAAATATATCATTGCCCTGCTGATTCTTTTTCAGTCTTTCTCTTATTAATTCCGCTATGGCTTTTTGAATTCTTCTTTCCAAACGCTCGAATTTTTTTGAAACATCTCTTTTTAAGTCCCAATCTGACTTACGAGGAGCTAAGTTTGTTATATCAATTTCATCTATAATAATGGGCTGCTTTAATAACTCCAATTGATTTTCGACTGCTGTTTCTATATCACCCGAAGGTTCTTGGGGCAGAACATCACCTGCCGTAGTTTTATTTTGTGGTTTGTAACTCCGGAATATTGGTCTAAAAAAATTTATATTTTATTAGAAATGTGTTATTTTAGGAACAAGTCTGGTTTACCACAATTTCAGACGACACTTTTCTTCTTTAATATTCTTTTAATATTAAAATTTTTGCACAAAATTTTTTAAATTTATAATGTTTTTTTAATTTAAATTAAAATTTTTGAACGATTTAAAGTTTTTTCCACATTAAAAAATCTTTTTATTTTAAATGGCACTAACTATATGTAAACAAACATGAATAAATAAATGTAAACAAACCAGAAAATTTTTTGACATTTGGAGCTAAACTGGGGTAAACAGCTGACAAACATCTGTGCCAACAAGTCTACCTTGTGTACTTGTACCATGGAGTGGGGTATTTTAAATATCAAATAACGTTATAGACAAATGACGACAATCGGAATGTAAGTGAATGACACCACATTGAGTGAGAATTGAGTGCATTCCATCTTCCAAGATTCTGATTGGCGAGAATAGTCATGAGGGTTTGTTATTGTTACAATTTATTGATATCTCCATATGACTGACAAAGACAAACAGAATAATGTAAATAATTAAAATAAGTCGGTTTAGTTAAAAATTCATGTATACTGTATAAGCACTTATAAATTTAAAATAAATCAGACTTGAAATTAACTACTTAATCCGGCAATATCTTGCCTAGTTTTAATTAAGAGCCTCAAATAATTCGGCAGTTCTTTTGAACGCTTTCCAAATCAGCTGGTACCCTAACAGCTATTAAAAATAAATAAGGGCTATAGGGAATACACTACACATCCTACACTACATGGCGATCCTGCTATTACACTCCTACACTACAATATAGTTATACCAGGTTTTATTGTATGTTTATAAGAGTATACATGAAACAGGTGAACATATAATTCCTTTTTTGCAAAACCAGTCATATATCTATACGAGAAATATATCGAATCTTAGGGTTCCAAGGTGTAGATTGGAAAGAACTAAGCAACGTATAGATTATATGGGGGGAATTCTTTATAATCTTATAATATCAAATTTTAAAAAAGAATGCAAAAAATACTTATGTAGCTTAATGGAAACGCTTCTTTTGTAAATATGTACTGTGTTACTATTATTTATGCATTTAATACAATTTTTTTGTATAATGTACTGTTAAGAAATTTGCCAACTTGCCTCAAAAATGCCCTTATGGCGCTGAGGCCCAGATTTTAAAATGTATAAATTTTGTACAATTATAATTTTAATTATATTTTTAATAAATAAATATTATATTATTGAAAAAAAAAAAATAAAAATATAAGCTATGAATTCTATAAATCTGCTCCTGCCTGTTTTGTTAAGGAAATACTTTTAGCTTTCAATTACATATTTTTACACGAAAATATCCCAATAAGCTTTAAAACTGCCATACTAATACCACTATTAAAAAAATGGTGATCCCAATAGCGCTTCAAATTACCGTGGCTTATCACTTATTGAAACGCAGTGCAAAATCTTTAACAACATAATTTTAAATCGCATTACAAATTGGATCGAAAAATGTTCCATATTAAACGAATATCAAGCCGGATTCAGAAAATATTACTCAACTGTTGATAACGTCTTCAATCTGACAAATATTGCACACTTAAACAAACTAAATAGTAAAAACACATTCGCATTTTTTGTGGACTTTTCCGCGCTTTCGATATGATTCCCAGAAATTGGCTTTTTTATAAATTATCAAGTATGGGATTATCGTCAAAGATGGTTCGTTATCTTCAGCTTACATATGAAAATACGTCTAGTAAAGAACTGTATGGAAATACGTTTTCTGGATCTTTTAAAGTTAATGTTGGCGTTAAACAAGGGTGCATACTAAGTCCAATTCTGTTTGCATTGTATCTTAATGATTTAGCTGAATTACTTCCTCACGGTGTAAACGTTGCATACATTGCTGTTAAAATTCTTCTTTACGCAGATGGCATTGTCATTTTGGCCGATTCCCCAAGTGTACTGCAAACCATGATTGATGCTCTTATTTCTTACTGCTTGATGTGGTCGCTAAAGGTTAATTTGGAAATATCAAAGAAAGTTGTTTTTCGTAGTGGTGTACGAATATCCAATAATCTGAAGTGGAATTTTGGAGAAAATAATATAGAAATTGTCAATAACTACCGGTCTTTGGGAATGGATATCAATTTTAACTTATCTTTTACAAAGCACTTAGGAAATAAATTAACAACATCGAAAATGGCAATTGCATCAACATGGTTAAAATATATAAATCATCCTAAGATATCGAACAAAAATAAACTTAAAATATTCATCGCTGCTTCCCGATCTATAATGTTTTACGGAGCTCTAATTTGGGGTTTTAAAAAATGTGATGAAGTGGAAAAATTATTTAGATATTTCATAAAGAAAATGTTACTTTTACCATATAATACGCCAAACTACATGCTCTATCTAGAAACTGGTCTAAAATCCTTGTATACTGATACCTTAAAGTTACATTTTTCTACGTCAATAGAGTTCTACGACTGCCTGAACATAGATTTCCACGAAAATTAGCTGAAAAAATTATTACAATGAAAACCTTTTGGGCTTAGGAGTGGGTAAATATATGTGAAAAATTCAATATGTTCCTGAAAATGCAAATAAACCCCTGTGTGAATACTAAAAACCAATACTTGAACGTTTAATAACAACGGAAAGAAAATATCTTATATCTAATGCAAAAGGCTCTCAATTTCATGATTTATATCCGCAAAGGATATTAATGAAGTAATAAATATACTAAATAGCAATGATAATGACTACTATAGTTTATATAAATATTTGGAAATTTGTTTAAAGTACAGAAAACTTATACTGAATGAACTCAATTAAATTCCTTTACAATTTATTATTATAAATCTGATATACAAAAGATTTAGTATAAATTGTTCTTTTTTATTTTATATAATCAATTAAAAATTTGGTAGAACCAAAGCAAATTTGCTTTTAAATTAATTTAATTAAAACCAGCTTTAAAATGCCAATCTGGCTCTCAACTATAAAGATAGGCCAAATATAGATACATACGATCTCAAAAATTGTATTACTTACCTTTGTAAATAATAATATAAATATCTATTAAATAAATTAAAAAAAAAAATACTTATTAGCTACAAGTAAAATCAAAATATGAAGCCACACCTGAGTATAAGGCATTCAACTATGTTATGAGTATAGAGAAATTTCAGGCTATATACTTAATAGAATATATACACACATTGGTTGCAAGACTAACAGGTTTTGTTTTGTACGGTACAAAGAGTAAATTTTAATGAGATGATTGCTGAAAAATTAGAATAGAAGAAACAAAGTGTATGCAAATACAAAGTAGCACTTCTCCTAAAAAAATAATACTATTAGTATTTAATAAAGCCGAAGAAGGATTAACACCAAATATAGCTAAGCAGTTTATATTCCAGCACTTTAAAAAAATAAAATAAGGCAGGTAATCTTAAGATGTAGAGAGCAATATTTCATTTAAGACAAAATGCTTCATAACAGTCTTTTTGAGGATATTGGAAGAATGCAATCCAAACCAGATTATTTTAAATAAACATGAAAAAAATATTTCTCTTGTATTTTAAATATTTTATATAATGAAGAAATTTATTAATATCTAATATCTACAGATTCATGTATTTAAATCTATTTTAAAGGACATATATTAACTCATAAGGTTGAAACTTGTGTTCTTAAAAAATATCAAATACTCTCCGTATTTTTTCTTGGGTGTGAATATTTTTTTTTTTTTTTTTTTTTTTTTTTTGTTGGGACCAGCACTTATGGGATGACCCCTACTAATGCAATGCATTGTGTTGGAACTAGGAAAATAGGTTATGGGAAGGAGGAAAGAGGGAGTAGTGTTTGTGAACATTCGACTTGAACTTTTTCATGTTGTAAGTGAGAGGGAAGACTTCAGCAGGAAGGTTATTCCCTAATTTCATCAGAACACATCCCGTTGTAGTAACGATAAAATAGGCAACTACAACCCACATTGCGACGGTGCTCAAGGGAGTCAATAGAATTGGATACCCTACTGTCGCCAATGAGAACCTTCGCCCTCTCCTGCACGCGGTCGAGGAGCTCCAAAATAGACTTTGAAGCACCGGCCCACACATGAGAGTTGTATTCCATTCGCGGTCGGATATAGGTGGTATAAATAGTAAGGAGATCAGATGGAGTGAAGTATATCTTACACCGTTTCAAAAAACCGAGGCACTTGAATGCTTCTTTCGACACCTTGAATATATGTTCTGTCCATCGGACATCACATTGTATCCTCATGCCCAGAACATCAAGAGATTCTGTTTCCTCAATATTTATACCACCCATACATACAGATGAGGTACCTTGATACGTCGCGCGTTTATGCGTAAGTACGCAACATTGGGTCTTTCGGGCATTTAATTCGACCCTATTCGCACGACCCCATTCTGAGATTATGTCTAGGTCACGGCCAAGCGTATCATTCATGTTCTGTCTCATAGCACAAACATCGAACACGCCTGGTCTGTAACCAAATGCATACGAATGGCAAAGGTTTTTGTCATCTGCAAATGAATAGATAGGGTTGGAAGTTTGACATATGAGGTCATTTAGAAAAATAAGAAATAGAGTAGGAGAAAGAACGGAGCCTTGCGGTACCCCTGAATGAATTTTGAACTCGTTTGATGAAACCCCATCTATAACAACCCAAATAGTGCGATCTCTTAGAAAGCTCGATATAAATCGAGAGAAATTATCACAGACACCAAATGCAACAAGTTTAGACAAGAGTGCACCATGCCAGACTCTGTCAAACGCCTTGGAAATATCTAAAGCAATTACCTTACTTTCGCCAAAATGGTGAATGGAACGACACCATTTTTGTGATAACAGGGCCAGTAGGTCTCCAGTAGAACGACCCCTACGAAAGCCATACTGGCGGTCGCTTGGTAGGTAATTTGACTCTAAAAATTTTACAAGATGGTGATTTACATAACTTTGGAAAGTGCCGAACAAAATGCAATTGGGCGGTAATTTTCAGGGTTATTAGCCACTCCTTTTTTAGGAATTGGCGTTACATTAGCAACTTTCCAGCAGACGGGAAATTCACCAGCATGGTATAGAGTGCTGAAAAGATTTGCTAAGGGACGAGCTAGCGTCGAAGAGCACTGCTTCAAGACCAGTGCATGTATACCATCCGGGTCAGGAGACTTGTTTATGTCGAGATCCGCAAGAACCTTTTTAACAGCTCGAGCTCGAAAATTATTTTAGGCATAGTTATGGATACTTTTTCGAGTTCGGGTAGTGGTTGATTGCTATCTGGTAAGTTAGAATTATTTGCAAATAATTCGGCAAAACAATTAGCCTTATCAACCAGGTTCGTGAATGTTTGGCCATCCTTTAAAAGAGTTGGTATTGAAGAACTAGCATTAACCCTTACTCTTTTAACGAATGACCAGAAGCTTTTACTGCCCCGGGGAGCAGTAAGAACTTCAGCACGAAGACGTTGCTCGTGAAGAGTTTTTTCCCGTCTTAGCACTTTGGCACATGACGACCTTGCCATTTTGCGTAGCAATTCAGTATCAGCGGTTTTATTGACACGCCAATTTCTGAATGCTTCCTCTCTGGATCTGACTGCTGATTTGCACGTCTGATGTAACCAAGATTTGGACCTAGGTTTATTCGAAGCATTTTTAACTGGAATGAACATTTTCATTCCTAGCATAATAACATTTTCAACAATTTTCGCCATGGCATTGACGTCATTGTCAAGGAAACAAAGTTTCCAATTAAAATGCCGAAAAAAGTCGTTGAGTTCAACCCAACGTGCTTTTCCGTAAACAAATTTTGATCGTTTCATAGCCTGTTGTGAAACGTTCCGAAGTTCGGAGAACGGAAAAGAGGCAGAAATGGTGCAATGATCCGAGTTACCGAGAGGTGCTAGAACTTCAACTTCGTACTTTTGAGGGTGCGAAGAGAGGAAGAGGTCAAGGGTATTGTGTTGGTGCCCATCAACACATGGAATATGTGTTGGTTCATTCACCAGTTGCACGAGGTGATTATGTGCAGCAAATAGCTCAACATATTGGCCTTCATAGGTTGTACGGCCCGAGTGGTGAAGCCAAGAAGTATTGTGGACATTGAAATCACCAGCAACAACGATTTCACTGTCCGGACAATTCTCAAGAATCTTCGATATTGAGTCGGAAAGGGAGTCGAAGCGCGATAATGTGATATCCCTTCCCGCGTTTGGACTTCTGTAAAGAAACCCGAAATGCAAAAAGTGCGTATTGATTTTGAATTTAACTCAAAGGCAGTTAAATTCCGCATCAAACATGCCCACTGGTTGCTGGTATTGATACACAACTTCATTGCGTATATATATAGCAAGACCCCGATGAAATAGCGATAGAAGGTGATACCCAGGAATCTGAAAATCCAGTGGATCAGAATTTTCAGATACCTGTGTTTCACATAAGGCGAAAACATCCCACTTATGTTACAGAAGTCGATTCGAAACCGACCTCTCATCACAACACAAAAAATTCAAATAAAACGCAAAGTACGGATATCTCTATGCTAATTGCCGTTTAGAAACGGTTTGGTGTTCAGTGTTATACCTTCATCACCAAAACAGATCAACAACGATTAACACAAATACATCCGTACTAACACGAATATGGTGGACGGTTATAGGGGGTACACAATGGACAATGCCATAAAAGGACCATAAAAGCCCTGATCTGGTCAACGCCGAAAAAGACCATCACTGGCAGATTGTTATTATTGTTGTTTGTTTATTTTGTTATTTCGTTTGTTGTTTTTTTTTATATTGTTATTGTTTTTCTTTTCTGTATGTTGCAACAGTTGTTTGATTTTTTTTTTCTTTTATATATTTATTTTTATATTTAATTTGTGTTGTATGTTTGTTATTTTATTTGATTCTTGTTTGTTTAATAAATTATTTCTCCTTATTGTTATTTAGATTCTTTTTTCGATTTCACAAATTGACACAGACACAGCGGACTAAATATAAAAACGTGTGGACACGACAAAAGACAAAACACTAATTTTAAATTTTTTTAATAACTTGGTTATTTTTAACTGGTCCTGTTATCAGAAAAATGGGGCCGTTCCATTCACTATTTTGGCGAAAGTAAGGTAATTGCTTTAGATATTTCCAAGGCGTTTGACAGAGTTTGGCATGGTGCACTCTTGTCAAAACTTGTTGCATTTTTTTTTTTTTTTAATCTATCTATATATATAAAATAGGATGTGTGTATGTATGTATGTAACGTATGGACTCCAAAACGGCTGGGCCGATTTTGATGAAATTTTCAGGGAATCTTCAGAATCTTCAGGCGGGTGACACTGTGAAGTCTGATTTTTGATTTTTGGTCTGGGGGCGGAGGGGCGTGGCAAAATCCATAACTTGAGAACGACTTGACCGATTTGGACGATTTTTTCTTTAAAATGATCGCCATGGTCCAACTTAGGTTTTTACGGAGAGAAAATTTTGCCCCGCCCACTTTTACGCCCATTTTTTTCGAATTACCTAAAATCAGAAAACGGCTCCATCGATTAGACTAATTTTTCCTTCAAATGTTTGTATTAATCCATTTTAAGTTCTCATCGAAAGAAAAATTTACCACGTCTACTTTTACGCCCACTTTTTCTATTAAGCGCATAACTGGAGAACGGCTTGACCTATTTGGACGATTTTTTTCTTTAAAATGATCGCCATGGTCTAACTTATGTTTTGCGGAAAGAAAATGTTGCCCCGCCCACTTTTACGCCCACTTTTTTCGAATTACCTAAAGTCAGAAAACGGCTCCATCGATTTCACTAAATTTTCCTTCAAATGTTTGTATTAATCCATTTTAAGTTCTCATCGAAAGAAAAATTTACCACACCTACTTTTACGCCCACTTTTTCTATTAAGCGCATAGCTGGAGAACGGCTTGACCTATTTGGACGATTTTTTTCTTTAAAATGATCGCCATGGTCTAACTTATGTTTTGCGGAAAGACAATGTTGCCCCGCCCACTTTTACGCCCAATTTTTTCGAATTACCTAAAATCAGAAAACGGCTCCATCGATTTGACTAATTTTTCCTTCAAATGTTTGTATTAATCCATTTTAAGTTCTCATCGAAACAAAAATTTACCACGACTACTTTTACGCCCACTTTTTCTATTAAGCGCATAACTGGAGAATGGCTTGACCGATTTGGACGATTTTTTTCTTTAAAATGATTGCCATGGTCCAACTTAGATTTTTACGGAAACAAAATTTTGCCCCGCCCACTTTTACGCCCACTTTTTCGATTTACCTAAAATCAGAAAACGGCTCCATCGAGTTGACTAATTTTTCTTTCAAATGTTCGTATTAATCAACTTTAAGTTTTCATCGAAAGAAAAATTTACCACGCCTACTTTTACGCCCACTTTTTCTATTAAGCGCATAACTGGAGAACGACTCGACCGATTTGGACGATTTTTTCTTTAAAATGATCGCTATGGTCCAACTTAGGTTTTTACGGAAAGAAAATTTTGCCCCGCCCACTTTTACGCCCACTTTTTTCGAATTACCTAAAATCAGAAAACGGCTCCATCGATTTGACTAATTTTTCCTTCAAATGTTTGTATTAATCCATTTTAAGTTCTCATCGAAAGAAAAATTTACCACGCCTACTTTTACGCCCACTTTTTCTATTAAGCGCATAACTGGAGAACGGCTTGACCGATTTGGACGATTTTTTTCTTTAAAATGATCGCCATGGTCTAACTTAGGTTTTGCGGAAAGAAAATGTTGCCCCGCCCACTTTTACGCTCACTTTTTTCGTAAAATTCACAGCATATCTATACATACATACAACCATATGAATTTTATCTACACCATATGTAAGTTATTCTGTAAAAAAACTTTATGATAGGTATTTCATGGATTTTTATTTAAAGGTCGTAAATTTCGTTTAAAGATCAATTTAAATCGTCTGGTAATACAACACTAATGTTTGCTTAGGGCCAGCAACGCGGACCGGGTCAGCTAGTTTGTTATAATTGTGTAATATAAAAGCCATTTGTGGCCAAAATACATATTACAATTGAAAATTAATGTGATTAATTATATAGTAACCCAAAACAAAAAAAAAACTTATAAAATACCAATAATCTATTGTTTTGTAAACAGCTTCAATTTGTAACACTACATACCACTTTTAGAAAACAAGAATATAAGTCCACATTTGGTGTCGGTGATAATTTCTCTCGATTTATATCGAGCTTTCTCAGAGATCGCACTATACGAGTTGTTATAGATGGGGTTTCGTCAAACGAGTTCAAGATTCATTCAGTGGTACCGCAAGGCTTCGTTCTTTCTCCTACTCTATTTCTTATTTTTCTAAATGACCTTCTAAGTCAAACTTCCAACCCTATTTACTCTTTTGCAGATGACAGCAACCTTTGCCATTCGTATTCATTTGATTATAGACCAATCGTATCCAATGTTGGTGCTATGAGACAGAACATGAATGATACGCTTGGCCGAGACCTCGATATATTCTCGTAATGGGGTCGCGCGAATATGGTCGATTTAAATGCCCGAAAAACCCAATGTTGCGTGCTGACGCATAAATGCGCGAGCCTCATCTGTATGTATGGGTGGTATAATCATTGAGGAATCAGAATCTCTTAATGTTCTGGGCATGAGGATAAAATGTGATGCCCGATGGACAGAACATATATTGAAGGTGTCGAAAGAAGCATTCAAGTGCCTCGGCTTTTTGAAACGGTGTAAGACATACTTCACTCCATCTGATCTCCTTACTATTTATACCACCTCTATCCGACCGCGAACGGAATACAACTCTCATGTATGAGCCGGTGCTTCAAAGTCTATTTTGAAGCTTCTCGACCGTGTGCAGGAGAGGGCGAAGGTTCTCATTGGTGACAGTAGGTTATCCAATTCTGTTGACTCCCTTGAGCATCGTCTCAATGTGGGTTGTATTTGCCCGTTTTATCGTTACTACAATGGGATGTGTTCTGATGAAATTAGGGATCTGGTTCCCGAAACCCGTGTTACACGTTTTTCCTCAAAAGCCAATCCTTTTGTGGTCGATTGGCCGGTAAATCGTATAAACAGAGAGAGTTTTTTAGCCGGACTGTTCGTATGTGGAACAACCATGCTTCTGAAGTCTTCCCTATCACTTTCAACATGAATAAGTTCAAGTCGAATGTTCACAAACACTACCCCCTCTATCCTCCTTCCCATAACCTTTTTTCCTAGTTCCAACACAATGCATTGCATTTGTAGGGGTCATCCCCTGAGTGCTGGTCCTAACCAAAAAAAAAAAAAAAGGTAAAAGTTTTTTTTTATAAAATATGTAACATGATGTAGCGAATCGTAATTAATAACAAAGCAAATTTCAAATTTTTCAATTATACATTGTTTTGCATTTTACATAACAATATGATTATTGTTTTTGTAAAACATTCTTTGATGCCTTTAAGAGGGTGGGTTTTTTTTCGTGGAAAAGACTTAGGCAAAGCTGAACCGAACACAAGTATTTTGTACTGAACACATGTATTTGGTTTTTTGTAAAAAAAATTTTGCTTCTTTTACAAACCAAAACGGTGGGTGTTTTTGAAAACACTTTTTAATAGCTAAAAATATTTGGAAAAGAACTAAAAAATTTTGTTTTGCTACAATTTTTTTGTTAATCTATATATATTTTTAAAAATTAAATATGTTGGCTTAAAGACTCCTAAACGACTGAACCGATTTTCCTGAAATTTTTACAGTAACATCATATGAGCTCCGAAAATTAAATGCGCTACTTATTTTTTTTTCATAGGCGCAGGGGAAGTGGTACCCCCATAGGATACCAATATTAAGTATCGGATATCTTAAGAGCAGCGGATCTTTTCTTGAATTTTTGTAGTAGGATCTTCTGAGCACCGAAATTGATGTAAGATAGCAGCAGGGGAAGTGCTACCCCCAATAGGCCGACAATGTTTAATATCGAATGTCTTAAGAACTGTTATAGTGAGAATGTTCAAACTTGGTAGGAGTCACTCTTATGAAAAGATATAAATAAAGGGGGTAGGCGCAGGGGAAGTATATCCCCATAGGAAGCATATATTTAAAATCGCGTTACTGAAGAACTATTACAGCGAGAGTCTTCAGATGTGGTTAAAGCCTCCATTATAATAAACTATAAATTCCAAAATAATAATTGGCGGGGTACACGAAGGAGGAGCAATATCCTACATAGGACGAAAATATTTAATACTTCATATCTGAAGACAAAAGTCTTCAAGCTTTGCAGGACCTATTCTTATGGTTAACTACACCTTTCAAAATAAAAATAGGATATATAAATGAAAAAGCGTATGTGTGTTTGTTCTGTACAGACTCCTTAGCTACTGAGCCGATTTTCCTGAAAGTTTCACAGTAATTTCCTGCTTACCCAGCGCTTATCATAGCCTCTTAATGTATTTTAATTTTCAAGTAGGCGTGTCACCAACCATATAATATAAATGTGAATAACAAAAAGTAGGCTGGATTAGACAAGCAGGCGTGGCACCTCCCATACAATGGCAATACAGATTTCTACGCATCTGGAGTACTGTAATAGTGAAAGTATTCTAATTTTGTATAAATAGCTAAGATAATAACCCACAACATATTTCAAAAGGTAGGTTCAATGGGAAAAGTAGGCATGGCACCTCCCACACGAAAACACTTGAAATTTCTGTATATCTGTTGAACGGTTGCTGTAAAATCATTCAAATTTAGTCCAAGATGCTTTGATTCTTAAAAAAATCTTACCAATTTTATTTCAATGGGGGTAGCAAAACACACCGGGTTACGCTAGTAACCTATATACTTAAAAGCAAATGTGTCAATAGGTATAATTGTTGGATAAAAAGATTTTTTTTATTGTTGTATGTATTAATGAAAATTTTGTTCGCAACAAATTATGATACCAGTTTTTGTAAATTTAATTATGTTCCTGCAACTTTTGTGTGCATATAAAGTAATAAGTTATGATATACCATTAGGTAGAATTAAAATTGATACACAGCGGTGTGAATTTGTCGTAGTATTGTGGTTGCCTGATGACCATTGCACCCTGCGATAGCAGTAAAAATGTTTGCCCTGGCAGCATATATTCTTTTTAAGAAATTAAAATACAGTCGAAATTTCATATAATGAATGTATGGGACCAGAAATTTTCTTTAATGAGTGTGTGCGAAACGGTGGTTGTGAACATTATTTTTTGCATTTTATTAGGGCGTGTCAACAGATTATACTTACAAAAAATTTTGGAAATCATTTCCTATGTTCTGTAACTTTAGTGAGAACTTCTCGCATCGAAAACATGTGAAACAAAATATTCCGTCTTTTCTCGAAAAGTGAGAAAAAAGTGTGTCTGTAACTTATGTCGAAAACTATCTAAAGACATTACGTCGTAACGTTATAAATGTCATACTATTCCACGCGAAGCCGATATGAAATTACAGATGTTGAGAACGCCAGTCAAACAAATCGTTGTTCAACGACGGCGGCGAAAATACAACCATCAAAATACCAAAAAATGTAAAGTGCGACTTTTATGTTTGTTGATTACAAAATTGCTTTGAAAACATTCGTATATTTTTCAAAAAAGTTAAAAGCAAAATAATTAAACAATAAAAAAATGTGCCAAGAACAAAATATTTATCTCTTCCGTGTTAATATTCATTGCATTTTACATTTTTAATTTATTTCTTATGAAAATTTTTTCTCACCCCGTTTTTATGCGTGAGTTTATTTGACAGTTCAAAGAGGGAACTTTCTCACAAAAATTTTATAGACACACTTTTTCAGTATATTGGCGAGAAATTTCCTTACGTGACAGTTATTACTCGCCAAAAATGTTACAGGCGCAGTTTAGTGAGAAAAACAACTATTTGTTCGAATTTATGGTAATTTTGTTTAATTTCTCACATTTCAATCGAAAAGTTTCTCGCCGCGGGAGGTACAGAACATGGGCACAGATGGACAATTTGTTTGTTAAGAAATTTTATTTTTGAGCTACTCCATAATTTATAAACGAATTTTCAGCATTCGCGCTTATTTTTAAGATGATTTGTTAGCAGGTTGCAAATGTGAACAAATTTTGAGGAGTTTTTGGAGGTTGCACATTTTTCTCTTCCAACATTTTTGCATTATTTTTAATTTTTGACAGTTTTATGCGAATTTTTATTCTCTACTGGTTGGAACCCATAAACAGATATTTTATGCTTAGTTAAACTTTTAGGAAATTTCAAATTTTTTTAACCTTCGCGAATTGTGCATTTTAGATAACCCAAATTTTTATAAGCTAATTATGTGGTTTTCATGGGTAACCGCGTATGTTTTAAAATCAAATTTTTCAGGAGAGCGGAAAAAACATTCTAGATCGAACTGTGGGGAGGTATTGAACTTTTTGAAATTGGTCATTACAGAAAAAAATCGGAATTGGTCCATGTAAAGAGCGTTTAAAATTAAGCAATATGGCATCAACATCTCAAAATCGAAAAAAGGACATACGCGGTTAGCCATGAAAACTACAGAATTAATGATCTAACAAACATTATTTATCCAGTTTGCTTATTTAGCTTACCTCTCAATCGAATATATTTCCATGCTATTTTGATTGGTTTCTTCCAATTACACTTACATAAGATTTTGCCTTGGCAATATAACAAAATGCTTGTAATATAAATGTATTAGCGTTCTGTAGTCTATTACTAAATTTTAAATTTATTTAAAAAAAAATGTGCCCGGCAAATAAAAAACTGAAATGGCAAGCTGCTTTATTTAAGCATCTTGCTTTTTTTAATTTTGTTTTTTTCTTTCTATCCTCTTACAACTACAATTTGTGTTGGAAAAAACCCAGCCAATTGTAGGGGAATGTAAGAAAGAAAAAATTGACGGTTTATTGTTGTGACTTTGTTGAAGCTTTGATATTGTTACATTTAAGACCAGAGTGTTTTAAAATTCTTATTCACTTTATGGTCTTACTTGTATAATATTTTTAGCTTTTCTAAAGTATTTGGAAAAAGTTTCCTGACGAGCTGGCCTAAGCAACCAGCGAAATGCGCATAGGAACTAGCTTTCCCACAACAATAAATTTCAGTGTTTTCATTTAAAAAAATTGGGATTATTAGCACATCATTAATAAATGAATTAATTAATAAAATATTTCATTCCCAAAAATAATTTTTGATAATAAATTTGCATGTGCCCGGCAAATAAAAAACTGAAATGGCAAGCTGCTTTATTTAAGCATCTTGTTTTTTTTAATTTTGTTTTTTTCTTTCTATCCTCTTACAACTACAATTTGTGTTGGAAAAAACCCAGCCAATTGTAGGGGAATGTAAGAAAGAAAAAATTGACGGTTTATTGTTGTGACTTTGTTGAAGCTTTGATATTGTTACATTTAAGACCAGAGTGTTTTAAAATTCTTATTCACTTTATGGTCTTACTTGTATAATATTTTTAGCTTTTCTAAAGTATTTGGAAAAAGTTTCTTGACGAGCTGGCCTAAGCAACCAGCGAAATGCGCATAGGAACTAGCTTTCCCACAACAATAAATTTCAGTGTTTTCATTTAAAAAAATTGGGATTATTAGCACATCATTAATAAATGAATTAATTAATAAAATATTTCATTCCCAAAAATAATTTTTGATAATAAATTTGCATGTGCCCGGCAAATAAAAAACTGAAATGGCAAGCTGCTTTATTTAAGCATCTTGTTTTTTTTTAATTTTGTTTTTTTCTTTCTATCCTCTTACAACTACAATTTGTGTTGGAAAAAACCCAGCCAATTGTAGGGGAATGTAAGAAAGAAAAAATTGACGGTTTATTGTTGTGACTTTGTTGACTTCTTTGATATTGTTACATTTAAGACCAGAGTGTTTTAAAATTCTTATTCACTTTATGGTCTTACTTGTATAATATTTTTAGCTTTTCTAAAGTATTTGGAAAAAGTTTCCTGACGAGCTGGCCTAAGCAACCAGCGAAATGCGCATAGGAACTAGCTTTCCCACAACAATAAATTTCAGTGTTTTCATTTAAAAAAATTGGGATTATTAGCACATCATTAATAAATGAATTAATTAATAAAATATTTCATTCCCAAAAATAATTTTTAAAAAAAAGTATTTTACTTTTATTAAACACTAATGTCAACATGCACAAATTATAATAACAAAAACGCTATTAACAAAAAAATGAAATATGTAACTATTTTTGATCTTATAATAGCTTATATTAAATATGCAATACGGCTAAAAAGAAAAGTTTGACTAAAAAAATTATGTAAATATGCCTTTCGATCCGGCGGCGACTTCAACTCAAAATTTCAATTCCATGGCGGCTTGAAGGCGACTTTGAGCTGCACGACCTGGGAGTGAGTCTATGATAATGGCGTGGTTGTCAAAAATGTCTACGCTAATGGCAAAATTTATACTAGGCTGCCTGGGCTAGTGAAATTTTATTCACCTCAACAGTGTCAAAATTTTACTATCATGAGTACTTTGCTACCGTTTCGCACACGTCTAATATATAGAATGGGTATAATACAAATGAAATATTTTTCCCACGTTTATTTAAAATAAAGGGAATAACTTCATTCATACACATTGAAATGCTTATTAGGGTTTAAGAATTACTAAAATGTTTTCCGAGGGTGGCGTTTATATGGTTCCTAGGGTAAATTATGGAGCGATCTTCACGGTCTTAGGCGTATTTAATTACATGTCCAGCATGGGCTTTATGTATCCCCATGGTATATTATGGACCGATCATCCCAAAATTTATGAGTAGGATTTCTAGTTCTTAAAAACTGTGATGTATTAAATTGTATTATGATAGCATTACTAATTACGATTTAAGGCGCAATAAACTGTTTTCCGGGAGAAGGTTCTATATAGTATATAGTAAATTATAGACCGATCTTCACAAAATTTGACAGTGGGATTTGTAGTTCTATGAAACTGTGACCTACCAAATTTTATTACATTTGTATTACTTATTAACCGTAGAACACTAATTTAAGTCGAATTCATATAAATAATTAACTAATATTTATTTATTAAACGTTTATTTGTATTGATTTTTATGTTAAAAGCATTAGATAATGGTAAATTGTTGCTTTGTTATTTTTTGCCATTAAAGTTTGTTTTATTGTGTTTAAAAAAGGTATTTTTAATATGCCGATTTTTTAAATTAAATTGCCGAATTGTTTTTGATGATATGCAGATTTCTTACCAAAACCATCTTTCACCCCTGGTTGACATCGTATAAAAATTTTTATAAACTCTGTTATTTACATCAAATCTCCAACAATATTTGAAAATACAACATATAACAACAGATATTGTTAAAATAGCACGGTGACAACAGATATTTGTGAGCAAAAAAAAAAGGTTATGACATACTCAATCCAATACCATAAGCAACTGTTTTTGTTTTTAAGATATGGTGAGTGGACAAAAGCAAAACCATACAATATCAGTTACACTCATTCTCTCATTTAAATCAATAGTAACAGATACATATCTGGTGTATCTGTTTTGACAATACTTTATGATACACTCGTGCATGTCTTTAATACCCATCAAATCGTAGGGATTTTGCAGACTCTGCAACATATGCTCTTTTATAGGGGTTAGCTTCAGAGCCCGTAGAGGAGCTGGTGATGATGGAGCTGGTGATAAAGGAGCTGGGGATGATAGAGCTGGTGATGAAGGAGTCGATGGAGAAGGTGATGAAGTTCCTGAATTCATTGCCAAAGGGAGTGATAATGGACGACCTCTCTTTTTTGCGACATCTGTAGTTTGACTTGCGTTCAAAAGCTCGGTAGCAACATCCAATTGAAAATTTATGAGCGGAATATGCTTCAATTCGCCGTCTGTATGTGTGATGTCTCTGCGGAACAACAACCAACTGTTTACTAATTTACTTTTCCAGCTGGTCTCGCTTTCCATAAACTCTGCCCAGCTCAACTTCAAACTCTGTAAATAAATTTTTTCCATCACCTCCTGGGCAACGTTTTCATTCTCACTCAAATCTTCATCATTTTCGGTTGTAATAAATTGGTCAGTCAAACCAACTTGCATATTTTCAGCTCTATTATCCAAATTTTTCAAAGTTTCTTCTATAATTCTGTGCATATTTGTATCTTCTTCATTTTCCTCGTCAGCCGAATCATCTGGAAAATTTTTCAATTTCAGCCTGAGTCAGACCTTTTGGGCGCATCTTAGAACGTGCATACAAAAATAAGTTTTTATTTTTCGAAAATTACCACAATAGACCAATGTTGCATATACGCAACACTACATTTACAAAATTTTTACAGGCAAACTAAATAATATTTTCGTGCCGGGTTTTTTTTTTAAATTACTCACTTACCTTTCGTTATTTAGTTGTTAAACTTGGTTTTAGGATGAATTAATTATATTAATGTTTTTAAACACTTTTAAAACAACGTTTTTTTGCAAAATGAATTTTTCAACTTAGCTCTCGGGAGAATAGCTACTAACTGAACACGTGCACAGCTGACTACCAACCAATAAGCTGTAATTTTAAACATCACATGAGGCTTTATTTTTGCGAAAGGTTAAAAATAAATATTTAAAATAGCGGTACTTAGCCGCTCATAAACGCAATGTTGCATATACGCAACATCGGGCATGAGAGGGTTAAGGTTGAATAAACTTGTGCTCGCATTTTTTACAAAAAATCTAAAGAGATAAATTTTTGCCGATTTTCGGTATACTATTTGGCGATGAAGGTGAACAAAAATCTGACAGCCCTGAAGGAAACTGTTTGTTGTTTTTTTTTTTGTTTAGCTTCAAGAGAACTATCGAAATCGATAACTATGGCTTGACAGCTGAGAATGTCAAACTGTTTTGACATTTCTGCTCCCTAATGCTATGTTCATACGACGATATAAACCACTTGTTTCACTCTCGTAAACTAGATCGCCAAACATGCTGTTCATACGATTCATTGTAGTTTAATTTTGACATTTGTTTTGTGTTATTAGTGTGATTTTATTTAAAACAGATTAAAATGTACGTAAAATTTAAAAATATATTATTTAATACTTTTTTAATATTATTATTTAATAATTATCACTTTATTTTATATAACATGAATTTTTATTTTGTTTTTTTCCTTGTTTTGTTTTTTTTAAGAGCTAGTTCAGATAAACTTACGATAATGTTAATCAAAATTGGAGATGCTAGTACATTTTTCCTGTTTCGCAGCATGTTTCAAAATGAAACGACCTGTTTCGCTCTTAAAATGTTGTATGGCAAAACAGGTTGTTTCAATCATGTTTCGGGCGCGAATCAGAATGGAATAGCGAAACACGAATATTGCTGTCAGTTAGCACATGGTATAAGGCTTGGCAAGCCATCATGAATCGTTTAACGCTAGAACAATGCTTCCAAATTGTGGAAATTTACTATGAAAAAATAAATCTGTTTGCGAGGTTCATAGAGCATTTCGTCCATTTTACGCAGCTCATTTCTGGTTAAATGGCTACGTCAATAAGTAAAATTGCCGTATTGGAAACGAAGACAGTCCTCAAGCCTTTAACGAACCACCATTACATCCATTAAAATTGACTGTTTGGTTCGGTTTACACGCAGTACCTAAATGAGACAGGAGGTTAATGCTATTGAGCCATGCTGACTGAATTTTAGCTTCCAAAAATAAATAACATCAATGACATTTGGTTCCAACCGGACGGCGCAAAATCAAATGGGTGACAACTATATTTGACGAGAAACCGGCGAGTTTTGAAAAAAGCCAATATTCCAGCCACCATACGGCCAGATTTATTGAAAAAAGCAGTAAAAAATTTAACTAATCGAATGGACGATATAACTCATCCGCTGTGGACGATCTAACTCAGCCGCGGCGGATATATGCCGGAAATCATATTTACAAAATAAATGCTATGCTCTTATTAGGGTTTCCATTCGTACTGTTTTTATCAGTACATGTACTGGTTTTTGTTTAAAGTACTGATTTGTGCATTACAAGCAAATCAGTACGCAAATGTACTGGTTTTTTCATTAATGTACTGTTTTTGTACTGTTATTATATATTAATTTGGTTTAGTATATAGTTTGTCATATTGACAAATTGTTTGCGATACAAATATTAATATAGATGTTCCATTAACATTAAAGATTTTTGCCGAGTCAGTACGAAAAAAGAAGACAGTAGAAGAAAAATGGAAAGTGTTTCTCAATGGTGCTGCCTTTACGAATTTGAGGAAATATGTAATTTTATTTCTTCCATTCCACATTCAAACACTTTTACAGAACGGGACTTTAGTTTTTAAAGTGGAGAAAAGAGAGAAACAGGCTCCAAATATAAAATCTAAAAAGTGAGTTGCAGATAAAGACAAACTTTGGTTATAGTTTTGAGTTTTACAATTTCTTGAAGGTTGAAGACAGGAAATAAATTGTGGACAATTTACAAAAAGGCCATAAATATTTTTAACTTGTAACATTGTAAATATTTATGTCCATACATATGTATGTAAATATATTATTTATAAAAATCTATAGTATAAGATCGTCTGAAAAACGATTGTGCCTTTTTCAATAATTAAAATTATTAATAGTAATAAGTTGTAAGTCACTTTTAAATAGTTAATTTAATTTAATTTTAAAAATAATTTAATAATAATAAATACATAAAGAGGCCAATGTCAAATAATTTTTGAGACTCAGCATGTCCTTTTAATTGCAAAATTAAATTAATAATCCTTTACTATAATTATAAGATTTAAAGTCTTGTTGTATTGGAAATCAAATAAATAAATTTAATTAAATTAAATTAAATGCTGGTCGATATAGCAAAAAACTACAATTATTTAATTTAATTCTATAATAAAATTATATATATAAAATTTAATAATATTTTTGTTCACATGCTGGTCACGTTTTTTTAGTCAAATATTTGCTAAGTGTGACCGTAGCTAAGTGAGACCTGATGCAACAATTAACTCAAAACAGCAAAATATTGTCATTGGCCCTTTGAGTACCAAACTTCAGACATAATGAACTCAAATTTTGCTTTTAATAAAATTCATGTTTCTTTGGAAAATATTACACCAAGTAGCTAACAAGAAATTAAAAACCGAATTTTTAACCACTTGTTGTGTTTTAGATTTTTTTGTTATTCACTTTGTATTCCCGCTAAAAATATATACGGAATTGAATTATTGCTTTGAAAAAATTCAGTTTTGTTAATTAAATTTTGTCTCTGTTCAAATTATAGAATGAATTCAAGTTTTGTTTTTAAACATTAAAGCTTTTGATGTTATTAATATGCAATTTTATATTAAAAAAAGTATATGTATTGTTTTTTTATAAAATTGTACTTATTTTTTTTCTCTTATGTACTGATTTCTCTGATTTCAAAACTGGCAACCCTAGCTCTTATCTATCAGATTATAATAAAACAATTCGTTTCCAAAAATATTTCTGTCTTGTATTATCATTTTAAGTTCTTTTTCAACTAAAAAAACACCCTATACATTGTCTGACGCTTAGCAGGCAATGTTCAAAGTCCCAAACCTTTTCGACTAACTTAGCATTAGCCCTGAATGAAAAATTTGAGGGTTAAGAGAATAAGGAAAAATATTTTTTGTCTACAATTCTTGACCCTCGATACAAAGCTTGAATATTACAAAGAAAATCGACTTCAAACGTTTGGAAAACAAACGTCTAATTGAGCTTCTTAGCATTACTCTGCATTTCAGAAGTGTAATATAATTTTTTTATTCAAAAGATTGAAAATTGTGAGATATGGAAAAAAATTTTTTGTTAATGGCGTTAACCTATTGTAGTAAATGTAGTTTCGAAAAAGTAAAATTGATTTCCTTGGATTCAAATTATCTTCTGATGGTCTTCTTCCCACGCAAAGTAAAATGGAATATATTTAAAACTTATCTAAGCCTAAGATAATTAAAGAATTAAGACGTTTTCTTGCAATGATTAATTTTTATAGGCGTTTTTTTTTTACCCAATGCAGCTAAGTAACAAGCACCGTTAAATTATCTGTTGAGAAACTCAGTTAAAAATTATAAACGCTCAGTGGCTTGGTCTCCGGAAATTGAAAAAGCCTTTGAAAACTATAAATTAAGTCTATCTAACTCTGCTCTCTTATTCCATCCAATAAGTAATGCAGAGTTACTTATTTAAGTTGATGCATCTGAGTTTGCAATCGGTGCCGTTTTGGAACAAAAAGTTGATAATGAACTACAACCATTACCATTTTTTACCAAAAAATTGTCAGAAGCGGAAAGGAAATATAGTATCCGCGATAGGGAATTGCAGGGAATTTGTTCTGCTGTTAAATAATTTCGTGATTATATAGAAGGTCGTGAATTTTCAGTATATACTGATAAATATCTCTTCTTAATTATGATAAACTTTCAAAATTACAGAAGAATGATATGCAGCTAAAAAAAACCTTTTACGGGAAAAGAATTCATTTAACTTACAACTAATGTCTATTCCTGGTACTAAATTCAAAATAGTTTGTGATATTTCAAACAATAATATTTCTAGGCCCTATATTCCAAAAGAGATGAGGAAGTCGGGTTTCAATGGTTTGCATAATCTATCCCATCCTGGTGCTAAAGTTTCAACTAAACTCGTTTCTGAAAGTTATGTTTGGAAATTTATGAAACGTTATTGTAAAAATTGGGCGAAAGTTTGTCAATCTTGTCAGAAATCAAAAATTTCTCGTCATGTTAAAAGATCCATTGGGCACTTTCCTTCAGTTTCACGTCGTTTTGCGGAAGTTCATATTGATTTAGTTGGCCCTGTTCCTCCATCAAATAATCAATTTTATTTATTAACTTGTGTCAATCGTTTTTCACGCATGTATGGAAGCCTTCCCACTGCCAAATAGTTTATCAGATACTATTTTTGAAACGTCTTTGAACGGCCGGGTATCAATATTTGGTTCTCCTGATGTAATTCACACCGATAGAGGACGTCAATTCACATCAAATAATTTTCGCAGTTTAGCTCAATTTTTAGAAACAAGAATCAAATATTATACATCCTACCATCCACAATCGAATGGGTTAGTTGAACGATTTCATAGAACGTTAAAGGCTGCAATCTCTTGTCATGAGGAATCGCAATGGACTAAAGTATTGCCGTTAGTTTTGTTGGTCTTACGATCATCGACTAAAGATTCAATTGAACTTTCCCCCGCTGAAATGGTTTATGGTGAAATTCTTCATCTTCCTGGGCAATTTTCCAATAATTCTACAAGTTTGTTGAACAGCGACGATTTTGTAACCCATTTGCAAACTATTATCTCAAGAATTATACCAACATCTTGTTCTAACAATTCTAGAACATCAGTTCTTATTAAAAAGAATTTTGAACAAAGTTCTCATGTATGGTTAAGAAATTTTAAAGTATTAAAACCACTACAACAAAAATTTCATGGTCCTTATAAAGTCATAAAAAAATTTGATAAATATTTTACTCTACAAATTGGAAACAGGACAGATGTGTCAATTGATTGTTTAAAACCGGCCTTAATAACTTGATTTAGTGTAGGAATAATAATACTGAAGATAGAATGGATAATAAGTAGATGCTAATATAACCAAACGGGATATTAAAACTGAATCGTTTTCACTTGGAGGGGGGTAATTTGGAGATGCACTTGTTTTAATTTTATTTGCTATAAATTATTCTTACATTTTTGCATTTTTATTTTTAATCAAACATTCATTAATTAAATAATTTAAATTTTTAATTTTTTTGATTATTCTAATTTAATTTTATTTTAAATAATTTAATAATAATAAATACATAAAAAGGCCAATGTCAAATAATTAATTTTTGAGATTCAGCGTGTCCTTTTAATTGCAAAATTAAATTAATAATCCTTTACTATAATTATAAGATTTTAAGTCTTGTTGTATTGGAAATCAAATAAATAAATTAAATTAAATTAAATTAAATTAAATGCTGGTCGATATAGCAAAAAACTACAATTATTTAATTTTTTGTTGACCTATATTCAACAAATATAATAGAATAAAGAAAATAAAATTTTAGTTCACTGCTGGTAACGTTTTTTTTAGTGTTTAAAACCGGCCTTAATAACTTGATTTAGTGTAGGAATCAAACTTTCATTAATTAAATAATTTAAATTTTTAATTTTTTTGATTATTCTAATTTAATTTTTTTGTGAATAAAGAACTAAATTTATTAAAATATTTTTATTTAAATAAATGTGTTTAAATACCCTCAGATTTATCAATCGTTCTGGGAAGGAGTTTGACGATCCCTGTCAAATTCCTGTTTTGGAATACGCCTTGGTCGTCTGCGATCCACAGTATGAGGTACATACTAAAAAACTGTAATCCATAAGGAAGCAATTTTTTTATTCTGTCTTTGAAAACTGCATTGGAAGCCAAATATCAATTTTACGCCGTACGAAAACCATTTGAAACTAATTAATCTTCCTACCTTAAAAAATCGGAGGATATATATAAACATCACCTTCATGCTGAATTTGTTAAGCTGTGAAATTGTTTCAGAATTCCTACTTGGTAAGGTTGAGTTTTCAATTCCAATTGGCCCTTCCAGAAATTATATACCCCTAAGACTTCAATAGTTTCCGTCTAATTTTGATCCTATCCGCAGAATTCTCAAATAACTTAAAATAAATTTAATTCTGAATTTTTCTTTTATGTTATGTTCTAAAGTATTTAGATTTATTTAGTTTAAGCATTTTAGCCTTTTTTTCCTTATCTAAAATTTGGCGAAGAAATAATATTTCTCGGAAAACCAAAATCCGCATTTTTAACTGCAGTGTGAAGTCAGTATTACTTTACGGCTGTACCACATGGAGCTTAACGCAAGCCACCATTAGAAAAATTCAAACTTTCATCAACAAATGTCTAAGACATATCTTTAACATCCACTGGCCAGATCGTATTTCAAATGAAGCTCTGCTCCAAAGAGCAAGCTCCTTGCCAGTACACATTGATATTCGTAAACGGAAGTGGACGTGGATAGGCCACATACTGCGAAGACCACAAACAGAAATTGCAAGAACAGTCCTCGACTGGAACCCCCAAGGACAACGCCGCCAAGGTAGGCCCCGTAACACCTGGGTTCGTTGCCTTAAACAAGAATGTTTACTTGCTCGAGTATCCTGGAATCAAACAAAAACAATTGCCAGAGATAGAATCAGATGGAGAGAATTTGTTGACGCCCTATGTTCACACTGAACTTTATCTTAATATTTATGGTGTTCGGAAATGTAATTCTATTTATATTTAGATAAATACAGGACATATATATATATATATATATATTTTAGCCAGTAAGAAAAATTAGTTTCATTGGCGAATTAAGTAAATATATAAAAAATTAATAAATGCTAAAATCTACTACTGGTGAACTCCAAGCACAAGATGATGGCTTAATTATTTCATATTATTGAAGTTGCGTTAAGACCAACAATTATTAGGTAGCCCGATTCCAATAAAATTTGGTACAGTGATTATGCAATAAAATAATTTGGACAATATTTAATTTAAATACCAACATAAAAGGATTGTTTATAGGCACAAATACTGTATTCCAGATAGAAATTTGTATGGGATATATGCGAAATAACAATTAACACGTATACATAAAATTTTATCAAATTATCTTCAAATTGCAACCTGTATTTTACGCATAAGGCTTACATGGGCAGCCATTCGGAGAGGCGGACATCGTTAATATCGATTTAGGAAGTGTACCCTACTTCTAAACTGTCAAAACGTAAAAACAAAATTAGCTGTGCAAAATTTTGTTTGTTTTTTAGTTAATTTATTTACTAATCAAGTTAAATTGGTAAAACAGTGTAAAATTAATCATCGGTTAGTTCTGGTTACCAGGCTGTTGGTGTGCAGTAACAACAAAGTCAGTATTTAACATAACTGATATATTTATTTTTTGCATTCAATTGGATTTGGATACAACAGTCGTCTGTACATACATATGTATTGTTGTAACTTGCGCCTTTTTGTGTAAATATCAGCTGGTTCATTTAACACACATGGCAGTATTATTATAAATATTTATGAATGCCTCAAGATATGCTTTAATTTTTTTTTAAATAAAATAGTCAATATTAAAGACAACATCTCATGTTTAATGAGTAACAAACGAGTGGCATCATCTGAACTTCTTTTATGTATATAATAACAGCAAGAAACAACAAACAAGACACATTATGGATAATCAAACCACTTCCCCTGATGTATTTTCCTGGGATAAACTTTGTGATTTATTGGATGTTAAATTAAAGGATGTGGCTAGAAAAGATGATCTCTTATCAATTAAATCGGAAATTGAAGAGCTTAAAGAAGAAAACCAAAAAATTAGAAAGGAGATAAATGATCTCACTAGTCGCCTCGAACAAATTGATCGCAGAACCCGCTCTAATAATATTGTTGTTAGTGGCTTAGTCGCAATTTACACTAGGGACATTTCTTGCCGGACAGATGAAGTTTGATGGCGAGGGGTCGAAAAGGTAGAGTGTGTAGTACATGACTATCTGTACTGGACATTTTTTCATTTCTCTTTCTTACTTTTCGTAGTTTACATCTTGTTGCTTTATATTATTTTTCGCAATTTGTCGTCAGTTTGGCTTGTATTGTGTTATGTTTGTGGTGTTGTTAACTTGCCTTGTGCTTTCTAAATAAATAAACTAATAAATTAAAGTAAAAACAAAAAATTAATTAAAAAAAATTACATTTTTGTGGTAAATGAATATAATACTCCGGTTTTAATTTTACAAAAATGTTTGGCAATTTAAATTTGCAAAATAACACCACAGACTATTATAATAAACACTACAAGAAAAAGCCGCCAAACTTTACGAATGAAGAAAAGAAAGAAACAAGTATAAAATTTCTGTCTGACTTCTAATGTTTCATATGTAAACGCTACAGGTAAGATTAAAAGAGAATTCAAAAAATGTCCGGCAAGAAATGTCCCTAGTGTAAATTTGGACTTAACAAGTAAAAGTTGTAAAGTAACAGGTCATTTACTGCCAAGGAAAAATACATATTTAATGTTTTTTTCTGCCAAAAGTAACCTTAAAGGACATTCAGTTTATATACAGAAAGATTATACTAAGGTGGAACAAAATGTGAGTTATAATTTAAGAAAATGAACAAAGCTATTTCGAGTCTTAATGAAAATCTTAAAGTAAGGCTTGGTGAATTTGCATCTTTTATCAACGACAAAAAATATACCTGTAGCTCGTTTCTGTATTTCTCGCATTGCAAAATTTCTCACATTAAGTGTGAAACAAAAAATTCCATCGTTTCTCGATTTGTGAGAAAAAAGTGTTTCTGTATTTGAATGCGAGAACAGACAACACAGATTCTGTTTTAACTGGAATACTTCCAGTAATTAAATGTCAAATGCAAGCGAAACGTCAACGAAAGAAATAGATATAATAAAAATAGCGCTGCCAGATTTGTCGATTTATCGTCATTTTGACGATTTTTTGTTCCAAAATTGGCAAAGTGCCGATTTGCTGATTTTTTTCTGGTGAACATATTATTCAGTCTTCGAAATAAAATAACTTTAATTAGTTTAGTATGATTATATATTCTGCACCACAGAAAAACGATATCTTTAAAAACATGGCAGCTTAAAAATATATAGGCAAAATTAAAATTTCGAAGGAAAACTGCTAAATTTTTATTTCCTTAGATTATTTAATACATTTGTTTAAACTATTACACCATTTTTAATCAATGCACTATAGGAAATTTTGGCCTTTTTTTTGGCAAGTTCAATATGATATTTTGTTACGCCTTTAAGCGATATTTCCAGGACAAAAAACAGTCTGAAATTTTAAATTGTTATCGGATTTAAGAGAAAAATAAAATAAATAATTTTAATTAAATAGACCTCAAGTTTAAGTATATATATAATATGTACTTTACCAATTTTTTTGATTATGTTTTAATAAAAATCGAAAAAAATTTGTCAAAATTAATTTTAAATTGTCCGATTTTTTTAAACAAATTAGCCGATTTTTTTTTATTCTTTCTTAGGAAATTAACGATTTTTTCAAAAATTTATCTGGCAGCCCTGCATAAAACGAAAGCAATGAAGGGCTTAAAAAAATTAAAATAAAAAATTTAACAATTGTGTTTTATTTATTTTCATCATTAAAATTCTTTCCCTTCAAATAAAAAAAAAATAATACACATAATTGCGTATTTGTGCTCCATTTATTAAAATTTTATTTTTCTCGCATCAATTTTAAATGTAACTTATTTTGACAGTTCTTGTGAGAAACTTTTAGCAAAATTTTAATACAGAAACACTTTTTCTCACATCCTTCCAATAAATGCTGGAAAATTATTTAAATGACAGATAATTCTCCCAAAGTAAATTAACAGAAACACTTATGTGAGAAAAACCATTTTTTGTTTCATATTGCACTGTTTTTGTTATAATTCACTTGTTTCATGCGGGAAATTTTACGATGCGAGAAATACAGAAACGGGCTACTGGTCTATGGGAAAAGTTGTTGCTTACTCAAATGATGATGCGGAATATCTAAACTCACTTTTATCTAAAAGTAATTGCCCCTGTGAGGTAATTGTTAAATCTGGAATCGTTACTCAAGCTAATCCTATAAGTACATACAGCATATCCTCGCAATAGCAGCCCAACATTTGTCATTTAGTATCATATAATGTAACAAATCTGTCTAGTTCACTTATCTTTGGAAACTTTGTAAAATAAATTAATAAATTCGAAATTTTCTTCTTTTTGTGACACATGTCATAGCAGACAAACAAGTACACTTTGCAACATGCTTTCAAAATTACTGTTTATATTGGATCGAAGCAAAAAACAAATAAAACAAGTCATAAATCTGGTCGTGCTAGTGGGGGCTGCTTGTATGATTTCAAAAAAGATTAATGAAGTAATAAATACATTAAATTTGGTTAATGTGCCGAAAACTTATACTGAATGAATTCAACTAAATTCCTTTAAAATTTGTTATTATTAATCTGATGTACAAAAGATTTTGTATAAATCGTTCTTTTTAATTTTATATAATCAATTAAAAATTTGGTAGAACCAAAGTAAATTTGCTTATAAATTAACTTAATTAAAATCAGCTTTAAAATGCCAATCTGGCTCACGACTTTAAAGTTAAGCCAAATATAGATACATTAGATTTCAAAAATTGTATTACTTACCTTTCTAAATATTAATTAAACTATCTATTAAATAAATAAAAAAAAATTAAATATCGATTTAAAAAGTGATTCTGGTGTGCTCAAAGCTGGATCGAGGGCCCAATATTTTTATGTGTTGGCCACATCAGCAGAATCGCATAGTGCCCTCTCCACTATTGTGATGTGGGTGTAAAAACGACCAAACACCCATCAACCACTTAATGCTTGGATTAGAAAACCTTTACATTAGTTCTAATTAGTCAAACGCAAATCTTATGGCCTGTTCAACGATTTCGAAAGAACAACTTCGATCGCATTCTAAGCGATCGAAAGCTGATTTGGGTTCAACTAACTCTATTCTGTACGATTATTCGAACGAACGACAACTCGAAAGAAAACGTAAGTACTTTCATACAAAAAGCGGTTTATCGATATCGAAGGTATCGTCAAGATTACGAACGCAAATGTCAAAACCACTCACTTGTTGTTTTGTTGTCGAATCGTTGAATTTTAAAAAAACAAGAAATATTTAAGAGTAATTTAAATAAATAATAAATAAAAATGGAGCACATTACCACTTGTCACATATGGACATATGTAAAATAAAAATATTTTATTGATTGTTCAAACGTAAAATTATAGTTTAAACAAGTAAGAAAGTATAGTCGGACAAGCCCGACCATTTGGGACCCACGGGCAATCATGGACAATCCTGAACAAAATTATGTTATGAGGTTAAGATTTATTTAAGAGTTGTTTGTGCCGAATATTATTTAGGTTTCTTCATCTAAATATATGAAATTTTAGGATGGAGGTTATATGGGAGCTATGGTTTATTTTGGACCTACCAGGATAACATTTTATTATGACATATTAGCTATCGTAAAACTCATTTCCGCCAATTTGTATGTGAATACTAATATTTGTAAGGAAGTTATGGCATTAAAAGCCATTTTCGGGAGTATTATTTGTATGGGAGCTATGGTCAAATATAGACCGATTCCAATAAAATTTGGTAAGATGATTTTGATTGCAATAAATTAGTTTGGACAATATTTAATCTTAATATCAGCATAATAGGATCATTTATCGGAACAAAAACCCTATCCGGAAAGAATCTTGTATTAGGGCTAAGTGAAATTATGGACCGATTCGGCCCATTTCCAATAAGCTTGGTCCTTCTGCCAATTTGAACCTATGTGCCAAATTTCATCAAATTATCTCCAAAATTCCGACCTGTACTTTGCGCACAAGGTTACATGGACAGCCAGCCCGCCTGCCAGCTGGACGGACATCGTTAGATCGACTTACCATGATTCTGAGTCGATCGGTATACTTTAAAGTAGATATAGGACCCATATTTTAGGGTGTTATACACATCAGCACAAATGCATAATAAATTTTCGATGGACGAGCAACGGAAAAGTAAAAGCCAAAAACTAAACGCCATTGTACCACCTGCGCGTTCTATTGCAGAGTAGAAGACGGTAAACGACATTATATTTTAAGGCAGAAGAAAACCATAGGTTTGAATTGATTTTGAAATAATATTTATATTTACATTTAAAATGCAGGACAAAAACAAAAGAAAAAAACAACAAAAGCCTGCAAAATACTGGTCGCGGTATTTACAAAGGAAACTATTTAACTTTTCTGGTACAGAAAATTAATGGGTCGCTGCTTTTGTAATTGTTTAATTGGTTCATTTATTTGTTTGCACGATTTATTTATTTTTTTGCTTATATATTTTGTTTTTGATTACATTTCACCTTTGTTTACTCTTTTTTTTAATTATCGTATCAATAAAATTTTTTTTTTTATTTTCTGACATTTCTATACAGCTGATAAAATTTCAAACACAGTTGTATTTGTTATCAATCAAAATTAGTATTAATTTTGATACTTTTGATCAAAAACGCAAAAAATTATAGAAATATCTCATATGGCAATACTATATTTTTTTTTACTACGTAAGTAACAAATATTGACACTCGTAAGAGCAAGCGATCGAAAGCTGCCGAAATGGTTGAACCCAATCTGATTCGAAATCGAGCGAATGGATTGCGATCGCTTCGATTTGCTATCTAGATCGTTGAACAGGCCATTAATTTGTGTTGTTTATTTGTTGTTATCCCTCCAATACTAGTAGTAAAAGTTTTTCTGTCACACTGACTTCCACACAATTTAGTCGAAAATAAGAATTTTACTTCTTAATGGCTTCCAGTTCTCGCAAGCAGTTTGGAATTGAAATCGAGCGCAATCGGTTCAGTAGCAAAAAAGTTATGGACCCAAAAGTGAAACAATCTCCTGTGTTGCGATTTACTAACTTTTAACGACCCGACAATTGAATTGTTTTGTCGACATCAGGGCTACAATATTTTATTTGAAAATAACTGCATATTAAGAAGAAAAAAAACTGATTTTAACTTAAAAAACTGCACATAAAAATACCCAAAGATATTTATAAATATAATAAACTAGGTTTTTTTTATTCCTAAGCTAATCCCGCGAAGCTCTTCGCTTGTCTGCAGGAGACCAGAGTCTCTGACGGGAATCGAACCCGCAACCGCGGTACTGATAGACTAGCTCACTACCAGCTAGCCTACCGGGACATATGTGTAATACAGAAAAAATTCAATATATTCAGCCATGTCACAGAGTACAATTCCGTTCGGAACCGAAGAAAACATGTTTGTTTACTGATAGAAAGTTCATTTGGGTAGTTCTTTGGCTTTTAATGTACAAAAAACTCCCATTCCGTTCATGAAAACAAAAATAGTTTCATGCCGCAAAGTTTTTTTTCGCAATTTTTTTAAGCACCAAAATAGGGAATGAATTCCGTTTCCGAACGGAATTGTACTCTGTGACTTTGCTGTATATTAAGAGTTTTCATGATATCGCATAAAATTTCCATTTGTACAAATAGGCAAACTTGCGAAACTCGTTTCATGAAGACCCTTTTTAATTTTTGTATAATTTTAAGCAATTAATGTAAGTTTGTTAGAAAAGTTAATACAAACAAAAAATAAAAATAAAAAGAAAAAAAATAATAGTTGACATTTGTGATTAAAATGCATAAAGAATGCCAAAAACTAGTTTGCTCAAATTATTGCAAATTTTATGGTTTGTGATATATAAACACTTGAATTTTTCATTGAAAACAACGGTAAGCATTAAAAAAAATCTGTTTGCAGATTATGGCTGACCAAAAAAATCACGAAGAGCATTTTGATTTGAACGACCATTTTCTTAAAGGGCTTCAACAGTCTTTACGCGCTGCTCAATTGTGTACCTCTCCGTGGTTGAATTTTTCAAAAACTGAAACAAAGCAATGTCAAAGTAGTTGTGCCCGATAATAAACATCGTGCATTATGGCTGGGCCATCCTTTAGAAAAATCGGAACGGTGAATATTTTCCAAACTGTTTGCGCTAGCTAGTGCTAAATTTAATAATTTAAGTTAAAATTTAGCAGAGTCAAGAAGGAAAATACGAAACATAAAAATTTTAAGAGGATAAACGTTTTTTATTAGCATTTATTGAAAAATGATTAATTAGAGTTGGAAAGTGCGAATTCCCCAAGCCGTATATATGGTTTGTTTAGCTCTTAAAGCTTGCAACTGTTAGACGAGTGAGTGTTAAGCAAATTGAGTGAGATTATAGCTAAAGACATAAAAAATAATATAACAAAATTGAAATTAAAAAAATAATTTGATGTAAAAATGGCAAAAGCTGCACAATTTACAAAAAAACTTATTTTTTAACCAAAAAACTTCACAACTGCTCAATGTTTAGAAAAACTGCAAAATGCAGATAAATTTGCACATTTGGCAACGCTGGTCGACATATATATTCGCTAGCATTAATGATAGAGTGATTCTGTAATTTATTTTTAACGATTGTAAACAGCTTTAGTTTTTGTAACATCTCTGTCAAGGCGAATTAAACTGCAGGTGCTGTCGGGACTACAACAATGAGAAAACAACATAGGGTTTTTTGCATTGCATTATTAGTGCTTACGGTCCAAAATGTTAACCATTCCTAACAAAACAATAACAGATTTAAACAAATTGGCTCGAACTGTCAAAATCAGATGGCTTTTCGGCACCACCCGCAGTTGAACTCTCCTTGATCTCTGTCTACAAAATGTTGGAATAAACGAAAGGCACAAAATAGAATAAAGAAAAATCAAATGAAATTGTGCTTAATTTACTGTTGTTATATTTTATTTTATGAATTTTAGATTTAGAATTTTTTTTTCATAATTAGCTTTTTTTAGTACATTTTGAATTTAGAATTTTGTGTTTCTTCATACATATACTAACATATGTATGTATGTACATATGTAGTATGTATGTAAGAAGTCGGGCCTCAGCCACTTTAAACATAAAATACACTTTATCGATTTAATTAACACAACGTAAATTATTGTCGTTAAAATAACGAAAAAGAACTACTTAAAGTAACGGCTGACGGTTACTGAATCGCACTAATGAAAAAGCAATTTCTGTTACAAACGCTTACATAAATTGATGACGGAATACCGCGGTTGCTATTAAATTTCGCAAAAACTCTATTTATATGGCTAGAAATGATTTTAATAATAAGCTCACTGTCAGAAAGCACATTATTACCCCTAAAACCGTTACGAAAAATGTTTTAGTTGCGGAATTTTGTCTTATTTAGTTTCATAAGAATAGAAAGCACTCGACTATATTTCCTGATGATAGATCGATAATTTACCGTAGGTCGAATAATAAATCCACTCCTAAAAAATCAAAATTATTTTATTTAAATTAGATCCAATTTATTAATTAATTCATTTATTAATGATGTGCTAATAATCCCAATTTTTTTAAATGAAAACACTGAAATTTATTGTTGTGGGAAAGCTAGTTCCTATGCGCATTTCGCTGGTTGCTTAGGCCAGCTCGTCAGGAAACTTTTTCCAAATACTTTAGAAAAGCTAAAAATATTATACAAGTAAGACCATAAAGTGAATAAGAATTTTAAAACACTCTGGTCTTAAATGTAACAATATCAAAGCTTCAACAAAGTCACAACAATAAACCGTCAATTTTTTCTTTCTAACATTCCCCTACAATTGGCTGGGTTTTTTCCAACACAAATTGTAGTTGTAAGAGGATAGAAAGAAAAAAACAAAATTAAAAAAAACAAGATGCTTAAATAAAGCAGCTTGCCATTTCAGTTTTTTATTTGCCGGGCACATGCAAATTTATTATCAAAAATTATTTTTGGGAATGAAATATTTTATTAATTAATTCATTTATTAATGATGTGCTAATAATCCCAATTTTTTTAAATGAAAACACCGAAATTTATTGTTGTGGGAAAGCTAGTTCCTATGCGCATTTCGCTGGTTGCTTAGGCCAGCTCGTCAGGAAACTTTTTCCAAATACTTTAGAAAAGCTAAAAATATTATACAAGTAAGACCATAAAGTGAATAAGAATTTTAAAACACTCTGGTCTTAAATGTAACAATATCAAAGCTTCAACAAAGTCACAACAATAAACCGTCAATTTTTTCTTTCTTACATTCCCCTACAATTGGCTGGGTTTTTTCCAACACAAATTGTAGTTGTAAGAGGATAGAAAGAAAAAAACAAAATTAAAAAAACAAGATTGTAGTTCTATCCTCTTACAACTACAATTTGTGTTGGAAAAAACCCAGCCAATTGTAGGGGAATGTAAGAAAGAAAAAATTGACGGTTTATTGTTGTGACTTTGTTGAAGCTTTGATATTGTTACATTTAAGACCAGAGTGTTTTAAAATTCTTATTCACTTTATGGTCTTACTTGTATAATATTTTTAGCTTTTCTAAAGTATTTGGAAAAAGTTTCCTGACGAGCTGGCCTAAGCAACCAGCGAAATGCGCATAGGAACTAGCTTTCCCACAACAATAAATTTCAGTGTTTACATTTAAAAAAATTGGGATTATTAGCACATCATTAATAAATGAATTAATTAATAAAATATTTCATTCCCAAAAATAATTTTTGATAATAAATTTGCATGTACCCGGCAAATAAAAAACTGAAATGGCAAGCTGCTTTATTTAAGCATCTTGTTTTTTTAATTTTGTTTTTTTCTTTCTATCCTCTTACAACTACAATTTGTGTTGGAAAAAACCCAGCCAATTGTAGGGGAATGTAAGAAAGAAAAAAATTTACGGTTTATTGTTGTGACTTTGTTGAAGCTTTGATATTGTTACATTTAAGACCAGAGTGTTTTAAAATTCTTATTCACTTTATGGTCTTACTTGTATAATATTTTTAGCTTTTCTAAAGTATTTGGAAAAAGTTTCCTGACGAGCTGGCCTAAGCAACCAGCGAAATGCGCATAGGAACTAGCTTTCCCACAACAATAAATTTCAGTGTTTTCATTTAAAAAAATTGGGATTATTAGCACATCATTAATAAATGAATTAATTAATAAAATATTTCATTCCCAAAAATAATTTTTGATAATAAATTTGCATGTGCCCGGCAAATAAAAAACTGAAATGGCAAGCTGCTTTATTTAAGCATCTTGTTTTTTTAATTTTGTTTTTTTCTTTCTATCCTCTTACAACTACAATTTGTGTTGGAAAAAAACCAGCCAATTGTAGGGGAATGTAAGAAAGAAAAAATTGACGGTTTATTGTTGTGACTTTCTGGAAGCTTTGATATTGTTACATTTAAGACCAGAGTGTTTTAAAATTCTTATTCACTTTATGGTCTTACTTGTATAATATTTTTAGCTTTTCTAAAGTATTTGGAAAAAGTTTCCTGACGAGCTGGCCTAAGCAACCAGCGAAATGCGCATAGGAACTAGCTTTCCCACAACAATAAATTTCAGTGTTTTCATTTAAAAAAATTGGGATTATTAGCACATCATTAATAAATGAATTAATTAATAAAATATTTCATTCCCAAAAATAATTTTTGATAATAAATTTGCATGTGCCCGGCAAATAAAAAACTGAAATGGCAAGCTGCTTTATTTAAGCATCTTGTTTTTTTAATTTTGTTTTTTTCTTTCTATCCTCTTACAACTACAATTTGTGTTGGAAAAAACCCAGCCAATTGTAGGGGAATGTAAGAAAGATAAAATTGACGGTTTATTGTTGTGACTTTGTTGAAGCTTTGATATTGTTACATTTAAGACCAGAGTGTTTAAAAATTCTTATTCACTATATGGTCTTACTTGTATAATATTTTTAGCTTTTCTAAAGTATTTGGAAAAAGTTTCCTGACGAGCTGGCCTAAGCAACCAGCGAAATGCGCATAGGAACTAGCTTTCCCACAACAATAAATTTCAGTGTTTTCATTTAAAAAAATTGGGATTATTAGCACATCATTAATAAATGAATTAATTAATAAAATATTTCATTCCCAAAAATAATTTTTGATAGATCCAATTTAGTTTAATATGACTAGGAATAAAATAATTGAACTTTGTGGTGATCGGCCCATAATTTAACATTCATATGTAGGTCCCATACAAAGCATTCTCTGGGAATTCAACTTAAAGCAACTAAAACCACGACAAATTGGGGTTTACAATATATCAGAGGCATAAGGCATATTCGAATATAGCACCCTTACATGTTAATACCAGAAAAATTTTAGTATTTTAAAAACCCAAGGTACATACTAAGTGTATACTTGTTAGGTTTATAGCCAACAATTTCAAAAATTTCTTAAAAAATGTTCCTTCTTTATCTCTATATTTATTATTTTGGTCTTGTTTTATTTTTAAAAGTAGCATAAAATTATAAAAATTTCGTTTTTTTGCATCAAAATGTTGATTTTTAGTTTTAATAAAAATTCTTTTATTTATTTAGTATTTATTTTGACAATTTTTTCATATATTTATTTATAACACAGGGAAAAAATGTTTTCCAATTTTTTATTTGAAGGCATTTAATATCTTTTTGAACAAACAAAAATGAGCAAATAAATATGCGTAGTGTGACTAGAAAATAATATTGCTATTGTTTTAAACAAATTTTAGGAAAACACAAACAAAAATTCAGAATATTTGACATATGTGACCTTTAGTTTGTGTATACCATTCTATTTGTTAGTGTTATTGTTGTTTTTTTTTTATTGAAAACTATATGTATATAAATATAAATTGAAACCAGAACAATAAAATCCTAAAAAATACTCTTTTTTTATTTTATAATTAAGTTTTTGTATATATATATATATTTATTTATAGAAATTTTTTTCTGTCTGTCAAATTTGGTACAAGCGCCTTGGCAAGCAATACACCAACTCTCAAAAAAAAAAAAAAAATGGGCGAGTTAGAGAAGTGGGCGTGGCACTTCCCTTACAAAGACATTATACATTTCTTTATATCTGCAGACCGAAAAGAGCTTATGTTTCCAAGTTAGGTACAAACATATCGGTCATCAATAAACAGTATCCCACAAAATATTGGCAATATTGAAGAAGTGGCTGTGGCACTTCTCATACAAAGACATTATAGATTTTTTAATATATCTTGGTCGGCAAGAGCCATAGTTTAGAAATAAAGCAGAAGCATCTTGGTTATCAAAACACAACCTCCCACAAAATGTTGGCGGGATTGTATAAGTGGACGCGGCAAACAATAGATTTATTTATATACAAAGATACAAAATATGTTACCACCAAAATATATATTTTTTTTATAAAAAACCATTTTCGGGAGCCATAGATTTTCTCGAGTCCAAGTTTTATAATCCAAGTAAACGAAACATTTTTAGTTTCAACACGTCGGTATATAAATCTGCCAATACGGTTAAAAATAATAAAGTTATTAGCAAAATACTCCAAAAATTTTAGGGCCATAATTTAAACTATGGATACGTCTTATATATTTAAAGATCGGAAACCTTTATTAGAATATATTTGCTGAAAAACTCGAGAAATCGGTTCAGATACAAATAAGTTATTACCAATATAGATTTATTTTTAAAAAATACCTATTTTCAGGAACCATAAATCTTCCCGAGTCCACGTTTTATTATCATGGTATATGTTAAATGTAAGTAATCCTAAAGGTGTCTGTATATAAATCTGTCAAACCGGTTTAAAAAAGCCCTAGTTATGACCAAAATACTGAACTCCCATAAATTACTCTTTTTTTATAATTAAGTTGTTGTATATCTTCCCCTCCCTCCCCTCGCCTTTTCCTTTCCAATGTTTACAGACATCATGTAAAATATGACTTTCGTTATTTATAAATCTGTCAAACCGGCTTAAAAATGGCCTAATTATGACCAAAATACTGAAATCCCATAAATTACTCTTTTTAGAGAATTAAGTTGTTGTATATCTTCCCTTTCCTCCCCACGCCTTTTCCTTTCCAATGTTTACAAAAATCATGTCCAATATGACTTTCGTTATTACTCTGCTTTTAGAATTTAATCTATTTAACGAAATAATTTCAACAAATATAGATTGGGATTTTTTGAATCTTAAAAACTTGCAAAAACAGATCAATCTACGGTATGACAACACTGCCTATACTAAATAAAAACAAACACACATACACGATTTGTCTAGGGCGCATTTTAAGACTAGAAAGTGGGATCAAATCGAGATTTTTCCAAAAAAAAAAACGTTTTTTTTAATTTTTTAAATCGTAAAAGCGATTTAAAATAACAACCAAACTAAAGAAATTTGAATTTCTTCATTCATTTTCTTCATTTATTTATTTATTTAATATCAATCTATTAACAGATTTTGGTTTATGTATAGAACAAACTTTTTGTCAGCTATTAAAACCCAGGCGGTCAAATTTTGTATTTTGTTCTCGTCAAATAAAATATTGCGTTATTACAGGGTCGGCGAGACATTTTATACATGTACCTTTTAACAAGGTGGTATTTTTTTGTAGAAAAAAAAACACCATTAGTTTGTGTCTGCCATTCTTTTTATGAATGTTGTTGCCGTTTCTTTATGGTAAAATATATGTATATATGTATGTTTATATAAAATTGTAACGTTACTGACTGACTGACTGAATGACTGACTGATTCATCATCGCACAGCCTAAATGCCTGAAGCTTAAAACTTGAAATTTGGACCAGGGGTTGGTCTCTCCAAAAATCGATCCACTAAGACGGGATTCTTGGAAACTCGAATGTTTAGGGGGTAAAAAACTTGAAATTTGGACCAGGGGTTGGTCTCTCCAAAAATCGATCCACTAAGACGGGATTCTTGGAAACTCGAATGTTTAGGGGGTAAAAAGTATATATATGGTCCTGGGTGAGTGAGAATATGTAAAAGGGTTTTTGGTACTTTTTTGTTCTTTAGCTGGTACTATTTGAATTTCCGTTAGTATTGAACCTAGAAACATAAAATTCAAATTGTCCTGAGAGGACAAGAATCTATAAGAGGGAAATTTGTGGTACTTTTTTGTTTTATAACTGGTACTTTTTGAATTTCCGTTAGTATTGGCCCTAGAAACATAAAATTGAACATCCAAGGTCCTGAGTAAATGAGAATCTGTAAGAGGGGCTTTTTGGTACTTTTTGGTAGTTAACTGGTCCTTTTTGAATTTCCGTTTTAATTGGATCTAGAATCATAAAATTCAACATTAAATGTCCTGAGTGGACAAGAATATATAAGAGGGATCTTTTTGGTACTTTTTCGTTTTTTATTTGGTAGCTTTTTCAATTTTCATTAATTTTGGATCTAAATACAAACATAAAATTCAGCAAGCAATGCCCTGAATAAATGAGAATCTCTAACAGTGGTGTTTTGGTACTTTTTATTGAATTATTGAATTTTTGTTAGTATTGCATCTACAAACATAAAATTATACAAGCAATGCGTTGAGCATCTGTGCTTTTTTGTGGTTAACCTGGTACTTTTTGATTTGCTGTTAATATTGGACCTAGAAGAATAAAATTAAACATGCAAGTTCTTGAGTGAATAAGAATCTGTAAGGGGGATTTTTGGTACTTTTTCTTTCTCTAACTGGTACTTTTTTAATTGAATACTTATTGTTGCTCATTAAATAAAAAAAGAGAACAGGTGTCTGGTATTATTTTGAGATTCGGCCATTTTAGGGAGTAAAAGGGTAAAACCTGCATTTCGGTACTTTTTTGTCCCCCATCTATCGCTTAAATCAGTGCACATAGAAATAAAAATTATGTAAAATTCGTAACTTATCAAAAAAAAAAATTCAAATGCAAATTTGGTACTTTTTCGAAATTCGAACGTTTAAGAGGTTAAAATTGTACCTAATTTTGTTACTTTTTCCAAGATATTTTTTCTCCATTTATTTATCTTTCATCGCACAGCATAAACGCCTGAAGTTAAAAAGGTTACATTTGATCCGGAGACAGGCCTCTTGCAAAATCGATCACGCTTACCTCATATAAAAACGAAAATTTGTTAACCTAATATCTGGTAGAGATACAACAAAATGTAATACCTATCATTGTAATACCTTTTTTGTTGCGCCATCTATCTTTTAAACCAATAAACATAGAATTGAAAATTATATTACATTCGTAACTCATCTAAAAAATACAAATACAAATTTGGTACTTTTTTTAAATTCAATCCCTGAAGGGGTGAAAATCGTTTCTAATTCTGTTACTTATTCTTAAAATTTTTTCTTCATCTATCTATCTTCTATATATAAAATTGTAACGTTATTGACTAACTGACTGATTCATCATCGCACAAATTTGGTAGCCTTATATCTCCAAAACTAAAAGAGATTCCAACAAAATTTAATACTTATCGTTGTTCTTTAGAAAAATAAGCGGACAGCCCTTCAACGGTGTGAAAGGGCAAAACCTGTATTTTGGTACTATTTTGTCACCCCATCTATCTTTTAAACCCATAAACATAGAAATAATGGTTATATCGCATTTGAAACTTATCTAAAAAATACAAATACCAATATGGTACTTTTTCGAAATTCGGACGTTTAAGGGGTAAATAACGTAACTATTTTTGTTACTTTTTTTACAAAACATTTTTTTTATTCAGTGACATATACGTACTCGTATTAAATTATGGGCTTCCACTAATGGTACTTTTTTAATTTTTATTAATATTAGACCTATTAACATAAAATTAAACATGTAAGGTCCCGAGTGAATGACAATTCGTTAGAGGGTTCTTTTTGGTACTTTTTAGTTCTTTAACTGGTACTTTTCTTAATTTTCGTTAATAATGGACCTATAAACATAAAATTAAACATGCATGGTCCTGAGTGAATGAGAATCTGTAAAAGGGCTTTTTGGTACTTTTTTTGTTCTTTATTGGTACTATCTGAATTTCCGTTATTTTTCGACCTAGAAACATAAAATTCAACATTAAAGTCCTGAGTGGACAAGAATCGATAAGAGGGAAATATGTGGAACTTTTTGGTTTTTTAACTGGTACTTTTTGAATTTCCGTTAGTATTGGCGCTACAAACATAAAATGGCGTGTTCATATGTCATATTAGAGCCCTAAAATTTAAAATTTTGAGTATTTTCAAAAATGTCTTTGTGCGGAAGAAAAAAAATTAATGGTGTAATTTTTTTTCATGTCAGCTTATGATCTTTCTTAATTAAATACATACAAAGATACATAAATATGTAATTCATTATAATTCAGCTGACCAAAATCAAGCCACTGCAATAATCAAACAGCCTGTCAAAAAAAAAACGTGCATGTAGGAAGTAGAGATGGGCGCGAGTCGTGTTTTTTTTCGTGACACGAAACACGCACGATTAACACGACGTGTTCGTGTTGAAAAAATAATTTCTTTCGTGTTCGTGTCGTGTTGAGCAAGAAAAACACGAAATGATAGTAGGTGTATAATGTGTATTCAGTAAAAAATTAAATTTTTTGTGTCATTGTATACGCAAAAAATATCAGCAAAACACTTTATTGAAATTTTTTATCATAACATCTTAACAAAATTTTGTGTCGTCTAGATGGAGGGTTTTGTTTAATGTTCTGTGTAAAAACTTATCAGCTGTTGACCATGCAATGTTTGCAGCATTGTTTGAAAAGCTGTTGGTAAAAAAAAAGTTATCAAGCTATACAAATAAACGTGTGAGCAAAATGAAGGATAAAATTCAAGAAGCTATTCGTCGAAATGATGAGAATTATAAATTAATAGTGAACCAACAAGCCAGAAGCCGTGTTTGGGAAAATTTTTATCCGATAGAACATGATAACAAACGTATAAATTACGTTTGTTGTAAGAAATGCAAGTTAGTTGTAAGAAATGCAAGTTAGTTGTTTCTTATAAGGCCAAGACTGGGACTGGAATACTAAATCGCCATAAATGTGATTGGCATTCAGGGAAACAACAGCCCACATTAACCTCATTTTTACCAAAAAAAGGTACCTGAACGTGTTTTAAATGATCTTACACTCAAGCTGCTACATTTTATTGCTAAAGACTTAAGCCTATAGTACACGGCATGTAAAAAGACACATGCGCATGTGGTTTTGACGTAATTTTGACGTCAATGCAAAGCCACAATAAACATTGCGTGTTGTGTGATGACGTCAAAATTACGTCAGAACCACATGCGCATGTGTCTTTTTACATGCCGTGTACTATAGGCTTTACAGCCACTGAGCGTTACAGAAGGTGAGTTGCGTATGTATGTATGTCTAAAAACAATTTTAACATTGTAGAATTATAACGCAGGTGAAGGGTTTCGTATGTACGCACAAGCCCTAATAAATACAGGTGCCACATATGGAACATATGGAATGCAAAATTATGAAGACCTTTTGGTATCTAGAAAAACAATTACCACAAAAGTTATGACAACAGAATACAACAGGATCAAGGAGGAACTAAAGGGAAAACTTGCAAGTCAACAATTATCGTTTACAACGGACATGTGGATAGACACATACACACAGAAAACAGGATCAAATATTTTACAAGGAGTAGTATGTATTCTTGATAATTATGAATTAAGGGAAAAGCTTCTGAATGGTGTAATGGTAACAGACAATGGAGCTAATGTTGTATCTGCTTTTAGCCACTATAAAAGATTAAATTGTGCGTGCCATAATATAAATTTGGTTATGGACAATGTTTTTGAGAAAAATCTTATACCAGAAATATGCGAACTTATAGAAGCGCCAAAAAAACTAGTTAAATACTTTAAGCATTCAGAATTAAACAAAAAATTGACTAAATCCTTAAAACAACACATAAAGACGTGATGGAACTCCATTTACATAATGCTTCAAAGTATATTTGATGTCCAAAATGAAGTCAAGACTTTATTATTAAACAAAAATGAATTGAATCGAATTTCTAAAATAGATTTTGACTTGTTAAGTCAGCTTCTCGATTTTTTGAAGCTTTTTAAAGAATGCTCTGAAGAATTTAGCTCTGAAAAAACGCCAACCATACATATTTATGTCTTATGGTACGACAAGCTAAAAAATAATTGTAAACAAAAAATGATAGACTCCCGCATCATATTACAATTGAAAACAAAAACACTACAGTCTATTGCGAGAAGGCTTAGCCCAACAGACATTCATTATGTGGGCCTTTTTTAAACCCTCCATTTTAAAACTTAATTTTTTAAGCTCACAACAAAAAGAACATATCCTGTCAACCGTTAAGGCCATAATAGAAGACTATTGCATGGACAATATGGAAACAAATAATAACAGTAATGATACACCAAACGAAAACCAAGAATTCGCTGAGTATAGGATGAATACAATTCAAAAAAAATAAAATCACAAAAAAGCATTATTGTTATTGAAATAACACAATGGGAAAACGATATATTAACATTTTGGAAGTATGCAAACAATTTAAAGATTTTCCAGAAGCTTGCCAAACAGGTGTTAAATATACCTATAAGCTCTGCGACGAGGAAATTGAAGCATTAATTGATCGTCTGACACCCAAGTTATATCAGTTTTTTCCTCTAGATTAAAAAAAAAAAACTATTTTAAGACCCGGAGGCTTGGAAAAAGATTTTGCTAGAATATTGGACAGCAATGTTTATATATCACTTAACTATGATAGGGTGAACGGGAAAAAAGGATTATGGAAATTTAAAGCATTGCATGATACAATTTTCTGTAAGTTTATTTATAAATTTATTAACATCGCTCACTTGCTACAATAGGGTCATAACTCGAAAAGTTTTGTTACCGTGTTATGACCCTATTGTAGCAAGTGAGCGGCATGTTTTTTTGTATTGACTTTTTTAGAGAAGCTGTTCGGGAAGAGGGTCTAACTCTGGATAAATTTAAAAAGGATTTGCAGCACTGCTTAAGAATCTATAAAAATAGATATTTTGCTAAGATATGCAGAGATAATAAGACGGAAAACTACTTAAAATAAAATGTTAACATATCCATTTTACATTTACTTATACTTTTTAATATTTTTAAATAATATTTTTCAATTTATATTTAATTTTTCCATATTTATCTATGAAATTCAGACAAAAGAAAATAGTGACAGGAACACTTTAAGTTTTCAAATTATTTTTTATTTTATACTTATTTACTTTTAACTATTTGAGTCATACTTTTTAATTTATTTTAAATATATGGATATGGAAAGTCATGAATTTTATAAATGGTAAAAAAGCTAAATGAAAGAAAACTAAAAACCAGTCTGTATTTACAATGGTAAGTGAATTTAAGCTACTTAAAAAAAAGACCTGAGTAAATATATCTATAGATATGAAACAATTATATTTTTCTCAAAATGAAAAATTAATTAATAATATGTTAATAATATATTAATTAATAAATAATATATTAATAATTAATTAATAATAAACTAATTTATAGTGTAAATTCATTTACTTAAATATAGACGAGTTTTTAGTTTCCATTTATTTATGTTGTTTGCAATTGCCAAAATTCGTGTTTCTTAATATGCGGCTAAAAAAATTTCGCAAACTGTACCACCGCTTTTAGTGTGAATGCAATTGTAATGGCGCCTAATGACTTCGTCACTTATTTTTCAAGCATAATGTGCTCTGATAGATGACACATTGAATTACATTTTAAGCGGCAGCCCATCGGATATAGAGAGAGTGCAAGAGCGCAAGAGTTCATTGTTGATAGATTACATCGTCCCTTACATTTTAATCAAGAGCGCGCGCTTGAAAGGCTACATTGTCGCTTTTATTGTAAGGGAGTTCGCACCAATTAAACAACGTATGACAAGTATATGCTTAATTTATGGGAGATAATAAGCAAAGGTGTCATCACTGAGGGCTACTTAATATCGGTTAGATCAGCGATTACGTCATGGGCTTTTTTCCCATTGGGCTGTGAGACTTAAGGGATTTTTGTTTTCATACAGAGCAATATACCTAACTTAATGCTAAACAAAATTCAACTTTCAACAGTGTAATTCATGCTTGTACATGTAACTACATACAACATATGTATAGACATTGTACAACATATATACATTGCATATACATATGTTGGATGTACATGGATATGTGCAAAAATTACGTACGTAGTGTCTGCCATTATTTTTGTAAATTTTGTAGCTGTTTTTTTTTATTGAAAAATATATTTACATACATATGTATGTAAATCTGAGTTGTAACCAAAACGCTAAAATCCTAAAAGGTACTCTTTTTTTATTTTTTTATTTTATAATTAAGTTTGTATGTAGATGTACATATATGTATATTTATTTATATAACTTTTCTTCTCACATCATGGTGAAGGGTATATAAGATTCGGCACATCCGAACATAGCACTCTTACTTTTTTTTTTTTTTGTTTTACTTGGAAGTTCTAGTTTCTCGTTAATTAAAAATTGTGTTCTGTAATTAAAATGGATTGTTCATTAAAAAAAACAAAATTGTGCCAGCTCTGAATATACCATGTGCATTTTATAAATCACAAAATAAAATATAAAAAAAGTCAAGTAAAAAAAGAATACATGGGTCAGAGATCGGCTTACAAAATGAGCCACTGATGGCGCATGTGGAAGACCTTTAAAATAATTTCAGGAAATTAACAAAATCTATATACATACATATATAAAAATTTTTAACTTAACTGACTTACTGATTCATCATCGCACAGCCTAAACTTATCGTTGTTCTTTAGAAAAATAATCGGACAGGTGACTGGTACTGTTTTGAAATTCGTCCCTTTTACGGAGTTAACGGGTAAGACCTGAATTTTGGTCCTTTTTTGTCACCACATCTATCTTTTAAACCCATAAGCACAGAAATAAAGGTTATATCACATTTGAAACTCATCTAAAAAACACAAACACAAATTTGGTACTTGTTCGAAATTCGGACGTTTAAGGGGTGAAAACCGTAACTATTTTTGGTACTTTTTTACAAAATACTTTTCCCCATTTATTGACATCTACGTTTTAAATTATGGGCTTCCACTGCAATATTGAAATTTTTGATGATTCGATGGGGAGAAAAAAGTACAAAAAAGGTTAATAAGGGAAACTAAATTTCTTTCTTTAGCTTTTTGATTCTACAAATTGTTCTTTTCTTAATTATCATTTATATCAGACCTGGAAACATTAAATTCAATATGCAATGTCCTGAGTAGATAGGAATTTATGAGGAAAGTTTTCGGTACTTTTTGTTCTTGAACTGGTACTTTTTGCATTGCCGTTAGTATTGGGCCTAGAAACATAAAATTAAACATGCTAGGCCCTGAGTGAATGAGAATCTTTTAGAGAGATCTTTTTGCTACTTTTTCGTTCTTTTACTGGTATTTTTTTAGTTTTCGTTAATATTGGACATATGCACTTAACCATGTAAGGTCCTGAGTTAATGGTAATCTATAAGTGGACTTTTGCTATTTTTTGTTCTTTTACTGGTACTTTTTGAATTTCCGTTAATATTGGATCTAGAAACATAAAATTAAGCATGCAAGGTCCTGAGTGGATAAGAATCCATAAGAGGGAACGTTTTGATACTTTTAAAAAATCCGGTATATTTGAAGAATAGTAAGTGTAAAATTGTACAACTTTCGCACAATTAGAATGGTTATCAATATGCCGATAGCATACCCTCAAGTGGTGAATGAGGGTATACTAAGCTTGTCATTCCGTGTGAAACTTTTTTATTATGCGTCGAAGGCCCCATAAAGTATATATATTCTAGCTCCTTGAGTAATTCTAAATCGATTTATCCATGTCCGTCTGTCAAAAAATGAAAAATAAAAGAACGAACTTGGTCTCATTTTTCTCATTGCTTGTAGTTATCCTAAGCAGTTTGGGATTGAAATCCAGCAACTTCGGTTCAGTAGGATCAGAACTATGAATCAAAATGTGGAACCACCACAAAATTGATAATTTTGACACAAAAACTAGCATAAATGGTGGAATAATGCAGGGAATGATATACAATTTTGCACGCATTCGGTTTTCCGACTGTCATACTGTTAAATGTCGTGAAGGTCGGTCCATAATTGACCATAGGCCCCCTATAAACCGTAGTCGCGAAAAGAGTTTAGCACGCCTAAAACCGTAATAAATAACGCTATCATACTAAAATTTTGTACGCCACAATTTTATAGGACCAGAAATCACACTGTAAAATCCTTAGTCCATAAGTTACACAACGCCCCATATAAATCCTACTCCCGGAAAATTGTTTATTAAGTTAAGTACGCCAAAAACCGTAATAAATAAGGATATCATGATTAAATTCGGTACGGTACAGTTTTGTAGGACAATAAATCACACTGCTTAATTTCGTGAAGATCGGTTCATAATTAACCCTAGACCCCATATAAACCCTACTCCCGGAAAATATTTGACTACGCCTAAAACCGTAATAAATAACACTATCATACTAAAATTTTGTTCGTCACAGTTTTTTAGGACCAGAAATCATAATTTACACAAGGCCCCATATAAACCCTACTCCCGGAAAACAGTTTAGTATGCCTTAAACCGTAATTAATAACGCTATCATACTAAATTTTGGTACGTCACAATTACGGTCCATATTTTTCTTAGATCCCATATTAAGCAGCCTTCTGAAATTCACTGTAAACGCTAAAACTAATTACACTGCTGTATTGAAATTTATTCAAATTTGTTTTTTGTAATACCAGAAATCAGTCTTCATAATTTTGGGATGATTGGTCCATAGTTTACCATAGGTCCAATACAAATTACCCTCCTAAAAATCATTTTAGTGCAGCTAAAACTGTTACGAGTCCTGATATTTTACTCAAGCTAGTTTAAATATCTAACAAGAAACGCATAAAGCTTTCTTATTGACGGTTAATAATTTAATATATGTCTAAACTGCAACCAATTTTTATGCTGACGTTCGTTTTTGTGAAGCTTAGTAAATAATATATATGTATGTGTTTATCATAAAGAGCCCACTCCTATCAAAGATTCGGCACAGCCGAATATACCTAGCACTTTAACTTATTTTTAATAAAAATTCACAATCGAAATTTTTTATTTTACCCTTTAAACAGGCACTAACTGTTTTTGAAAGCAAAATACAAATTTTCGGGAAGTTATATTAAAAACAAAAACAAATTTGAGTTTTTTTTATTATAGTTCCAATGTAAATTCCTAAACGAAAATTTTTATTTTAATTTCAAAAATATGCAGTAATTCTAAAAAATAAAATAACTTAAACTTATGTATTTAAATATTGAAAAAAACAAAAAAAATCTTATACATACATACATACTTATACTAATAAAAAAAAATATTCATACAATATAAAAAATTCACTTTAGTTTTTTTTGGACAATTTCTGAGTATTTTTTAAAAGCCTTTTAATCTGACTAGTACCGGGACAAAGCAATTGTATAAATAAATTTTTTTTACATTTACATAAATAATTCTTACAGATTTTCAAACGGTAAAATGTTTTGAGACGCGTTTATCAAACCACTATTATTTTAATCTTGTAAAGGTATATTGGGTTCATCATCGTTAAATAATGAAGTTGATCGCCTTTTCTTTCCGATTGAAATATTTTTATAGTGTTTGTTTTTAATCAAGCGTATGCCCTTTCTAATTTCGTCTAAAAATGCCTTTTTAGTCAACATTTTTTCTTTATAAACGCTCTCTGTAAAAATATAAAAGATACATACAAAATAAATAGTAATAAAAATGATTTTATATCAAATAGTTGAACTTACTAAAAATTACATTTACCAATTTCGGATAATTGAGCAACCTTTTTTTGTTTTGTCTTCCATCAGCATTGAAATTCAGTAAAAGTGTTTTATCAAATATTACAACTACGCTTTTCTTGATGTTATTATGCCCTATAAGTTTTTTTTATTGCTGAAGTCTGAAAAAATAGAAAAAATATACTAATTATAGAATTTTTAACAATTTTTCATGCATATTTTCACCATTGCCTTCGTCGTTCAGAAGAAATATCTAATTCAATGACCTCCAATTCCATTTTAGAGTTAAGAGAAAATGTCTCTAAATATTTTGACTGTACGTTTTTAGGCATTAAATTTGCTTTTAATAATACATTAACTTCAGAAAGAAGATCCACAATAACTTTGTTTTGCTCACAAATAGTTTTATTTATTTCCTGAGCCAAATCCATACTGTTAGTTTATAAATATATAGTAAATTTCAAATTTTTATTTTATTACACATACATATACATATATTTTTTAACATACCTGTTTTAAGTTTTTCTATACCTTCTTGTTTTTTTTTCCAGTTTAGATAATATTAAAACGGATGTTGGAGGTTTTAGGTCGTTAACTACCTTCGAGCGCTTCATGTTAAGAAATAAATCTAAAGCAATGAATAACTGACATTATTGATATTTTTTAATACTTTAATAGGGACAAACAATTTTTAATTGAATTTGAGCAAGCATCCTTAAAAGAAATGAGCAAATGAAATAAGCAAAAATTCATTTTCATATGGCAAACAAGGTCATTTACCACGTATTTGCTCTACCTTAAAAATGTATTCTGCATACAGATTTAAGTTAGCAACGAATATCCAAAGATCTTGCGTTCGTTCAGGCTTGGAAAACATATTCTTTGTGTTAATAACAACGTGTCTAGAAGTTTTGTACTATAAAATAAACCCTCTAAGTTGTACCATAATATATTACCCATTGCACTACGTTTAAATCTTCTATTGTCAGGGTTTTTATTAATGATAATTTGGAGAAAACATTAAACAATTGTTGGTCAATATGTTGGGCTTTTTAATTGATCTCTTAATAGTGGACAAAGTATTTTCAAATGGATATGCCGTAATGTTATATAGAGTCCCATATTGTTGGGCAACCTCTTTTAAATGTAAGAGATTATGGACGTTATGAGTTATTCCTGTTTCACCATATATATTTGACAATTGCTGCACAAGCTGTTTTATCATTTTGTGAGCCTGAAGTATTTCATTGAAAGAAATGTTGTTGTGAATTAAAATAGGATAAGCAAACGGCAGAAGCAAAAAATGATTAAAAAATGCCTCACCTGTAATTTTTTTAAATACGACGATGCCCGTATATAGAAGAAACTCCACTTTTTTATTTTATCGAAAGGGCGGATGTCATTAAAGATGACATTGCTTGTTTTGTTTGAGTTGATAGTCGTTTATTTGTTTTTATTGTTAGTAGTCTTAAAAGCATTCTCTTCATAACTTCAAAATCAATCAAATGCATTACATCAATAGGAAATTGAGTTATCATTTTGATTCCTAGACTTTCTAGAGCCATTGGCATATTTTGAAAATTGAGTTGATGAAAGTCCCTATCACACCTGTATTTAAAGTCGTCATCATTACGTAGTTTACCTACAAATTTACTAAACGTAGTTACATTTGAAATGTTTGTTTTCTTTTTGATTCAAATTTGCAGTTAGCGATCTTCTACAAGAACTCCATTTTCTTTTAAATTTTTAAGTTCATAAACCAAATCATGCATATATAAGTCAATGTCCATTGGTTTAATTTTATACCAAGAAAACTTCCAATTAAAAAAACATTAATGTGCGGTATAATTATAATAAATAATTTGTTCCAAGTCCTTTTCAATCCCTATTTGAAAATATGTACCAGGCGGAACAGTTCTTTTTAAAACGACATGTTGCATTCCAACTAAAGACTTTACACGTGCAGGAATTTTGGAATGCCTCTTCTTTAATATTTTTAATAATGATGTGGACGGTATTTTAAGTACCATTTTGTTAATTCATCCCTTAGCTCTATTAAATTATTGTTCAGATATTCTTAAATATCTGAATGAAACGTTCTTCTCACAACTCACCATTTTTAAAAGAACTTGCACCAAGCAAAAGTATATTACTATAATTTTTTCTTTCTTTATTAATTTATTTACTTGGCTTCTGTCTACTATTATTTTTTTTAATAATTGTTTGCCCTTTTTTATTTAAACAAAATACTGACTTACCTGCAATATAAATATACACTTGTATGAAATACAATAGCTTTTAATGTGCTTTTTTTACAGTTATGTCTGTTTTTATACAAATTTTTTTATTTGCCTTGAAAATTATGCAAGCAAACCGAGCCACTGAACTTTTACTTTTCAACTGAATAGAATTTTCAGTTTTTATTTCGTACAACTTCATCAACATCTCCGATCTCATTTGAATCGCGAAAATTGAACTATTCGTCTTACTTTAGTGCTTCTGCACTAAGCAACAGACGCACAACTTTGGATGTTGTTTCTAATGTTATTGCTTCCAAATATTGAAAAATGTTTGCTGGCAACCTAAAATTAAACAGGCAAGGGTCTGGGCGAATGAGAATCTGTAGAAGGGATTTTTTGGAACTTAATCGTTTTTCAACTGGTACTTCTTTTATATTAAACTGGCACTTTTTTTATTTTTTGGAACTTATTCGTTTTTCAACTGGTACTTTTTTTAAATTAAGCTGGCACATTTTTAATTTAATACTTATTGGTGGCCATTTAATTAAAAAGAGAACATATGTTTGGTCCTTTTTTAAACTCTGCGCCCTTTTAGTGAGTAAGCCCGTAAAACCTGTATATTTGAACTTTGTTGTCCCCCATCTATCTTTTCAAGCTAATACGCATAGAAATAAAATTAATATAACATTCGAAAATTATCTAAAAAATACAAATGCCAATATGGTACTATTTCGAAATTCAAACGTGTAAGGGGTGAAAATTGTACATAATTTTGTAACATTTTTCAATAGATTCTTCTCCATCTATCTATCTACTTATATATATTTATAAAATGAAAATTGTTTGTCTGTTTGTCCGTTGTAGCTATTAATTTTCGATAGCGGCAGGGGAAGTGGTACCCTCCATAGGGTGCCAATATTAAGTATCCATATCTTAAAAACAGCTGCAGCCATTTTCTTGAGCTTTTTGCAGTAAGATCTTCTGAGCCCCGAAATTGAAATAACTGCTATCTTACTTAGGGGAAGTGGAGCCCCCCATATAACACGAACTTGGCAGGAGGCAATCTTATGGCAAAATAAACCTTTGAAAATTAAAATAAAGGGGTTAGCCGCAGGGGGAGCAAAATCACATAGGATGCATATATTAAATATCGCGTAACTGAAGAACTATTATAGCGAGAGTATTCAAACTTGGTTAAAGTCACTATTATGGTAAACAATAATATTCAAAATAAAAAAGGGCGGGGTAGACGGAGGAGGAGCAGTACCCCCATAGAACAAAAATATTAATTACCGCATATCTGACGACAAAAGTCTTTAAGCTTAGTAGGACCCTCTCTGATGGTAAGCTTCACCTATCAAAACAAAAATTAAGAGGGTAGATCCAGGGGGAGCAATACATTTTTACAGGCGCATCCTGTGAGCCCCAAAAATAATATAGACTACTTATTTTTTCGATAGGGGCAGGGGAGCAGTACCCCCATAGGACGCAAGTGTTGAATCAAATTTATAACTTAGTTAAGTGACTTATTCATCATTGCGCCGCCCAAACAAAGTTAGAGGCATGAAATTTTGACAGTGGATAAGTCTCCCAAAGAATAGATCCACTGAAAAGAGATTTTTGGAAATTTAAATATTTAGAGAGTAAAATTCTACGGTGGTAGTATATCTCCTATTGATAGAAAAACAAGCTAAACTACGTATGTTTCACAGTACGTAAAAAATAGGCGGCTAGGTTTCTGGTACTTATTTGGGGTAAAATCATTTAAAACATGTATAGTGGTACATATTATGTTCCCACAAAACGGTTACAGTTATTTAAATAGAATTAAAAATCTAACGGATTAGTGCTAATAGCAAAAAAACAAGATCTCCTTTTCGTACTTTTTTGAACAAAAAAATATATTTTGGAAATACGTAATGAAATTTTAAATCGGAAGATCCTGTTAAATCCGTATTAATATAGCAATTGTTTTAATAGCAAAGCGCACCGTGTTAGGCTTGTATGATTATAAAAAGTATATAAATTAAAATATTAACTTAATTACGGAGCTTTTATTTTTTTTTAAATATATTGAAAAAAATTTCATTATTTTTAATTATGTCAAAAAAATATTGATGCGAATTGTCCACTTTAATTGCTGACCAAGAAAACAATAAATATTGGTGCAATTTTGAAATAAATATTGGCGTATAAATAAGCACAATATTGGTAATACAGGTATGATCCTACCTTAATTTGTGTTTTATTCTAATTATGCAAAGGAATTTGACAATGTTTACATGATTTCTATGCTCCTATTTACATCAAAAACCACATTTAAAGTGTCTTATAATAACTTGAATCGTATTTTTTTCGTTTCTTTTATAAAAAGCTGTACGACAAACTTTAAATTTTTACCTCACCCATGATCAAAATAAAAAAATTACAAAAATTTAGATTAAAAAATAAACGTATCTCTTAGTTTTTCTATATTAATTCGTTTCCGTTTTTAAGAAGCATTACATTTTTAAACCAGCAGTCTATCGCTTAGGGAAGTTATTACACCCACACCAGTTGATCGATACGGAGATTTTTTGCTGAACTACTTGATAATTTTATCAGCTGTTATTTGTAAAACCAAGCAAAATCCGTCCATGGTTTTAAAGATTATGACGATATTTCTTAAATTCTGATACAATTGCATATATTTTACATTTCAATGTACGACAAATTTCAACTTTTGGCATCACGCGTGATCACACTGATCAGATTCTGTAAATATAGCTTAAGAAATACACGCATCTCTCAGTTTTTCTAGATCAGCTCATTTTGGATTTTTACTACCAATTAAAATTTTAATATGAATCCAGCAGTCTATAACTTGGGGAACCTCGGAAGACGGTAGATTTTTTGCTAAAATTCTTCATATTGTTTTCAGATGTTATATGTAAAATCTGGCACAGTGGTCGGAGGTGCATGGAGTCGGCGGCCAAAAATACTTCCAGTATAGGTATCACGTGAAGCTTTCGTCACGGCTTTATAAATTTGTCAGAACTATTTAATGATAAAATTGGTGTGGTTGATGACTCCGCTATAGTTATAAACTTTTAAAAATATAATGATAGTTGAGGAGATTCTTTTCCAAACTTGATCATTCCACTTTCTACAGAAAGGGTTAACATTTTTTGTTTGCTTGGTAACACTGAAATAAAAATACTGCGAAAACAAAATTGGGGGAAAAACTCTATAATTACAAAAAAAAAAAAAATGGTAAAAGGCACGATTTCGTCAAAAGTAAATTTACACTTTAAAATTCCATTACCCATTTGAAATATACAGTTTTGGAACAAAATATAATTAATCCAGATTATTTAAAGGTGAACCTCGTGTTATTTTAATTCAAGATCAGATTTCTGATACCGAATTTGTTTCAGCAGGACAAGATTAATCCACAGTGTTTTGATTAAAAACATGAGTAATCCTCTAGAGCACATAACAAAAGTCAATTATTCAAATTAGTCGCGTCAAAACTAGGTTTTTCCATTTCAAATTTTATTCGAAATATATTATTGCTAAATTTTGGAATCTTTTACAACGCAATGACAAGATTAGTCTTCTATAATAATGCAACAAAAGTTCGGGTAATATACATAGTAGCATTTCTTAAAAATATTTTTTAAATTTTTGCAAATACACAAAAAGTGGAATATTCAAGTTTTGAAAATAACCTCTTTTAATATTTCAAATAAAAAAAACAGAATTAAAAAATAATTGTATATACCCTTCACCTTGGTGCGAAAATAACAGAAAGTTATACAAATACCGTTATTTAAATATAAATAATTCCACTTTGTGCCACCCCCACATGTCCAATCCCGCCCACCTTTTTTGTACCTAATTTGGAAACATCGGCTCTTGCAGCTCTCCAGATATACACAAATCTATAATGTCTTTGTATGGGAAGTGTTACGACCATTGGTCGAATCTCGCCCACTTGCACAATCTCGTCCATTTTGTCGGATTTTGTGTATTGATAACCAAGATGCTTGTACCTAATATGGAAACTTTGTCTCCTGCCTTTCCCCAGATATACATAAAAATAAAGTAAAAAAACAACAAGGTATTTTTGGGTAAAATTAGATGTAGTCGTGGTTTTTTGCTCATATCTCAACTATTTATGGACCGATCTGGCTGAATATTAAAGCAAAGTTATAATGATTTACCAACCAAGTCCTCGTCACATCTGGGGTCTTCGGAAAACTCATTCCAACAGACGGACAGACGGACAACCGGATTTGAAATTTTATAGGGTCTAAGATCAATATTGTAGAAATTACAATTGGAATGAAAAAGTTATATATAACCTTTTACCTTCGGTGAAGGGTATAAAAAAATTGAGAATTAAATTCGAAGTTTTAAAAACTTAAAGACATGATTGTTACTTCCTCCGTAATTATTTTGAGTTCTAAAATGTTTACTTGTTATAAATAAGCTGATTGTTGGCATTGTTAACGCAGCTAATTTGCTATATTTTTTTAATATTTAATTGTCACAATTCGTAGGTTGGAATTATGAAAATGTATGAAAATAACACAAGAATACTTCTAATAACATTTGCTTCCAGGACTTACATATTTTTTCTGCCAAATTTGTTGACTAAGATGGGTCAAGAACTCTTTTTTTGCTGGATCATGGCGATCACTGGGCTTGAAACCACGCTTTTTTTCCACGACACAGTTGAAAGTTGTATGCGATTTTTGGACACCTCCCGTAATGCCGCCATTGTTTTCATTTGCTTCATCTAAACTAGATGTACTTGTACTTTTGAACATTTTTTTCTTTTGTGCTTATTTTGAATTAATTGCTACTTCATAGATTTAAATTTTCTTTTTATAATAGTTTATATTTTTCTTTTTCGCGTATTTAATCCGTTCCTTCCTTATATCTGAAAATATATACGTAACGACACATGAACAGTGCTTACTGAGTATGCTGTGTGAATATATAAATACATTTTTTCGCTCGTTTTGTAATTATTTGGGGACAGAAATAAGCACAACTATGATATTCTATACTTAGTAAATACGCAATATTACCCCCACATCAAATAACGATGCTGGCCCAACCCCACACAACAAACTGCTGACAGATACAAAAAAATGTAGTACACACCGCTAATGTGCCAAGTTTGTCGATTCTCATGAGTGTTCAAAATATAGAAAAAGAGAATGAAAAATTGGTAGGCCAACAAACACACTTCCGTACATTCTCGATGTCTTTAAATTTGATGCCAAGTTTATAACTGCAACTGCGGTAACTACATATTATATACATACTATATTATAAATACTATGTATAATTAGTTGCAGAAAGCAACAACCAACAATTATTATATTGAGTATGTAAAAGGGATGCCAAACGGGAAATTCCGAAATCCCGGGATTTTTCGGGATTGACAAATCCGGAATCCCGAGATTTATTTTTATGAATCCAGGGATTTTTCGGGATTATTAACATTAAAACTTTTATGTACAAAAATGTTCGTTTTTATTGAATTTTTATACTCTTTACAAAAAAATTATTAGAAATTATATATAAGTTATATTTTTTATTGCAAATAATTTTCCTTCTTAAGTTTAATTTTTGTTTTTGGCACACAGCGAGTATTTAAATATTTTTTTTGCTTGATATATGACGACTATTTCTGGATTTTGTATTTCGCTAAATAAAAACCATTATTTTAAGTAGAAACGAAATTTGCAGATTCACATCTCAAGCCTTTTCACAATTACGTTTTGCAAGTTAAGCTTTGGCTGAAAACATAATACCAAAATAAAAATGATTATTTTTATGCAAAATATAGAAATCAAGAAATAATTTTTATATATCAAGCAAAAAATAAAAATTATTCACGATCCAATTGAAGAATTGTTCAGAAACTAAAGAATACAAGTTGATATATTTTTAACAATTAAGTTGTAATTTTTATAAAAAAGCTCATATTCCTTCCGGTCCATTATTAATTAAAAATGTGCTTAAAAACATACGGTAAAAATATGATTTTTTTTATAAATAAACACTATCTGCCGTATTCATAAAAAAATATTTAAACTTTAAATCTGTTTTAAGAAATATTTGTATAAAATAAATTTCAAACGTACTTAAATTATTGATTACAAGCATTTAACCCGCTACTTCGTTTGCGTCTCCTTTTCTTTTGTGGACATATTTTTACGCCAAAGTTTATTTTTCTAGGTTAAACTTGTTTTCATGCTAGCATTTTCACCCCTCAAACGTTCGAATTTCCAAACGCATAAATTTTGGATTTGTATTTTTTAGATAAGTTACGAATGTCATATATTTTTTATTTTGATGTTTATTGGTTTAAAACAGAGTTCCGAAAAATTCATATATGATCGCTCATATTTAACCATTCATGAATTTTTTCATGAATGAGGAATTTAAAACGTGTAATTTTTTTCACAACCATGAATGAATTGTGAATTTTTTTGCCAATTCATTCATGAGCGTGAGGAAAAATAATGTTGTTGTTGCTCGACAGTTTGCATGACAACAGCACGAAATGCCTTTGTGTGTATTTTGTTTTTGTTAAAGGCAACGAGACAAAGTGTGTGTTGAATTTGTTGTAGGCAAATATTATTTAAAAAAAAAAACTAAAAGAACTGCACATATCGTCATCTTAAATGCAGAATAATATAACATCACAGTTTTCATGAGAAGCAAAAAACGTTGTAAAATGGAAATAAATTGAGATATAAAAGCAAATTTAAATATTTAGAATAAAAATGCGATAACCGATTTCTTTTGATAAAAAAATATTTTTTTTACTGTTATTTATTTAGTTATGTGTGTTACGTTATTTTAATTTGTAATTCTCTGACGCAAAACGACGAATCATCAACGAAAGTATGATAGTATTAAGTTAAACAATCATTTAAAACATAAAATAATTTAATATTTCTGTTAAACAACAGGTATAATAGAATATAAAGATAATGTACATGGTTATAAATGCAATACTGCGTTTAAACAATAAATTTAAATATGGTTAAATGCACATATAAGAAGGATAGTCGCACAATTAATATGCAGCATCATTAGGATTGCGTTGACATGGTGAAATAAGTTTGCTTTTCTGATGCAGTGCAGGCAGTACTGCATTTGAGAATATAGAGATGTTATATTATTAGAGATATTATTATGACATATTATTTATAGTTTTTTATTTCTAATTAGAAGTGGATTAAACTAAAAAATGTACTTCGTTAAATTTAAATATAAATTGATTTTAAAAATCCAACTTTTCCATTATAACTAACGTGTATTTTGATCTCCTTATAATGAATTTTCTCAATTGAATTTTTCTTTACAATAAACCAGTTTTGCAAAAATGCAAGAAGTAAATTTTAATTAGTTAATTTTATGAAAAATTTAATTAAGAAGAATGAAACAGTTTTTCAATTAAAAGTAGTATAGATAGCAGTCCGCGAATTCAGTGAACCAAAAATGTTGTACCAAGAAGCACTTATCCTAAAAAAAAATACTATTAGTATTTAATAAAGCCGTAAAAGGATCAACACAAAATTGAGCTAAACAATTTATATTCCAGCACTTGATAAGAAATGCTAATTTTCTGAAGATGTAGAAGACAAGTAATTTATTATTTAACACAAAAGGCTTAATAACAGTCTTTTTGAGGATATTGATGAAGGACGACTTGGAAAAATGCAATCCTAACAAAAAATACCGGATTATTTTAAATAAACGTCGAACAAATATTTCTATTGTATTATAAACTTTCTATATTAATAATGAAGATATATTCTGATCCAAAAGCAACAGATTCATTATAGGGAAATTCGACTGTATTAAAATTTATTAAAAAGTATATATGTACATATATAAAATCATAAGGTTGGAAACGAAATAAATTATGGAAAAATCATATCATAAAAATAATGGCAGTCTGCTGGAAGCAAAAAACTAAGGACCTGCAGAAGGTACTATTTATTCTTGGAAATTCATAGCGTATGGGAGTGCAATGGGTTAAGCTGTGAAATTTCTAACAGTCCAATGTAGAAGAAGCTAATAGTCATACTTAATATAGGTTTTGCAATACATATATACATATATATGGATTGGGCTTATATTAATTTTACAGCACTGGCTTTCTTTTTGCTTATGCAATAATTTGCAGTTTGATCACTTATTCCACTAACACGTTCAGAGTATGAAACAGAATACCCATTTTTGACGTAAAAAAAATTAATGTGTTCGTAAAAATATATCAAATACTCTGCTAATTTTTTTTTATTAAGATTATTCATTATGTTGTTTAAGGAAATTATATACTTAATGATGAGCCATTTTTGATTTTGTAAATAGCTTGGATATTTTTTAAGGAGGAAGTTTAAAATTTTTTTTAAATATTTTATGTAAATCGTAATCAATTAAAAGTATATTGCAAAATTTTCAATGATAAATTGCTTTGCATTTTAGCAAACCATATGTATAATGTTGCGCAAAAAATTTTATGCTTTAAAAAGGGTCGGTCCTTTTCTTAAGTAGACATAAAGACATAAAGAAAAAAACTCCATGAGCAAGTATAGAAACCTGGGCGCTGTTTCTCAAAACTACACATTACAAATCTACAAGTAAATACATTTGAACAAAAACTAAAGTTGTCAAATTGTTGCTTTTTTAACGTAAATGAAGTGATTTTATGGTCCCATGTAGATTTATTATAGGGAAGTTCGATTGTACCTGCTGACACATTTGCTTTAACGTATAATTTTTACACATAATTTTTAGCAAAACAAGCCTTTTTACTTTAATTTCAAATATTTGTTATCTACTTAAGAAAAATGTTATCAACGAACCAAAATACACGTATTTACTTGGAATTTTTTTTCCAATAAGTTTTGCCTTTATGTCTGCTTAAGAAAAGGACCGACCCTTTTTAGAGCATAAAAAATTTTTTGCAACAGTATACATATGGTTTGCTAAAATGCAAAGCAATGTATCATTGAAAATTTTGAAATATACTTTTTTATTGACTGTTATAAAGCCTTTTGTCTTAAATAATAAATTACTTGTCTTCTACATCTTTAGAAAATTAGCATTTCTTATCAAGTGCTGGAATATAAATTGTTTAGCTAAATTTTGTGTTAATCCTTTTACGTTTTTATTAAATACTAATAGCATTTTTTTTTAGGATAAGTGCTTCTTTGTACAACATTTTCGTTCACTACATACGCGGGCTGCTATCAATACTACTTTTAATTGAAAAACTGTTTTATTCTTCTTAATTAAATTTTTCAGAAATTAACTAATTAAAATTTACTTCTTGCAGAAGTTTTTTTGAAATAATTCCTTATATGGATTTGTCTCCATGCATATATGTATATGTATATGTATATGTATATGTATATGTATATGTATATGTATATGTATATGTATATGTATATGTATATGTATATGTATATGTATATGTATATGTATATGTATATGTATATGTATATGTATATGTATATGTATATGTATATGTATATGTATATGTATATGTATATGTATATGTATATGTATATGTATATGTATATGTATATGTATATGTATATGTATATGTATATGTATATGTATATGTATATGTATATGTATATGTATATGTATATGTATATGTATATGTATATGTATATGTATATGTATATGTATATGTATATGTATATGTATATGTATATGTATATGTATATGTATATGTATATGTATATGTATATGTATATGTATATGTATATGTATATGTATATGTATATGTATATGTATATGTATATGTATATGTATATGTATATGTATATGTATATGTATATGTATATGTATATGTATATGTATATGTATATGTATATGTATATGTATATGTATATGTATATGTATATGTATATGTATATGTATATGTATATGTATATGTATATGTATATGTATATGTATATGTATATGTATATGTATATGTATATGTATATGTATATGTATATGTATATGTATATGTATATGTATATGTATATGTATATGTATATGTATATGTATATGTATATGTATATGTATATGTATATGTATATGTATATGTATATGTATATGTATATGTATATGTATATGTATATGTATATGTATATGTATATGTATATGTATATGTATATGTATATGTATATGTATATGTATATGTATATGTATATGTATATGTATATGTATATGTATATGTATATGTATATGTATATGTATATGTATATGTATATGTATATGTATATGTATATGTATATGTATATGTATATGTATATGTATATGTATATGTATATGTATATGTATATGTATATGTATATGTATATGTATATGTATATGTATATGTATATGTATATGTATATGTATATGTATATGTATATGTATATGTATATGTATATGTATATGTATATGTATATGTATATGTATATGTATATGTATATGTATATGTATATGTATATGTATATGTATATGTATATGTATATGTATATGTATATGTATATGTATATGTATATGTATATGTATATGTATATGTATATGTATATGTATATGTATATGTATATGTATATGTATATGTATATGTATATGTATATGTATATGTATATGTATATGTATATGTATATGTATATGTATATGTATATGTATATGTATATGTATATGTATATGTATATGTATATGTATATGTATATGTATATGTATATGTATATGTATATGTATATGTATATGTATATGTATATGTATATGTATATGTATATGTATATGTATATGTATATGTATATGTATATGTATATGTATATGTATATGTATATGTATATGTATATGTATATGTATATGTATATGTATATGTATATGTATATGTATATGTATATGTATATGTATATGTATATGTATATGTATATGTATATGTATATGTATATGTATATGTATATGTATATGTATATGTATATGTATATGTATATGTATATGTATATGTATATGTATATGTATATGTATATGTATATGTATATGTATATGTATATGTATATGTATATGTATATGTATATGTATATGTATATGTATATGTATATGTATATGTATATGTATATGTATATGTATATGTATATGTATATGTATATGTATATGTATATGTATATGTATATGTATATGTATATGTATATGTATATGTATATGTATATGTATATGTATATGTATATGTATATGTATATGTATATGTATATGTATATGTATATGTATATGTATATGTATATGTATATGTATATGTATATGTATATGTATATGTATATGTATATGTATATGTATATGTATATGTATATGTATATGTATATGTATATGTATATGTATATGTATATGTATATGTATATGTATATGTATATGTATATGTATATGTATATGTATATGTATATGTATATGTATATGTATATGTATATGTATATGTATATGTATATGTATATGTATATGTATATGTATATGTATATGTATATGTATATGTATATGTATATGTATATGTATATGTATATGTATATGTATATGTATATGTATATGTATATGTATATGTATATGTATATGTATATGTATATGTATATGTATATGTATATGTATATGTATATGTATATGTATATGTATATGTATATGTATATGTATATGTATATGTATATGTATATGTATATGTATATGTATATGTATATGTATATGTATATGTATATGTATATGTATATGTATATGTATATGTATATGTATATGTATATGTATATGTATATGTATATGTATATGTATATGTATATGTATATGTATATGTATATGTATATGTATATGTATATGTATATGTATATGTATATGTATATGTATATGTATATGTATATGTATATGTATATGTATATGTATATGTATATGTATATGTATATGTATATGTATATGTATATGTATATGTATATGTATATGTATATGTATATGTATATGTATATGTATATGTATATGTATATGTATATGTATATGTATATGTATATGTATATGTATATGTATATGTATATGTATATGTATATGTATATGTATATGTATATGTATATGTATATGTATATGTATATGTATATGTATATGTATATGTATATGTATATGTATATGTATATGTATATGTATATGTATATGTATATGTATATGTATATGTATATGTATATGTATATGTATATGTATATGTATATGTATATGTATATGTATATGTATATGTATATGTATATGTATATGTATATGTATATGTATATGTATATGTATATGTATATGTATATGTATATGTATATGTATATGTATATGTATATGTATATGTATATGTATATGTATATGTATATGTATATGTATATGTATATGTATATGTATATGTATATGTATATGTATATGTATATGTATATGTATATGTATATGTATATGTATATGTATATGTATATGTATATGTATATGTATATGTATATGTATATGTATATGTATATGTATATGTATATGTATATGTATATGTATATGTATATGTATATGTATATGTATATGTATATGTATATGTATATGTATATGTATATGTATATGTATATGTATATGTATATGTATATGTATATGTATATGTATATGTATATGTATATGTATATGTATATGTATATGTATATGTATATGTATATGTATATGTATATGTATATGTATATGTATATGTATATGTATATGTATATGTATATGTATATGTATATGTATATGTATATGTATATGTATATGTATATGTATATGTATATGTATATGTATATGTATATGTATATGTATATGTATATGTATATGTATATGTATATGTATATGTATATGTATATGTATATGTATATGTATATGTATATGTATATGTATATGTATATGTATATGTATATGTATATGTATATGTATATGTATATGTATATGTATATGTATATGTATATGTATATGTATATGTATATGTATATGTATATGTATATGTATATGTATATGTATATGTATATGTATATGTATATGTATATGTATATGTATATGTATATGTATATGTATATGTATATGTATATGTATATGTATATGTATATGTATATGTATATGTATATGTATATGTATATGTATATGTATATGTATATGTATATGTATATGTATATGTATATGTATATGTATATGTATATGTATATGTATATGTATATGTATATGTATATGTATATGTATATGTATATGTATATGTATATGTATATGTATATGTATATGTATATGTATATGTATATGTATATGTATATGTATATGTATATGTATATGTATATGTATATGTATATGTATATGTATATGTATATGTATATGTATATGTATATGTATATGTATATGTATATGTATATGTATATGTATATGTATATGTATATGTATATGTATATGTATATGTATATGTATATGTATATGTATATGTATATGTATATGTATATGTATATGTATATGTATATGTATATGTATATGTATATGTATATGTATATGTATATGTATATGTATATGTATATGTATATGTATATGTATATGTATATGTATATGTATATGTATATGTATATGTATATGTATATGTATATGTATATGTATATGTATATGTATATGTATATGTATATGTATATGTATATGTATATGTATATGTATATGTATATGTATATGTATATGTATATGTATATGTATATGTATATGTATATGTATATGTATATGTATATGTATATGTATATGTATATGTATATGTATATGTATATGTATATGTATATGTATATGTATATGTATATGTATATGTATATGTATATGTATATGTATATGTATATGTATATGTATATGTATATGTATATGTATATGTATATGTATATGTATATGTATATGTATATGTATATGTATATGTATATGTATATGTATATGTATATGTATATGTATATGTATATGTATATGTATATGTATATGTATATGTATATGTATATGTATATGTATATGTATATGTATATGTATATGTATATGTATATGTATATGTATATGTATATGTATATGTATATGTATATGTATATGTATATGTATATGTATATGTATATGTATATGTATATGTATATGTATATGTATATGTATATGTATATGTATATGTATATGTATATGTATATGTATATGTATATGTATATGTATATGTATATGTATATGTATATGTATATGTATATGTATATGTATATGTATATGTATATGTATATGTATATGTATATGTATATGTATATGTATATGTATATGTATATGTATATGTATATGTATATGTATATGTATATGTATATGTATATGTATATGTATATGTATATGTATATGTATATGTATATGTATATGTATATGTATATGTATATGTATATGTATATGTATATGTATATGTATATGTATATGTATATGTATATGTATATGTATATGTATATGTATATGTATATGTATATGTATATGTATATGTATATGTATATGTATATGTATATGTATATGTATATGTATATGTATATGTATATGTATATGTATATGTATATGTATATGTATATGTATATGTATATGTATATGTATATGTATATGTATATGTATATGTATATGTATATGTATATGTATATGTATATGTATATGTATATGTATATGTATATGTATATGTATATGTATATGTATATGTATATGTATATGTATATGTATATGTATATGTATATGTATATGTATATGTATATGTATATGTATATGTATATGTATATGTATATGTATATGTATATGTATATGTATATGTATATGTATATGTATATGTATATGTATATGTATATGTATATGTATATGTATATGTATATGTATATGTATATGTATATGTATATGTATATGTATATGTATATGTATATGTATATGTATATGTATATGTATATGTATATGTATATGTATATGTATATGTATATGTATATGTATATGTATATGTATATGTATATGTATATGTATATGTATATGTATATGTATATGTATATGTATATGTATATGTATATGTATATGTATATGTATATGTATATGTATATGTATATGTATATGTATATGTATATGTATATGTATATGTATATGTATATGTATATGTATATGTATATGTATATGTATATGTATATGTATATGTATATGTATATGTATATGTATATGTATATGTATATGTATATGTATATGTATATGTATATGTATATGTATATGTATATGTATATGTATATGTATATGTATATGTATATGTATATGTATATGTATATGTATATGTATATGTATATGTATATGTATATGTATATGTATATGTATATGTATATGTATATGTATATGTATATGTATATGTATATGTATATGTATATGTATATGTATATGTATATGTATATGTATATGTATATGTATATGTATATGTATATGTATATGTATATGTATATGTATATGTATATGTATATGTATATGTATATGTATATGTATATGTATATGTATATGTATATGTATATGTATATGTATATGTATATGTATATGTATATGTATATGTATATGTATATGTATATGTATATGTATATGTATATGTATATGTATATGTATATGTATATGTATATGTATATGTATATGTATATGTATATGTATATGTATATGTATATGTATATGTATATGTATATGTATATGTATATGTATATGTATATGTATATGTATATGTATATGTATATGTATATGTATATGTATATGTATATGTATATGTATATGTATATGTATATGTATATGTATATGTATATGTATATGTATATGTATATGTATATGTATATGTATATGTATATGTATATGTATATGTATATGTATATGTATATGTATATGTATATGTATATGTATATGTATATGTATATGTATATGTATATGTATATGTATATGTATATGTATATGTATATGTATATGTATATGTATATGTATATGTATATGTATATGTATATGTATATGTATATGTATATGTATATGTATATGTATATGTATATGTATATGTATATGTATATGTATATGTATATGTATATGTATATGTATATGTATATGTATATGTATATGTATATGTATATGTATATGTATATGTATATGTATATGTATATGTATATGTATATGTATATGTATATGTATATGTATATGTATATGTATATGTATATGTATATGTATATGTATATGTATATGTATATGTATATGTATATGTATATGTATATGTATATGTATATGTATATGTATATGTATATGTATATGTATATGTATATGTATATGTATATGTATATGTATATGTATATGTATATGTATATGTATATGTATATGTATATGTATATGTATATGTATATGTATATGTATATGTATATGTATATGTATATGTATATGTATATGTATATGTATATGTATATGTATATGTATATGTATATGTATATGTATATGTATATGTATATGTATATGTATATGTATATGTATATGTATATGTATATGTATGAGTGTATATGTATATGTATATGTATATGTATATGTATATGTATATGTATATGTATATGTATATGTATATGTATATGTATATG